>CAKOAT010054822.1:48536-92718 GCA_932364175.1 Eruca vesicaria subsp. sativa
AATCATTTGTAAATTATTATTAGTTTTACTTCATAAAGTGAAAGTGACATCATCTTTAGTTGTTCAAAGAGCTCAACATGTCTCAAATCTGCAACAAACCTGTAATCTCTACTCACTCACTCAAGAACCAGACAACACTACTAAAACAATGAATCAAACATTTTCTTCATTTTTTAAGCTTGTCTATTTCAGGTTCACTGGTTTTTTCTTCTTACTGCAACTTCTTATGGGTCTCGGAAGACTTGATGATTCTTTCTTAGCGTTTGCTTTGGTACTGGAAGCCTTATCAACTTGAGCCTGTGGAATATTATTTCCAGAAGCCGTTGTCTTCCCTAGCTTGCGGATAGAGGTTGAGCAGCCATAAGAACCTCATGCTCTTGTCTGCAAACACTGCTACCCTCCGAGCTCTGTATTGTAGTTACCGGAACTACTCCATCAAGAATCCCGAAACCCTTGGGAGTATTTTGTTTCTTCTTTTGAGGTGTCTGCACATTGCTGACTTCAATTTTGCTCAGTAAGTACATTTCCCACTCTTCCCACATTGATGAATAGCATAGTGGACCCATCCATGACTTTGCTGAACTCCTATAGCACGCCATTCACTCTGCAATTACCAAATAGTGAAACAAATTAGGAACTGAGAAATATCAGTACAGAAACTATAGGAAGATTACTGTCAGTGACAAGTGAGTGTTTAGGGGAAATTTCACAAGGGACTAAACACACTCTGTCAATAGTGGAAAAAAAGAAAGATTGATGCTTTGGCTTGGGGATGAAGTAAGAGAAGATAAAGCTTGAAACTTTGTAAGGAGTGTGGTTATAAAGATGGATACTTTGGCTTGTGAATGAAGTAACAGAAGACAAAGCTTTAAACTTTGTTTGTTTGTTTTACCTTTAAGTTTGGTAACTAGATCAGTTCCATCAACAACACGGATCCGTGAGTCGGAAGATGTGACAAGCACTTCAGATGAGCTTCCAGGCACAAACTATGGTTACGAAATGAAACAAAGCAAGCAACTTTTAGTGCCGTCCTGAAGTAAAGTCTTTTGGATTTTGTTTATGAAGAAGTGACTCTGGCATTACCTGGAAACCAGTTATCTTTTTCTGATGAGCTTTCTTCTTCTTGTTCTGTAAACTTATCTGGCTTTTCTGTTGCAGCTTGTTATCTAGAGGAAACAAAAAAAAACGTCACTAATAATGTTCACACATTGGAAACAGCAAAAAAACAAAATCACATTACAAACTTCATCCATTACCTGCTGCACTGTAAAGACGACAGTTACCTTTGTATGAACCTACCAACGCACCCTTTAAGTTTCAATAGATACTTTAGAAAACTAGGGAAACTGTTTAAAGCCAAAAGATACTGACTACAAACAATTACATGGCAGGTTTAGTTTTACCTGACCGTCTGGAGTGTAGCAAGCAGAAGTGACCATCTCATGAAGATCATACCAGTCAACTACTTGCCGATCTGGAATGCTCCAAACACGAACTTTAGCATCTAACGAACCGCTGATGAAGTATCTATCATCAACCGGATTGAACTGAATGCAAGTCATTGTTCAATCAATAGATCAAATAATTAGATAAGCACAGAAAGAAACTGGTTAAATTAATATTAGCTGCAAAAGAACCTACTAACCATAATCACTGTGAGAGAATACTTTCAAGCAAGTGTGGCTGGACAAGCTCCACAAACGAACTGTTTTATCCATTGATGCAGACAGCAAATGCTGACGTAACAAGTAACAGAAAGCCTGTTTACCTATACATATTTCACAGAAACAACAACAACTAACTAACTAACTAACCTGAGATTTGGACCAAGAAACCAAAAGTAATGATTATAACTTAGGATGCAATGATGTATAATTTATGTTTTGTTTTTGTCCTCACTAACCATATAATAGCTTCCTGCCACTTCTTCCAATTACTACATAAGACATTACTCTTAGCCGGCTTCTCAAAATCATCCAACCTCATTACAAGCCGCCTACCATACTTCTTCACACATCCTTTTTGTCGCCACAGATGCTTCACTTCAGTTAATGTAAATGTATCATTGGAGTAAGCAATGTAATCACCAAACGGATATTTTCCCCTGAGAAATACACACAGAGAGAGAAAGGTATAAGCAAACAGATAACACACAACAAAAAAAACAAAAGCTACTGTTGAGAGAGACTTGCAATACAGTTTTCTCAAAAAGCAGAGAAAAAGGATATATTCTCACCGTTAACATAAAAATGACGTCTGATAACATCACGAACTCTGAGACTCTAATCCACGAAACCACCACCATCGAACTCGTTCCCCATCTCCTCCACTGTCGCGCAGAGCCTACCTCCATCGACCTTAGCTTCTACCACGGAGGAAGAATTGATCCATCTCGCGTTATCCTCATCTGAAACACCCTCGTTGTCGTCGTCGTCATCGATGAGAAGCTCGCAAGCTTCCCGCACTTTAGCCATGGCTGTAGGCTGATCCTCCGCCGTCACCGATGGTAGAATCCGAGCTTCTCCCCAGCCGACGCATCCGCCGCTGAGCTCGATTCGATTGGGATCGCGAAGTTTCCTACGGAATTGTAAATTAGGTATGTTTAATTATTTAGGGCATAAAGGTCTTTTTTCTATTAAAGTTTTGATGGTAAAGATGGTTAAGGTATAGATAAAATGTGCTATGAGGAAAGTGGTATTAGTCACAATTTCCCATTATAAAGTTTGTGGTATAATTGATAATATAAGAATATCAATCACAACATAGTATGTATTATATAAATAATTTTTAAATATAGTATTACTTCATTTAATTTAATCAAATAAAAAAATCTGAGAGTTCACTTTTAAGAAAATAAGATATTATAAAGTTAATACTAATTCATAGAAAATTAATGCAAAAAAATTATTATTTCATTTTAAAATAAATTAACAAAGAAATAACAGATTAATATATGATTCGTACAATTACATCAATTTATAAAATTTAATATAATATTATCTACAAATAAAAAAGTAAACATCTATATTTTTATATTTTATTCTATATGTAAATTATAAAACATAAAAAATATATAAGACTTTATTTTATAAAATCATCAGTTATGAATTTACGTTGAACACAAGTTAAATGAAACACATGCGCGGGGGCGCAGGTCCATATCTAGTAATAGAATTAAAACTACTAGATTCACTAAAATACTTTTCCTCTACATCATCTAAATATATAAAAATAGTATCATAAATAGTAAAATATTCCATACAAATGAACAGAATGATTAATGAATAAAGCTAAATGTAATCTGAAGCATCTAAATATCTGGTAGAAATATACATAAATATCCAATATTTCAAAACAAATAAACAAAATGATCCATTAAAAAAAAATTTCCTCTATAAATCTTGATACATAGAAAATATATTTTGAGATTAACATACATATGCACACACATACACAAACACACACGTGCTCACACACACACACACACACACACACATATATATGTATATATGAGAGGAGATTTTAAAACTAGAGAATAAAAAGAGTAATGGAAAAAAGAGAAACTAGGACAAAAGATCCATCTGTGTCACAATGTTCTCAAACTGATTGGATTCCCTTTGATCTAGCTAGGGAGATACTTATGAGACTGCCAGCAGCATCTTTGATGAGGTTTCGGTGCGTCTCAAAACAGTGGGTTTCTATCATTTCTGATCCAGATTTCATTATCTCATTCACAGCTAAGTCACGTTCTTATCTTTTGCTAAACTTCCGAAAAAATGACAATCAATTATTCTTTAGTCTCTCGCAACATAAGAATCTCGAAATTTGTTTACCCAACGTGGAAACATATCCTCTCACACTCCTAAAAGAAGATAGTTACGCATCCAATAGTCAGTTTCAGTCCGTCCATGGTTTGATCTCTTTCAATTATTTACGCCATGTTGTGATTTGGAACCCTAGCACGAGACAACATGTTACCTTTCGAAAACCACATGAAAAACCCTTTTATATAAGAACTTACTTAGGATACGATCCTATAGGAACTACATATAAAGTGCTGAGCATGGCATTATTCTCCACTAAATCGACCCATGTTCTTACATTGGGTGATCAAGAATCATGGAGACCAATCAAAGATAATATTCCTAGGCGTTCTTTTCCCAGTAAATGGATATGCATCAACGGAGTTTTATATTTTTTTGTCAGCAATAATGGTCGAGCTGAAATATTAAGTTTTGATGTGAGAACTGAAAAATTCAAATTAATCCAATGTGTGCATGATGACTTGGAGGAAAATATTTATTTGGTGAACTACAAGAACAAATTAGCACGTGTTATCTCAAAGTCATCATGTTACGAATTATGGATTCTTGAAGAAGCCGAAAAAGATAAATGGTCACGCCAAGATTTTTATTTACCATTTTCTCCGCATGATTATGGAAATTACGGTTTAACTGGTGTGACAGATTCTGGTGAGTTTATCTATGTATCAGTGTCATGGCATGATAAAAATATTCATGTATCTTTTTATGATCCAAAGGGGAAGAGTAACAGAATAATAAAAATTGAAAGATTTGAAGATGAAGATTTTTGGCTTCAGGATGAATGGCGTGAACATAATTGGGGACTTATCGGATGTATCCCGAATCACATTGAGAATCTTATTTGTGTTAAGAACTTTAATTGCATACCTTCTGTGTGATTCTTTTTCAGTGTTTTAGTTTTTGTTGTGATTTGTAATCTCATTATGTTCGTCAAATAAATATTCTAGTATTAAAGAAAAAGAATTATTCGTACAACAAACAAAACTAATGAAAATTAAACAAACAATTTAATTGGGGTATTAAACCGGTAATTAACCCAATTTTAGTCGATGATTCCATGGGAGAAAAGATCCAAGGGGAGAAACAATTTATTCATTACAGAATCTAATGAAATAAAATGTATGATCTTAACAGTTACAATATAATTAAAAGTTACTAGATACACCAAAAATAATTTCTTCTAAAACATCTACATATATGGAAAAATATTCCATACAAATGCACAAAATGATAATTGAATAAAAAAAAAGTTATCTGAAGCATCTAAACATATGGAAAATAGATATATAAATAGCCAAGTATTTCATACAACACAAAATGATCTATAGGAATAAATAAATTCCTCTAAATATCTAAACAGTGGAAAATATAATTTAAGGGTGAGCTGACTGACATTCATATCCACATATTATATGTATATAAGACATGAAATGAGATTTAAAAACGAAGGAGTAAAGAGTCATGGAAAAAACAGAAGCTAAGACAAAAGATTAATCTTCATCAAAATGTTCTCATACCGATTGTCTTCCCTTTGACCTAATGAGGGAAATACTAATGAGAGAATGAAGGATGATATGGAAAGATTGCTGGCTACAGCTATAGATAATGAGTCACCTAATAAGGATGAGCAAGCTATGAATGTGATGGTCCTTTAGAGCTAGAGATGGATGTAAAAGGATTTGGTTGCTTCACCGATGGATTGGGGCAGTGAGGATCATTGTCAATCATTTTCTTGAATCAGAACCTTGACTATACAGCTTTAAACACATCTCAACACTGTCAAAGTTGCAACCTTCATTTACTTGTTGAATGAATTGTTTTAGTTTTGTTGTTTCCTAATCAGTGCATAAAGTGCGTGGTTGGTTTCTTTGTACATTATGTTCTGATGAATATGAATACTTTGATTTGTCGTGTATCGATCTTCAGATGTTACAAGTCTTCAACCTTTTATATAGCTTGTATATAATAAGAGCCAAGACTGAACTTTTTTGTTACGCTTTGTTTGGGGAAAGAGTCATGAGTATTGGAGTTTTGGACAGGACCATAGTGAAGAAATTTGTCCTAAAATCATTAGAGGAAGAGCTACGCTTCTTTTATTCTATCCAAACTAAGCATTCACAAGAGACATCATTATTGAAAGCAGAGAGAAACATCACATGTGGAATTCCAAAGAGACATCATTATTTCAAACCATCCAAACAAAACATTCACGCCTACAACTTCCAAAAGCTCTCGTCCTTTTTTTCAAAAACACGATTACATTTTCATAGAAACTGATAAGTTTAACAAACCCTTACACTCAGTTGGATTGACGCAGCTCTGGTCGAACAAAATCTGCATCTTCAGGCACAGAGATATCAACGGTAGGCCTGAGCTGTGCACATACCTCGATAGCACCATGGACTGGATCAGCAAAGAAGTTGCTGATTAAGTCTTTGTTGATTGGTGCACCATTGTCCACAGCCACCAAAGCTTGTTGTGTCAGGTTGTAATCGAACCTCGGTGCCCATTTCCTCGATCCCAGTCTTGCTGTGGTCGAGCAGTTGTCCACCATGAAGGATACTCCCCTAGCATGCATAAACGGGTTTAGAGAATCAACAGACTCAATCACACTCTCGTTGATGATCTCCGAGTAAGAGTGACCCTTCTTCCTCAAGATCTCAATCTACGTAAAGATCACAAAAACCAAGACTTAGATTCCAAAATATCAACCAAAACTGAGGATAATAAGGAATAACCAAACCAAATGTAAACAAAAGGACATACATACCTGAGCCATCATAAGGGCAACGTAAACTCCAGCGGTGAAGGGATACAACGGACCCAAGTCACCAGCTGGTCTAGACTTCCTGACACGTTCACCGACCTTCCACATTCTTGTCTGATCAATCTTTCCCATTGGGAATGCAGGCAAGCCCTCCTTATCCTGTTACAAGCAAGGAAAAAGCCATCAAAATTCTTGTACAAGAAACAACATACCGTGTTCTATGTTTGAAGGATGAGCAATTACGTAGAAGCGACGACCGGCTAAGACAACACTCCTGATTTCACTGCCAGCAGCTACATCCTCGTAGCATTCATAGAGAATCTCCATACAAGGATAGAAGGATGCACTGTACGCAGTCTCAAAATCCTTTTTGCCTTCTTCAGACAAGGAGTTGTACACAGCCAACATTCCCTGAGTAGAGATAGTCCTCGAGATTGTTCCTGTGATGCACTCTACTGTGTTCTTGTAAGCCAACTCTTCACTCATTCCGTTTTCAGTGTACCTTCTGAACAGAGACTCAACGATTCCGTGAACGGCACCAAGCAAAATACCTATTTAACAAAACAAAAAGATGAATATAAGTTTAAAGCATGGGGTTGAGCTATAGAAAGCCAGACTCACCTCTTTCTCCAAAGATGTCACTCTTGTACTCTTGCTCAAGAGTAGTAGCGAAAGTAAAAGGAGAGCCAAGTGCTACTGACCATCCCAGAGCAACATCAGCGGCTCTACCGTCAACATCCTGCAAACAGATTGTGAGAAAATGATCACGGGAGGTATATATAACTTTAGATGTATATATATGGCGAGAGAGAGATAGAGAACCTGGTGAACTGCAAAACTGGCGTTGATTCCAGCACCGTTGATTTCTTTGCCTTGGACATAAAGTCTTCTCACAGATGGACCCATTCCTTTAGGGCAAACAGCAACCACGCTGATGTTCTTTGGGAAGTCGAGTCCCATTGACTGTAAATGCCCCAGTAAGAACCCATGTGACAAACCGAGAATGCTGTTTGGCTTCATGTGAGAGAATATTTTCTCATAGTTATCAGCCTGCAAAAACAGGACACATTAAGAGTTCAAATATATACGTTAAAATCTCAAGATAATTCACGATTCTGAAATGCACTTACCTGAGCAGCATCAGAGATCAAAAGGAGTACAAGATCACTGCCGGAGATAGTTTCCCATATATCACCCAAAGTACCAGTTTCTTCAGTGAAGCCAACAGCACGTGCCTCCTCAAAGGAGCTAGATCCCTTTCTAAGCCCAATCTACATTCCATGGAGTTAAAGAAAAAAAAAATCATGTCAGGGAATAGCCTTCAAGTAAAAGCAGAAAACAAAGAAAAATCTAAATAAAACAAAGGTAATGAAGCCAACAGATGAGTTGGGGAATTACCTTAACAACAATGTCAGACTTAGCCTCCACAAGTGAATCCCTTAAATTCTGAGCTTGAGCAGGTCCCTGCAATTACATAGACGAGAAACGCGTAAGAGAAAGGGAAAGTGATACTATACACATTCATTAAGCTCACAAATATACCCAAAGCACGTACAAGAAAACACTTAAATTTAAATCACACGACCAATTTAATTAACATTAATATAATCAAGAAACTATCTCCACAGACCGAAGTACACAAAAGTCATATTTAACAAAGCAAAACCCCGCAAAGCCGTTAGCTTTGCTTTTTATGTAATGAATCACAACAATTTAGTAAGCATCCAAACGAGAAACATGCTGATTAAGAAAAACACATACTAAGAGACCAAACAAAAGAGTACCTGAGACCCCCAGCCAATAACACCAATCTGCTTAATCCCTTTGAAAGCATCAGGAAGATGTTTGAACAAGTCCCTTCCTCCTCTCACAATGTACTAAAACAAAGATAATCCAAGACCTCAAATATTAGCAACAATCACAAACAATAAACCCAAAATATCAGATTTTTTATATAATCAATACAATAATCGAACCTCTTCGTGACCAGCAAGAGAGACTTTCTCTTTTTTGAATACAGACGTCTCGAAGTCGAGAGACATAGGGGCTCTGACCGCAGAAGACGCAACCATTCTTGCGGAGAGGGAAGATCCCTTACCATTTCCAGCGACGGTGGCGGTAGCGGTCAGCGACCTCAGAGACTTTGAAGCAGAGGAGATGAAACCGATGTTGGGAAAAGCAAAGGTTGAGACTTTCGATGATTTGAGGGTTTTGGAGGAAGAAGAAGCAGATGGGCATGAGAGGGAAGGAGCGATGGATGAAGTCGCAGCCGCCATTTTGAGTCGTCTCAGTGTATTTGCAAATTAGGGTGACACACAAACAAGCACACACCTACTCAAGACCACGAAGTGGTCAATACTTTAATTAAAATAATTAAATGAAATAAAATAATGCATACAATGGATCTCTATAAAGTGTCTAAATCCCATTATTTAAGACCCACTGAAGGCCCATTAAGAATCTTAAACGTTCTTTCACTGGTTGGTCTATCAACCGCAATGTTGACTTCCCAGCGGTAGATGTCTTGATGATAGGACATGTCTGGTCTGTATCAAGAGTCCAAAAAGTCAATAAAATGAACGGTCTAGTTTTTTTTTTTTGAAACACTTAAATATAAAGGGGTGCAACACGAGAAATTTCTGAGAGGTCATCCATTTTAATATTATTCTCGCCCAAACACGCTTAACTGCGAAGTTGTTAGATCCGATGCATGCTGGTGCCAATGGTGTAGGTTTAATCAGATGATTTAGAGGTAAACTCAGTTTTAAGTAATGGTACTAACGCCCATTTAAGGGTCTAAGGCCCATAAGGCCGAAATCTCAATGTACTTGGTTGGTTTATCTTCTGTTTAATGTTGACTTTCCAGCGGTAGACGATATACACGTGTCAAGTCTATATCAGGAGTCGTAAAAGTCAATAATATGGACGGTCTAGATTTAAAGTTAGTTAATAAGATCGGGTGGTTTTGTGATGGTATACAGTACACCTAACGGGAATCTTCTGCGTATCTTCGTCTTCTTGACTCTTGAGATTGTGATCACAGTAGGGCAAAGACTTAACATTAAAGGAATTGATCGATTACTCATCTGGGTCGTCTTCTCTAGTGGTTTTGAGGATGGATCAAGCTTCGTCTTCATCGAATGTTAAGGAAGAGAAGAAGTCTTCCACTGAGCATGTGACCGTCGATGATAACGAGGAGAGAGAAGCTATAGAGATTCCTCTCTTCCAAGTGCCTGAATGCTATGTTTATTTGGTAAAGTTCTTACCTTTATTAGGTTATATAAGGAGATGGGTATTCGAAATTTCTAGCCTTGATTAGGTTATATTCGTATAACAGATTCTCAACGACTTTGGATTTAAAAAGTAATTTAATTTAACCAATGTTAATCTTGATGCTTTCTTGAATGGGGTCTTTGCAATCATGCTAACTGTTTGGGATCATTGTTGCATAAATTACATGTTCTTTGACGTTGGAGCTTGATGGAATCGTTTTATCAATACGGTTTATGTTTTCTACTGTGATTGATACTTTGCGGGAATGTTAAGGCAAGTGAGCTCGTCTTTGTCTTGTGTGTATGCAGATACCTCCAAGGAAAAGTGCAGCTTCCTACAGGTTCTTTCTTGCCTTCATGATTAGACAATGTCTGATCTGTAGTTAGGAGATTCTTTAAGAACCCTTGTTTCTGCTGCTTTGCCAGTGATCAATAACTTGAAGAGACTTAATTTGTATCAATATAGTCACTTTTCTAGTTACATTTTCTTCTAATCAGCTCAATTTAGTTTCTTAGGCCAAAAGATGCATTTAGTAATCTGTTGGAAAATCAAGGTAGGCATTTGCTGATATCTTTTATATAATTGATTGTAGAGCGGATGAATGGGACGTGAACAAATGGGCATGGGAAGGAGCATTGAAAGTGGTAAGCAAAGGAGAAGAATGCATTATCAAACTTGTAGATAAAACCACAGGAGAACTTTATGCTCAGGCCTTTTTGCGAGATGGTGAACTTCATCCCGTAGAAGCCGTAATTGACAGTAGCAGGTAACAAAAAAAATGAACCGTGGAACTTATACTTAGTCTTCTCATGATGTGCAGCTAGTCTAACATGAAAGCTCTGTTTTGTCTTGTAGATACTTTGTTCTCCGTGTTGAAGAAAACATAGGTACTTACCATATAGATATATTGAGATGTAAAGTTGTTTTTTGAGTATACTTATTTGAAGCATTGCAGGTGGTCGTGTTCGACATGCTTTTATTGGACTTGGATTCAGGGAGAGAACTGAAGCATATGATTTCCAAGCTGCACTACATGACCACATGAAGTAACATTCCACTTTCAAATATCTTACTCTTCTTTTGATTCTGACATAAAGCAAAGAATCTTACTCTCTTTGCTAAAGGTACTTGAACAAGAAGAAGACAGCAGAAGAAATGGAACAACACTTTCAGAACACTTCATCTGTCGATTACAGCTTAAAGGAAGGAGAAACCATTGTTATCCAACTAAAAAATGTAAGAGTTACAGTTATTGCGTCTATACATTTTCTGAAAGTTTCTTGTTTTTCACACTGTAATGATTCAAACAGATGAGCGAAAAAGACACAAAGTCTAAGTTGGTAGATAAGAGTCTGACCAATCTCAAGTTGGAGGATAAGGGCAAGTCAATAGAAACCACCATTCCTTCAATTATCCCTCCTCCTCCACCTCCTGGGCCACTTTCTCCTGTCACAACCGCTCAGAGGTCCCCTCAGAAGTCCCCACCAAGCCTCAGCCTCCAAAGATCATCTGAACAACAAGATCTAGATACAAAGCGAGAAGAAGTAGAGAAGAAAGAAGACCAAGAAGCTAAAGATACAGCCGTTGAAGATGCACCAGATGATGACTTTGGAGATTTCCAAGCTGCAGGCTGATTTAACCATTAAGTATTTTACCATACAGAAAGCATCCTTTTATAAGTAATGTGAACTGATCAAAGTTTGGATTGTGTTTGCTTCTAAGAGAGAGTCCATCTTCTGTACTATTTCTCTGAACTTGTGATTAGATAAAACTTTGAGGTCTTTTTCATTCATTCACCATACAAAACTTATGAACTGCAGGGGGAATAAAAACGAATTCTCTGCAATTATAAGCTCTTTTAACTACTCTTCAGAGACGAACTTGAGTGTGCTTCTCTGTTCTTCTGCAAATCTATTACAACCATCAAGAAAAGTACGCCATACAGTAGCATCTGCAGGGAAAGGCATTCTAGAAATCATTTCCTCAGCCTCTTTCAGGTAACCGTTTCTGGCCAAAAGATCAACTGCACAACGATAATGATCCATATCTGGCTCAACTCCATAATCGTCCATTTTCCAAAACAACTCCATTCCTTCTTTTACCATACCACTATGTCTGTAAGCCGTTAACATAGAGATGAAAGAGACACGGTCTGGCTTGAACCCCGCAGATACCATTTCCTTAAACTTTTCAAATGCCTCACGGCCATATCCATGAATGCCAAGAGACGAGATCAATGCCGTCCATGTAATGATGTTCTTTTCTCTTGTTTCTTCAAAGACTTTGACTGCACTCGTAACGTTTCCGCATTTCCCATACATGTCAATCAATACGTTGCAAACAAATGTGTCGGCACGGTTAAAATCCGTTTTTGTGATGAGGCCATGGATAGAACTTCCAAGAGCCAAGTCGCAGAACTTCGAGCACATGCTTAAGATACTAACGTATGTGAAATTATCAGGGCGGATGTTTGCTTGAAGCATGTGTTTGAAAATTTCTGTAACCTCTCCGTGGTTATCAGAACGAGAGCAAGCCGCAACTGCAATGTTCCAAGATACAGTGTCGGGTTGTTCTAGTGTCAAAATCAACTTCACCGATTCATGGTACTGGCCTGTTCTGCTATATATTCCAGCGACAATGTTCAACGAGACTACAGAAGAAGGCTCGCACGACCAATCCAGGAGAAGAAGAGCATCGTTCATCAGCTGATTCTTGGCGTAGGATCTCATAAGAGAGCTTAACACATAGTCATTGTCTTCATAGCCCATTCTCACAATAACAGAGTGCAGCTGTTGTAACTCTATGACACGACAAGATTTGAGGGCTGTCGAGAGAGTATATTCAGTTGGCCTGAAACCCATTTGAAGCATTTGAAAAAACAATGAGAGACAAACTGGATCATCTTTATTGGCATAACCCCAAAGCAATGTATTCCAACAAACAATGTTCTTAACACGAATAGAATCGAAGCATAGGCGTGAATCTTCAAGACTACCACATTTAGCATATAAATCTATCAATGCATTCCCCAAGTATATGTCAGTCTCGCAGCCATTCTTGACCAGTGTGCAATGAATCTGGCGTCCGAAACTCAACGTCTGCGTATGAGAAGAGGCACTAAGAACACTAACGTATGTACCTTGGTTCGGGGAAAACTCATGCCCTGACATACTTACAAAGAGTTTAAGTGCTTCTAACGGGTTCTCACCTTTGGCTGTTGCACCAATTATGGCGTTCCATGACACTATATCCCATGAAACTGCCTCCTGAAACATACTCTTCGCCATATGGGTGTTGCCACATTTTCCATATGCACTGATAAGAGAGTTAACGATGGAAGTATCACAATCCAACCCTCTTTTCATCGCTGAGCAATGCAACTGTATGCTACTTTCCAAGTCACTTTCACAAGACACACCAGACAACACACCCAAGAAAGAGCTTTCAGATAAACACTCCCCTGTCCCAACAAGCTCACGGAAGAGAAACATGCATTCTTTGAGAAAACCACGACGCCCCAACAAAGACATCATATGGTTCCATGTCACCAAGCTTTTCAACGGCATATCTTCAAACACCCGTTCCGCCATTTCCAATAACTCAAACCTCCCATACAAACACAAAATTTCAGTACCGACGAACGCATCAGCCATAAACAAACCATACTTCAAGCTCAAACCGTGCAACTGAGTTCCAGCACGAACATCCAACGATGGACATGACAATAAACCACACACTGTTAACTGATTCGGCAAAAAACCAAACTCCCTCATATCCGAGAACACACGCCAGGCTTTCTCAGCAAACCCAGATTTGCTAAACCCACTAATGATCGTGTTGAAGGACGCTGTGTTTCTCTCAGGCATTCTATCGAACACCTTGGCTGCACACGAAACCTCGCCGAGCTTCGCGTAAAGGGAGATGACGTTGTTGCAGATGTAAATGGGCTGCTGAAGGGTGTTGCATAACGTGATGGAGAGCGCGTGAAGAGCTTTGGTTCTTGTAAAGGAAGGAGCTTTTTTGCAGACGTTGAGTAAGCTAGGTAGACGGTTGTTGGGGTTGGCGAGATCTCCATGGCTGAGGCTCATGCAGGAGTAAACTGAAAGCAGAGAACTTTCCAGGTACGGTTCAGTCGAATTTGAAGTTGGCACGATGACTGGAGACGATGAGCCGCGCGCAAGAAGACTTATATAGCGCTTAGAACTACTAGACCCTCTAGCTTAATTAGAGGGTTTGAGATGAACTAAGTTCGTTAACCGCTGCTTTACCGAACACAAAACTTATCAGATTAACCCAAAAAGAAGTTTGGTTGGTTCCCTATAGGGTTAACAAGATGATACACGGGCGCAGGGTGACTTTATATTAATACTAACTAGATCTCGACCCGCGCAGATATTTGTTTTCATTTATTTTTATATAAATATTTTTTTACTTCTAAACTGGTATATATTATATAAGCTGTGTATATCGAAAATGATGATTAATTATTATATAATATAGATTAATTACTGTTAGAAAATGATGATTTTTTATTTTTAAAAATAAACTATATAATTTTTAAAGTTAACATCAAAAATATACAAATAATTAACTTATACTATTACAATATTAAATTATATAAGTTTAAATTAAATATGTATTTTATTATAATATTTATAAATCCAATGGATCATCTAATTTTTATTAGCCCAATAAAAATTTCTAGTAAGCCCAATAAATGTTATTAGTGAATCTAATGAATGTTATTAATGATTGAATAATGTAATGTCATAAATTCTATTAGATGATCCATTTTAAAATATCACACATGAAGTGAAGTCATGACTTCTCTTTTAATATATACTAGATTTTGACCCGCGTTTGAAAAGCGCGGAAATTTTTTATGATTCAAAATTTATATAATTGAGTTTTGTCTTAATTTAAAAAATATTTTGATATAAAATCGGTTCACCAAAATTTGTGGTGATGATTGTTTTTCATTAGTTTTTAGTTTCAGTTTTTATTTTTAGATTTTGGTTTTTGGTTTTTAGTTTTTAAGTTTCTACTTTTCATTTTCAGTTTTTGGTTTGGGTTTTTAATTTTTAAACCCGCTGAGTTAGTTTGAACTAATATTACCAACAAACAAATCTCAAATAATCGAACATCTAATTTAAAACTGAAAAGATGATTACAAATTTTTTAAAAAAAAATTGAAATAGTTTATTTTGTAAATAAACAAAGCAAAAAAATATAACATGTGTTTTCAGCTTTTGGTTTTGGATTTTAGTTTTTAGATTTGGTTTTTGGTTTTGCTTTAAATTTTTTTAATCTGTAAATTATTTAAGAAAAATAAAACAATAAATTATTTAAAAGTTACCATTGAAATTTATCAAAACAAAGTGATTGTTATTTAAAATAAAAAAAAATATATTAACATGTTTTAAAGTACATGATTTAAATAAATGATTAATAATAGATAATTTTGTTTTTTAAAAATATTAAATATCTTTTGGGTTTGAAAATAATAATTGATTTTTTGATCTTTTAAGGTGAAAATTATATTCAATGTTTTGGAGTTTTTTTCTTAATACGAAGCCCAAAAACCAAACTATATAATTTGTTCAAAAAACAAAAGTAAGCCCAAAACTATATTACATAAATAACCACTGGTTTAATTTAAGTATAATTAGTAGATTTCCATATTCAATATTTTGATGATATATATTCTTTTAGAACATTCCATATTTGTAGGAGAAAATATGTGTTTTCGATATACACATAGATACCTGCCGTATTTTGAAGGTAGTTTACATTAGGTCGTCTCTTTACATTAATTGTGTTGGTTTAATTTAAGTAATACAGTTTAATCAATTATATGACTTATATTATTTGTAACATTCTAGAAAGAGTTCAAATTTAAATGATAACTTGTATCAGTAGATAAAAAAAATGACTCTATTTTAATAGAGTAGAAGATGGTATTCCAGCGCCTAGCGCCGGGTTCATATATTTTATTTTTAATAAGTTTAAAATTATTTGTAACCATCAAATTATCTATATCTATAGATAAATTTTTACATCATGTGTAGCTTCTTTTAACTGATTTGAATGTTGTTGTTGGGAGATGTTACATGTTAATGATCGATACAAATTTCTAGCAAACATAGATTGAGTTATAGTGGTTTGTTCTTTTAGTGGTTAGTGATAAATATTGTTTTCATTTTCCTTAATATAAGAGCAAATTGCATGATAGGACATGAAAACATATTTATTTATTTGGGCTAAGTTTGACTTATTGTCCGTTTGAAGTTGAATGTTATGTTTCATATGAATGTAATATACGCCGTAGTTATTTTGTTGATTTACTATATATGTTCCCAAATCTTGATTTCCTTCTAACTATTTTGTTTTGCTATGAATCATTTTTTTGTCTATTAACGTGTTTTTTTTGTCACCTCTATTGTTGTATTTGATGTAATATTATATGAGATTCGTTTAGGATAACACAATTTCTTTTTGGACATTATGCATCTATCTTATCAAATAGAAGTACAAATAAACAATACCACTAAAACTTACAAATTTTTTACAAATCAATATTACTGAAATATTAAATAACCCTAACTTTAAATAGTCTTGTATTTTATAATTATTACATAATTTTTAAAAATAATTATAACTAACAAAGAGTTAGGCAACAATAAAAGAAAACCTACACTATATTTATTTAATAGGTTTCAACACAATCATATAATAAACAGAGTATGCTTAATTTAAAAATAAAAATTTGTGGCTAAAATCCTACCTTTTATTATTTTATTTTTTCCCATAAATAGTATTCTAATGTAAATTCAAAACAAATTGGTAAAATATATCTAAAAATAATTTTTATTTTAAAAAATCAATTTTAACCAATATGAAATTATTATAAATTAATTATCATATTTCAGTTTTTACAAATCAATACTTTAGATTACCGAATAGAATTCATAATTTTATCGGGTCCCTATAATTTGTTATTTAACTAAAACGAATAAAAAAAATAAATCCTACACCACACATTAAATTGTACGTAATTTTATTTAATCTTATATATGTCGGAACAAACCAAATTATTAACGACAATCGATCTGAACCCGGATACTCATGTCTATACATACTTGTGAATAATCGAATAAGGGCATAAATTTAAAGCAAAAACGGTTGACCCGTCCTCTTTAAGGGCGGGTCAAAATCTAGTGTTCTTTTATAGTGGATAGTTTAACGTAAAGGAGAATGACCCATGAACCAAATAGTATGTATGTGTTCACAATAAAAAGGACGCTTTACATAATAATATAAATGTTTTACTGTGTTCTAGTAAATAGTATTCATTTAGTATTTGTTGTCAATGTGGGGTTTAATGTGATATTAATATAAAAATAAATGATATAACAATTAAATATGATGATTTCCTAGTAAATGGTCTAAAATGAAATATCATACATAAAAGAAGTCATGACTTCTATTTTAATATATAAGATATATGTAAATATCAATATATTAACATAATCAAATTTATTAATTATATTTTATTTTTAAGAATATAATATATTTTCTAGTTTATAATGTAACTTTTTGTACTTTTCAATCTCTTCACATATGTAAATCTTAAGAGATTATTGATAATTTTTATAGTTGTTTAATATATATCTATATATGTAAATACAAAAATTATTGAAATTAGATATTTAAATAAATTGATATATATGAAATAAAAGATTCTTATAATTGGGCCTAATGTAAAAATGAATAAAATTTAAATAAAATAAAAGTTTTTATAGCTCGGCTTAAATAATATTCAAAAAATGATAATATGTCAAGTGTCAATGTTTGACCTCCATGAAGAAAAAAAAAACTCAATCTTATTATTAAACCTAGTGGTTTTCCGGGCTACGCCCGGGTTTTCTATTATGCTATATGTTATATGTTTTATATTTTAATTATGCTAAGATTTTAAATAAATTTACATGATATTTGATAAAAAAAAACTGTAATGTCTAGATGGGATTACTTGGTTATTATTCTACTTTTTGACAAACTGATGTATTTAATAATGTCTTTGTATAGGTAATTGTTTATTCTTCAAACTTCTGACAATGCCTATTATAGTATTTTTTTTTTATAAAATTTTTTTTTTGATGTTGAAGCGGGCAATAATTTTCTCCAATTTACTAAAAAAAACTATAAAATATCATACCTGATAATTCAAATTTATATAAATTTATATTTATTAGTTTTTTTAATTTTAAAACTTTTTTGAACCAGATAATTGTATTTTTTTTTGCCAACAATCGTACATTAAAGTAGTGTATACTAAATTTTGTAATATAATCATTCATAACTACAATAATGCTACTACACCGAGTCTATAATACTTGATAGTTTTAAACAAAACTATATATTAAACTTTTTGTAAGCTTACACGCATTACAGATGCTTGCATGACATTTTAATAATTAATACAATTTTGATTCTTGAATAATTATAGTAAACATGTGATAACATTTTGTGGGGGTTATTGATTCCACTATTTTAATGGATTTAGAAAAACATTTGGATTTAGGAATATTTGATAAATCATATGATTTTAAATCGTGCAAATATATTTAAGAATCAAGGATTTTGATTTCAAAATGAAAATAGCTTTTTACGGAAATCAAGGATATCCAAATCTTTGATAAATCATATGATTTTAAAATCGAGCAAATAGATTTAAGAATCAAGGATATTGATTTCAAAATG
Source organism: Eruca vesicaria subsp. sativa (assembly GCA_932364175.1). Classification (NCBI taxonomy): domain Eukaryota; kingdom Viridiplantae; phylum Streptophyta; class Magnoliopsida; order Brassicales; family Brassicaceae; genus Eruca; species Eruca vesicaria. The sequence continues at coordinate 67,164 of CAKOAT010054822.1, forward strand.
ATTTTAATTTTTTTTTCGTTTTTTTAACTCTCGGTTTTAGGATTGTTATGTAATTCAGTTTTGACTCGTTTTGGTTCGACTCTAGTTGGAGCTTTTTCTTTTCTTTTAAACTCTTATTTTACAGACGTTTTTTGGAAATCAAGGATATTGATTTCAAAATGAAAATAGATTTAAGAATCAAGAATATTGATTTTAAAATCGAGCAAATAGATTTAATAATCAATAATATTTATTTAGATATTTCATATTTAGAGATATGACAATTGTCATCTATCTTGAAGAATAGGTTGAAAGTGATAAAGTTTTTTTTTTAATTTACTGGACTAAAAATATTTATTAAAAATCATATCATTTGTAAAAATGAATAAAAATTCAAAGATTTAACAATGTTGAAGTAGTTGCAATTTATTTTTTGGCCTTAGTGAAGAGATTATGTTCAGAAATCTGATGTTGTAACTATGTTGAAGACAATGATATTTTCTGATTATTAGTGGAGTAGTGATATCACTCAAATGTTTAACCCTAAGGAGTGGAGTACTCTCTCAAATAAGAGGTTCAATCGTAGTACTTAGGGATCGAATCCACAAGGAACTAGAGTCACAAAAGATATAATCCTAAGTAATTAAGCTAGGTTGATTAGGTTTAAAAGAATAATTAAAAGTTGGAAGCAATGGTAAGTTGCTAAGGAAAATGGTTTTTGGGTTTTAAAACAATAAAAGAAAGTAGCTAGATTCAAGGTTACTATTCAGAAAATCAGGATTATAAATCTATGGATTTCTTAACGAATTGCTTGCAAATATATGAGAACTTCAATTCTTAGAAAAATCTATAGTTGTCGCTATTAGACTCGTCCATTGATCTGATTTCCGACAGTATCGATCGATATTGCTATCGCAGTGTGGATCGATATGTTTTGCCGTCGATCGATGACTCTATAGGAGTATCGATCGATATAGCATCGGATCGAATTAAAATTGTGTTCACCCGAGAATTTCTATTAAACCGCCTATCGCACGTGCCTAACAGAGTCTGAGCTTAGCCAAATGAATTCAGGATAATGACTATTAGATTAGTCACTCCATAATCATACCTCTAGGTAGCTAATCTAGAGTAAGCATTGGGGTTCATTTGGATAATGAATATAACAACTCAACACTCCATAGTTGGGGCTAATCCCTCATAACTATTTGAACCCTAAATCTAACAAATGAATCTACTCATACATAGCCAAGAGATTCATAGCAAAAGAATAATATGAAAAGAAAATACTTTATTGCTAAGTATAGAATAGAATACAAAACTAAAACTCAATACTTTCTTCTTTTCTTTCTAGGGCTCATAGGCATAACTATAAATATGAGTACAATTAGGTTAAAAACTCGCCAGGGGCAATCTTGTAATTTGGTGAGAACTTGGGCTTCAAGTCGGCCAAGTAAATCTTTCTCATCACGCTCTGTATCGATCGATGGTACATGGTGTACATCGATCGATGGAGTATCTCGACTTCAACTTCTACGGAAGCGTCATCGATCGATTACACAAGGTGTGTATCGATCGATATGTGTGTCTCAATGTCGGATCTTCATAGTCATCTTGGAAAACTCTCCTTTAAGCTCCATAAGGCACTTAAATCTTCACTTTACTACAAAATGCTCCTGAACCTGAAAATATACCTAATAGACTCCAAAACATAGATAATACTTATAAAAACATATAAAAATCATGACCAAAAACGGGTCAAAATCATGGTATATCAACTCCCACAGACTTAACCCTTTGCTTATCCTAAAGCAAACCTTAAGTTAGTCTTTGAAAAAAGTTTAAAAACAGCAGGGACTCAATCGAAATCTCAACTTTAGAATCATCACCTCTTACTTTGTTGCAAGCCACATCTCATATCTATCAACTACAGAAGTACATTATACCATATCCTAGCTTAGCAACCAAATACATCTAGCCAATCAACTTAAACATTCCTTGTCTGTCTATCCCCTCTACTGATTTCATTTATGCATAAAAATAAAAATGTAGGCTTTACCTTAGGAGTATCGATCAAGTAACACATGGATTCAACTCAAACAAGTTTCAGGCATTCTCATCCTTGTTCCCTTTCTTCTTTATCCCCCTTCTTTGAATCCAAACTCTTTCTTTCTTTTCTCTTTTTTTTTTTATATCAATCCCAATGAACAACTAATGTTCATCTTATTGATCTTTCTTGACAAGGTGTAAGCGAATAGTGGGGTTATAGGTAATGTACCTCTCCCTCGATTTGATCATTCCTTTAATTTAGAATAGTGGGGTCATAGGTAATGTGCCTCTCCCTCTGCCTCTCAGGAAATCATATCGTCTTTTATTCTCTGGGGATGCCGAAGGAAGGAAAGAAGGAAACCAAAATTTTTGAGACTTTTACCTTCCAGACTTGCAGGAGGATTCCGATCCCTTGTATACCAAGCCCCAAGACAAGCAGTAGATGTCAGGTTAGGTTGGAAATCAGCTTTGGTTCTTCCAAACAATCATGAAAGTGTTGTCATAGGTGATCGGTGATCCACTTTAGCATCTATAGTACTTTCTGCAATCAACAAATCTAAGAATGGTGCTAAAGAGTGGTAAGATAAAAAGTAAGACTTTGAAAAATTTTCTCTTTCTTGACTCAATAAAACCAATTTTTGAAAACTTTATAAATAAGATCAAAAAGAGGTAAAGTAGCATCAGTAATCATCTCCCCCCAGACTTAAATCATACACTGTCCTTAGTGTATAATCAGTCAGAGTTAGAGCATAAGAAAAATTAAATGTGTAACTGATATTGAAATTGTGAACGATATACCTGACCGATATGGATATCGATCGATGGTGAGTCGCCAGCGTCGATCAATGCATGTAGGTCTGTGTCGAGCCATATCGACTGGTTCGTATCGGTCGATAGGTAGTGATCGTGTGTCTATCTTCCTAAAAACAAAAATAAAAAAACGAAAATAATAAGTAAAAATAAAATAAAACAAAGTAGTAAAATACCTAACAGTGGGTTGCCTCCCACTCAGCGCTTGGTTAAAGTCAGTTAGCTTGACTGTGGAATTATGGTGGCTAGTGAGGTGGGTTGCAGGTACTTGTTGGGAAACAAGTATCCTCCTTGTCTTGTGATTCATCAAACCAGGAAGTTAAAAAACTTCTTGTGGCTTTCTCGCTTCTGGTCATACTAGTCTTCAAACCATAAACTTCAGTTTGGATCCTTCCTAACCACTCCTTTAAGCTAGCAAGGCTGTACTGATGGTTTCCAAGCATGTTGTAGATGTGTTCTGTAGTCCGCTGCATGGTGTCTTGGTTTGTTGGATCGTCGGTCGATTCTGAAGGTTGCATATCGGTCGATGTGTTGTTCGCTTAATCGATCGATGGGGATGGGTCAGGTCGGCTGGTGAACTGTCTTTGAATATCTTCTACCTCCTTCTGAATATCCTCCACTATGCATTGTAATCCTTTGACGTCACTGTGTAGTGGGAACCAATATCTATCCAGTAATCTGTAATCTTCGTCTCCACAAAACTCAATAGATTTGTAGATATCTCTTGTGGCTGCTTCTAGTTCTTCTCTGGTACAGTATTCTGGAGTACGGGTATCGATCGATAGCTTCTGTAACTGGTGCTCGATCGGGTTATGGAAGGGTGTATCGATCGATGCAGGGGGATATGTATCGGTCGATGCATGTGTCTGAGATCTCAGTTGTGCGCGCAAGGTGTTGACTTCTTCTTGTAGGGCTTCTCTTTCATATCGTGCTAAGTCATTGCTGCTGGTATTCCATAGTAGTTCACCTCGAAGTCTTGATAAGTCTTTCTCATGTTCATGTTGCATGCATGCTATCTCCCAGGTGTGATATTTGGTGCGTGCATTCAGCATGTGTGTGAATTCTGCTTGTGTGTAGAGCTTACAATCAGGAACTCCTTTAGCATAGGCTTCAGCATACTCTGGTAGACAGAAACAAGAGCGTCCAAATAGTGAGGCTCTCTTCAGCAAGTTTTCCATGTCTTCTTTTATAACATGGATGATGTCTCCGTTTACTGCTCTTGCATATCCAGATTCATCTCTCTAGACTCCATATTCATCTTTCTTTTCCCAAAAGAAACGACGAACTCCGTGTCTGAAGGCTCTCTTCCCAAACTCGCGTTGTATATCGGTCGATGCACGTCTCCATGTATCGGTCAATACTCGTTGAAACTGGTGCGGATCGTTTGGGTAGCGGGGTGGTTGTGTAGAGGGAGTTACTGGTCCATCAGCCATCTGAAGGATGTCTGCAACATCTTCTCTGGAGATTGGAATAATTCTCCCATCTATTGCTCGTGCATGACCATCTGAGTCCCTGAAAATACCAAACTCATCCGGTATTAGTGAATTTAAATCAAATTTAGGTGTTTATACCTCAGATGGTGTTGTGGCAGGATCGGTTGGTGGTTGGAGATTGATATCGATCGTTGGAGAGTGCTCCATATCGGTCGATAGGACTGCATCGGATTGGATCGCAGGTTGTCGTGGTGATGTATCCACTGCAAAACTTTCGTGATAATTGCTGGCCCAACTTCCAATCGAGTAATCTCCGTCGTGTGGCTCATGTGGGACATAGACTGGTGCGCAGTAAGGTTCGTCGATCGTTGATTCGAAATGTCGTTTGAGCGAATTGGGTCGAGGCATATCGATCGATGGACTAGAGGTAATATCGGTCGATGCTCGTCGGAGGAGGGTCGGGATAGAAGGGTCTTCTCGAAGAAATCGGTACTCTATGGCTCGTTCCTCCTCATAATCTTCATCATACCCCTCCTGAGTAGTGATACTAGCTAGCTCGGGCATGTAATGATCGTTGTCCCACTCATCTGCGCTGAAATCGGCATCTGGGAACTCGTCTTCGACCTGTTGGAATACCCTATCGATCGATGACCAGGTAGGTCTGTCGGTCAATGTTGGTGGCCTGATATCGGTCGATGGTGAAGGGTTTCCATCGGTCGATACTGCTTCTTCGGTTTCATACTCTCCCATAGAATCATACTCGTGGGAACAGAAACAGGTGGCTACGAGTGTTGAGCTTGCTGACCTTGGAAACTTGATGACTGGAACAGGGTTGTAGTGGATGGAAGGGTTGATAAGGGTTAGGCAGAGCTTGTTGGTTTGTAGGTCACAAACAGCTCCAACTGTGGCTAAGAAGGCTCTTCCAAGTAGTAGAGAAGTCTTGAAGTTGAGCTTGTTGGAGAGGACATGGAAGTCGGTGGGAATTACGGTTTCTCCAATATGTACCTCAAGGTTGCGAACGATGCCTCCAGAGCTTTGCTGAGAACAATCCACAAAGATAAAAGTTTCTTCAGAAGGCTCTATCTTCAGACCTAGATGGTCTTCCATAAGTTTGGGTAAGATGCTAACTCCAGATCCTGTGTCACATAGGGCACGAGGGAACTCAACACCTCTGATGGAACATGGTATTGTGAACTTCCCTAGATCACTCTTCTTCTCCAGTGTTATCTTCTGCTTGAGGCTGTTTCTAACTTGGTGAAACATTATCTTGATGTCTTCTTCTGTCTCCTTGGTTGCTCTGAAGAACATCCACAATCTGTGTGAAAATTAGGCTTCTTCAAAAGGTTTCTCTTTAGGAATTCTGAGGACTCTTTTTCTGAAGCTTGACAACTCCTTCTCATTAGCTTCTCTTTTATAGGGTTTAAGTATCTTCTCTTTCCTTTTTTTGAGAACTCTTCCCTGAGTTTCCTTTTCTATCTCCATGGAATCAAAAATCTCTGTGGGTCTCTCTTTTAGGGATGATGTAGGGTGTCTAGTGGTGTAATACTGCTCCCGAAAAGCGTCAAGACGTGCACTATCAATCTTAGGAAGCTGCACTCGGCGTTGGGGTATTGTGTATCGATCGACACTGGCTGGAGTGTGTCGGTCGATATCAGGGTCTTGGTTTCGATCGATGACAGGGTCATCATGTCGATCGATGACAGGGATGGGCGGATGTGGGTGACGTGTTGCGAAGGCGGCGTGAGACATAATCTTGACGGGATTGCACTCGCGAGGGTTTTCGTCTGAGTCTATCGATCGACACTCGTCAAAGTCTATCGATCGACGTACTAAAGGCGATATCGATCGATGTTGAGCTGGTGATATCGATCGATAGTAGTCGTAGGCGAAATCTCTTTCACTCTCATCATCAGATCTCTGAATCTCTTCTACTACCTCTTGCCAAAATTCATCATCCAGGATGGCATTGATGTTCTGGTTTTGGGAAAACTCCTGCTTCTTAAGTGCTTCTTCTGTATGAAACACTTGGGTCTCTAGCTTCTTCACATGGGTGCTGAGGGCATCTATCTTCGTGGTGAAGGTGGTGTAGAAAGAATCGATCTTTCCATTGAAGTTTACCTCGAGCTTCTGCTGACTCTAAAGTATCTTGTCTACCAACTCCTCCAGTTTAGTATCTTGGGTGGGTGGGTGTGGATTTGAGTAAAAGGCACTTCCATAGCTTTTGTTAGGGTTGTTGCTGCTGAAGTTGTTGGGCTTCTGGGAACTCTGGTTGAAGTTGCTTCTCTGGCCTGTGAAGTTTCTGTATCCTCCTTGGTTACCAGATCTCTGAAAACCAGCTACACTAATCCAGTTGACATCTTCTTCAATAATGTCTAAATCTTCTACTGAACAGATCTGCTTGTTTAGGAGCTGATATCCCTCAAATGTTTAATCCTAAGGAGTCAATTGCTCTCTCAAATAAGAGGTTCAATCGTAGTACTTAGGGATCAAATCCAGAGAGAGAAGGAGCACACAATAGACTATAGAAATCAAAGTTAAGCTAGGTAAACAATTTATAAAACAGTCAATAAAAGCAATGTGAACAAAGTAGTTGTTCGATTGGTTGAGTTTATAAACAATAAAGAGAAATAGCTAGACCTAGGGATTTATCAATCAAGAGATTCAAAACAACAATTCAAGATGCTAACAGCTTATAGATTCATTCTAGAACTCGATTTTAATAAGTAAGTAATTCATCTATCAATGTAATTACTAATCAGATGTCTAAGTCCTTGTTCCACCTTTCGCATGCGAACAAGAAGTGAGTATCGATCGATACTATGGCCTGAGTATCGATCGATATTACCTCAGACAAGCATTAACGACCTAATCGATTATGTTCAACTAGATTCCTAGACCAAATTCTCATATGCGCCTAAGTATCTAATCCAGCAGGATTCGGGTTCCGTTAATTGACTACACTTTCGTGTATCTCAATTGTCCTATGATTCTAGGTTCAAGCAATCAGTCACACTATCGTGGTATCCTAATTACTCCAGTTCCTAGTATTACAAATCACTCTTATGTAGAGATCTATAGATATTCTAACAATCCTAATTGATATTTAGTTTAACATTAAGCTCATGAAATCCCTAAACTTAACAAGATGAACTACTCAGACATGATAGAAGAAACACAAATCATAGTCTGAATAATAATAGAATAAGAAAATAAAGATAATTCCAATGGAGTTCCAAGAGGACTCTGAAGGATTTCCCCTCTTCTCTCCTCACTAAGAACAATCAAAACAAAAGATGAAAAGAAAGCGTAGATGGCATGTAGCCGTCAACAATGACTTGCAAATAACATAAAATAAGGTTTCTGGTCGTCCAAGGGCATTCTGGTAATTTAGGTTTCTTATGGGCTTCAGTTGGTCACAAAATATACTCGGCCCGCATTCTGGCATCCATATCGATCGATATGAAGTGTCTCTCATCGATCGATATGCATTCCTCTTCTCGACAGTCTTCTCTCGCGAGGCAGACTGACCACTCTTCAGTAAAACGAGCATAACTTCTGATCTAACCGTTGGATTGACCCCAAACTGGTGGCATTGGAAATATAACTCAAATCTCTATCTTGTTTCAAACGATGGGCTCAATCGCACCATGGGAAGGTCTTCATCCATATCTAAACATCTGACGCATCTGCACAGTTCTGCACTTAAAGGCTCCAAAATCACCATATTTCTCAAGAACGTACCTGAACCTATAAATAATCTAAATAGACTCTATATTGTAGTAAATATACATAAAACATATCAATACCATGACCAAAAGTGGGTCAAAATCATGGTATATCAGGAGCTTCTGAATGTTGTCTAGCTGTGCTTGAACTTCATTGATGTACTCCTTCCCAATAGATGATGTAGTCTGCGTCACAGAGTTCTTTGTGCTGTTGCTGGAAGCCAGGTTATCAATTAGCTTGATAGCATTCTGCGGATTCCTGGTGGTGAAGTTGCCATCACTAGCTGTATCAAGGGCTCTCTTGAAATCTGGGCTGATGCCTCTGTAGAAAGTGCAGAGCAGTTGCACTTTGTTGAATCCGTGGTGTGGGCAGTCTCGCTGGTAGGATTTGAATCTGTTCCAAGTATCCTTGAATGACTCTTCAGGGTCTTGGGTAAATGTAGCAATTTTCTTCCTCCAGTCTCCAGCACGTGAATCATCAAATAATTACGCAGGAAGGCGTGCTTGATGTCACTCCAGGTTGTAAGGGAACCTGGTGGTAGTTGTCTCAGCCACTGCAAAGCTTCTCCAGATAGAGAGTACTTGAAAAGCTTGCAGAAAAGGTAGTTTTGAGGGACTCCTTTTGTTTTGACTAGGGTTACAAGATCCTCGAACCTCTCCAGATGGTCCATAGGATGCTCATGGGGCAAACCACAGAAAGGGATTTGTCCTACAAGTGTGTAGTACTGCGGCTTGAGCTCAAAATCTCCTCTCTGAATAGCAGGAGGGAGCATGGCTGATCGGTTTGAATATAACTGATCCGGACGGTTGAAGTCAGCCAAAGTTCTGGTCTCTTCTACAGGTTGAATGATGCCTGCAGTTTCTTGTTCAGTAATGACCTCCTTCTGATCATTCAGCTTCTGACCTGCTGCATTTCGCAGGTGACCATCTTTATCACGCATGTGTCCATTCTCATTGGGTATGAGAATCATAGGTGCTATCATGTCTCGCTGGTTAGTATCGATCGATGTAGGGTGAGGTGTATCGATCGATGTCAAGTGAAGGGTACCGGTCGACGAACAGTTGTTGATGTTAATCGATGAGATGGTGTTAGTATCGGTCAACGAACGGTTGTTGATGTCGATCGATGGGATGGTGAGGGAATTGGTCGACGAACGGGTGTTGATCGTCGGTGGAAAGCGCGTATCGGTCGATAGAGAGGTGTTGGTATTGATCGATGTGGAGCGTAGGTCTTTGCAGATGCTACGTTCCAGATTGTTGGGATCTTCTGAGTACAAAAGTTGCTTGTCCTTGTTGCTTTTAGTATTGCTGGGCATGTACCTGAAGAAGACAAAAAGAAAAAGAAAAAATTTTGTGTCAAAAGATTGAAAAATAAAAAGTAACAAATAAGCTAGACTAAATCAGATTAAATCTAATAGTAATCTTAGTTCCCCAGCAACGGCGCCTAATTTGATATCACTCAAATGTTTAACCCTAAGGAGTGAATTACTCTCTCAAATAAGAGGTTTAATCGTAGTACTTAGGGATCGAATCCACAAGGAACTAGAGTCACAAAAGATATAATCCTAAGTGATTAAGCTAGGTTGATTAGGTTTAAAACAATAAATAAAAGTTGGTAGCAATGGTAAGTTGCTAAGGAAAATGGTTTTTGGGTTTTAAAACAATAAAAGAAAGTAGCTAGATTCAAGGTTACTATTCAGAAAATCAGGATTATAAATCTATGGATGTCTTAACGAATTCCTTGCAAATATATGAGAACTTCAATCCTTAGACAAATCTATAGCTGTCACTATTAAACTCGTCCACTGATCTGATTGCCGTCAGTATCGATCGATGTTGCTATCGCAGTGTCGATTGATATGTTTTGCCGTCGATCGATGACTCTATAGGAGTATCGATCGATATAGCATCAGATCGAATTGAAACTGTGTTCACCCGAGAATTTCTATTAAACCGCCTATCGCACGTGCCTAACAGAGTCTGAGCTTAGCCAAATGATTTCAGGATAATGAGTATTAGATTAGTCACTCCATAATCATACCTCTAGGTAGCTAATATAGAGTAAGCATTAGGGTTCATTTGGATAATGAATATAACAACTCAACACTCCATAGTTGAGGCTAATCCCTCATAACTATTTGAACCTTAAATCTAACAAATGAATCTACTCAGACATAGCTAAGAGATTCATAGCAAAAGAATAAGATGAAAATAAAATACTTTATTGCTAAGTATAGAATAGAATACAAAACTAAAACTCAATACTTTCTTCTTTTCTTTCTAGGGCTCATAGGCATAACTATAAATATGAGTACAATTAGGTTAAAAACTCGTCAGGGGCAATCTTGTAATTTGGTGAGAACTTGGGCTTCAAGTCGGCCAAGTAAATCTTGCTCATCACGCTCTGTATCGATCGATGGTACATGGTGTACATCGATCGATGGAGTATCTCGACTTAAACTTCTACGGAAGCGTCATCGATCGATTACACAAGGTGTGTATCGATTGATATGTGTCTCTCAATGTTAGATCTTCATAGTCATCTTGGAAAACTCTCCTTTAGGCTCCATAAGGCACCTAAATCATCACTTTACTACAAAATGCTCATGAACCTGAAAACATACCTAATAGACTCCAAAACATAGATAATACTTATAAAAATATATAAAAATCATGACAAAAAACGGGTCGAAATCATGGTATATCAAGTAGCATAAGTGGTTGTTATTAATCGAAACAAATAAAAGTAGAGTAAAAATTTGATAGACTTTACAAAGTTAATTTAGTAAATACTTAAACATAAATTAAATTTCATGTTTGTGAATGAAAAATGTAAATAGTTGTGTTGTTTTGTGATTATGTTGTTTCAAGGAAGATAATATATAGTTTCGTCCTCTCAAAATAGTAACAATCCAAGACTAATCGTTTATATCTTATACACAAAATAGTAACAATCCTAGACTGGTCGTTTATATCTTAAACTCCACCATGCTCGTGACCTTTAAGATCAAGTCCCGTGAGCATAGGTAGATAATCAGAGATACAAAAGGCGAACGTAAACCCTAATGCTTCAAACATAGCATCCATATGCTCGATATCCTCTGCCGTTGATCCACCGTCAGGTGCGGTGTTTTCAGAGAACGTTATTGTCCCGAACATAAGTTTCTTGATAGCATTGCCGCAGTAGTGTATCAAAGAAATCTGATCGGATACCCAAAGTACTTGAACCTCTTAATCTTATTCCAGCAGCGATCGGATTTTGATAGTGTGTGTTCCTAGTCAAGGATATCAAAGAAATATTTTCCTTATTTGAGGTTTCCTCTGAAAAACATTAATAAACCACAAAGATACATACCCTTATCGTGTTTTCCATAAGCAGATTGACACATGTGAGGTGATTCAGTGCTTTGATTGATTTGTGGTGGAAGAAGTACTGATTTATTCCCTCACTATTAAGATGAACTTCAGCTGATAAGTGTTCGATATTGGGGGGGGGGGCTGGTGTGCGTGGTAGATATTGCTTTTGTAGCCAAGGCCCGTGGTTCAGATACTGGAGAAACAAAGATTAAAGAGTAGGAATAAGTACATAAATTTGTTTACAAAAGAGTAAGTTGTCAAAGTCATAAAGAATAAGTTTACGTCTCCTTTGGACCAATTTTTTTTTATGACTTCTTTTGGTTACAGATGATGATGATGCGGTGGAGTGTTCAGAAACACTAAGATTTTTTTGGAGATCACCCTGTGGTTGCTTTGCCATTAAATTCAATTGGCGTCTTCACCATTATTTCTGAAAATCGCAATGGTTGAGTAATCAAGAATCAAGAGGCTGCATCAGAACTGTGTAGTGAAAGAATGTAGGAGATACGTAACTACTGGCTTTTGCAATTACACTGCATTTACAGTGTGAGCTACTCAATCAGTTGGGAGGCATGTAGGCACCCTGCAACGATAAGCTTTAATTTGTAAGGTTATAGCTTCTCAAATCCAATTTTTTTTTGTTAATTTTTAGTAGTTTGTTATTTATAAATTTGCCTTCTAAGCGTAAAGGATGTGTCAATATAGGTTATATAAGCTCTGAAATGTGTCTAATCTTTTATGAGGTGTGCAAGTGTTCATAATTTTCTGTAATGGTAACTTCTTAATTTTATTGTTTTGTGTTAATTATTATCAGTTTGTTACTTATAAATTTCCCATCTAAAACCTTGTATATGTGGCAATCATTTTTTTTTGAACAGATTCTTATATATGTGGCAATCAAAAACCAAAGTGATATAAGCTCCGACCTTTGTTTAAACAAAGTGATATAAGCTCTGCTCTTTGTTTACTCTTTTAAAAGTTGTGCAAGTGATCATTAGCTCTGTAGTTTGTCTAATCTCATATGAGTTATGAAAGTGTTCATAATTTTCTATGATGGTATCTTCATAATTCTATTAATTTGTGTTAATTATTATCCTTTGTTACTATAAATTGTGTACACTAAAACGTCGAAGATGTTGCAATATATATGATATAAACTATGCATCTTGTTTAGTTATAAGTTGTGCAAGTGTTAATTATTTTATACGAAATACAAGGATGCATGAGAACAAATTTTACAAAAAGATGAAAAAAAAATTTACAAAAAGGTGACCGTCGGTTTGATCTATAAAACCTAGGGCGGAAGGTAAAAAGACAACGTAGCGGGCTGAGAATGTGTGTAATCTTAAAAAAATTCTGCAAGTTGGATAAACATAAATCATTTTATAACTGACCATTATATTTTGAAGAGCCCAAACCCATTTTGTCAAAAAACTCAACAAATCAGAATGTGACAAACCGAGATGGGAAGAATTAATTTTGTCCGGTTTGGTTTCAATTAGTAATTGCTGACATTTCTTTTTTTGCCCCATGCTCTGATGCTGATGTGGAGGCTTGAGAAGTTAGAAAATTCAACTTTATTGTATAAGATATTTTTTCGGTTTTAACATTTTGTAACACTATATTATTAATCGATCGTAAAATAACGAATATAAATGTTAGTCTCTTAAATATATCATATATTTGGGTATTCGGGATCTGTCGGTTTTGGTTCGATTGCTTCGGATTTCAAATTTTTGGTATTATGTTTTTCAGAGTCATACAAATTTTACTAATTATCGGATCGGTTTCGGTTCGATTCCTTCCAGATTCGGTTTGTAAACAAAATCTGAAAATCATCCCAAAAAATATTTTTGAAATCTCAACTTACAAAAAATTGTCAAAATATTTAAATTATTCGTAAATCTAATTTAAAATTAGTTAAACTATATTAAATAACTAAATGATATTCAAAATAAAAAATAAACACAAACTACAAAAATCTTTTGAATACAATAAAATATCTAAATTACATTGATATATAAAAAAAATATTAACATATTATACTACTTTCAGATATCTTCAGATAAATTATAACATCTACATTGGATATTATGGAGAAATAAATATTAAACGAATTCACATTCTTTGAACAAACTCAAAAGAAGATGACTGGACTTGCCATGATATTTCATTAAAATCGTTTTAAGAATAAAATCAAAAATAAATTATTTAATTTGAATGCAATAATATATATTGTACTTCTAGTTTAAAAATTATTTCGATTTGGAGAAGTGTAATTCGCGGATTGTCAAGATCAAATAACTTATTAAAACTACCTATTTAGAAATTAATTTGTATACATAAAAGTATATACATTAGAGTAAGCACATAGATCAAAACTAATACCTTTTGTTAGTTTACAATCATGTTTTTGGTATAAATAAAACAACCATTTAGTTTACTTTATATTGTATATATATAATTAAACGTTATTGCTATCGATATATATATATTGTATTTATTTCTGTTTATTATTGACACTTCTCATATGATTACTAACATTTGTATATTTTGCTCTAACAAAAATTTAAAAAAATCACAAATTTTTGTAATGTGAGATTGTTCCAATACGAATTTCAAAATTAAATATTAAAATCTCAATAAATTTTCACTTTACATTTCGAAATTAACATATTTATATATTTTATATAGTATATAATTAAATTTAAATGATATTGATATATATATATATATATGATATAATATGAATATCTATTAATGAGACTTCATATTTATACAATTTATAATCATTTGTATCTTACTTGAACAGAAAAGTTAAACCATTGATCAAAAAATTTCAGTGTGAGAATTTTACTATTTTTAGTAATTTATAGTCGTTTCAAAAATATCTAAATCTAACATATAAGAAAAAATATTTTTTTCCTTATATGCTTAATGTGATTGTTCAATTATTTTTAATAATTAAAATTAAACAAAAATGATGGAGGATACAAAAACTATTATCAAATCTTTGTTATGTAAAATCTTAATTATCATATATATGTTAATCATATTAGGTAATTCTGTAGCTTTTACTTTTTAACGAAAGAAGGAAGAATATTCTTTATGTACTACAAATCATTTTGATAGTTGATTTAATAAAAAAATATACTTTATATTTAGATAGACCAACATATTTTATTTAAGGATTCCAAGAGTGATCATAGTGATGACACGTGGCTACACTTGAATGTTGCAATGTTCTAGGATTAATATATAGGGGATTTGGTTTTTGAAAATTCTCAATTAGATTTTAGTTTAATTTTATTAAAGTTTGTTATGTTTGTTACTCAGATTCAAAATTTTGTTAGTTAATAACATTTTCAATATAAATTTCTATATTTTCTTTAAAATAGAATATTAATTATAAATGTGGATTTATTCTAATATATAACTTTATAATAAAGTTTTTCTGGTTTAGAAAAGTATAGAAGAATGATGCTTTTGTCTTTATATTTTTACTTTTATTTTTTTGGTAACATATTGCTGTCTCTATATTTAGATATGAACATCATATCCTTATAGTTGTCTATAAGAATGATGAAACTTTATCATAGAAATATTGGAGCCCATCCATTTCTATAATAGAATTTCTCTATACTAAATAAAAATAGAAAATAATAAAGCTAAATTAGCCATGGTCTGAAGTTTTGGTATGGTTTAGCTATATATATATAGTGAAAATTGATTTAAGTGAAAATATTTCATAAAAAATAAAAGAGGTTAATTTACACATTTGGTATAATTTTTTCATATTTAATTTATATAATTATTATATTTTAATATAATAAAGATTATAATTATAACTTTTATAAAATACCTTAGATTTTTTTTTGGTTTATTATACAAATTTAATCAACATTAAATTTTGATAATATTATATTAAAAATTATGAAATTAATTAAAACATTATTTAATATAAATGATTTAAAATTTTATTAGGATTTTGTTACATTTTTTTTTTAAATTCAAATTTATAACTAAGACTGATTTAATATTAACATCTTTATTAATTTTTTAAAAATTAGAAATATTATATATTTGATTGTTTAATGTAAATAACTGCATATGCCATATTGTATAATTAATTAAATGGTCTTTCTATGAGGTGTCAACAATGATTAAAAGTATTAGTAATGATTTAGCTGTAGATTATTGTTTGGGCAATCTCTCAAATAGATTTTTTAAAGTTTTTATCATAAAAATAGATTTCAAAAATTAAAATGACCAAAAATATATTTTTTAGTTATGAAAATTTTAAATAGTTTTTTAATTTTTAGAAATTTGAAATCACGTCCTCAAAACTCCACTATTCAACTTTAAACAAAAAAGTCTATGATTAGTTAACTCAAATGGTATAAGTATATATTTAATTATTTTTGATAAATATTTAAGTATATTTTGGTCATTTTAAATTTTAATTGTGGGAAAAAAAAATTTTAGGTTTATCCTAGCAAATATCTCTTATTGTTTTCTTACAATTAGTTCATTTTCAATGAGAAACTCGTTTTAAAAAAATCTAAATCAATTAAATGTTTGTTTAATAGAAATCTAAATCAATTAAATGATTTTTTTGTTTGGTCTGAACTCCGAAGTCTAAATGCTAATACTTTTTGTGTTTTTTATACTTCACGATTGATCCCACTCTTAACAAAAAAAAAAACGAAATCCTTCGTTGATTTTTTTTTTGGTTTCATAACCAGCGTAAGAATCGATCCTCAAACTTTCTCAAAGACCCATCCACATCTCAATTCTACAAATTAAAGATTTGCTTTATTCCAGAACTTTTTTTCTCTTCTCTCAAAGATCCATCCAAGTTGGGTTAACTAAAGTTCTGAGAGGAGACAAAAGGAAAAAAAAAACTGTATCTAGGGTTTCGGGAGAGAGTTTTGGTCGTGACGGGTTTTTTAGGTGTGAAAAAAGTAAATGGTGGATCAGCCTACCCTCTACTACTCTATCTCATCTCCCTTTCAACCTCTTCTTTCGATTCTCTGCTTCGATAGTGTTCGACCAAAGCAATGCTAAGCGTGATCCGTGTGCATCTCCCTTCCGAGATTCCTATCGTTGGCTGTGAATTAACTCCTTACGTCCTTGTTCGCCGCCCTGACAAGACCGCCGCCACTGATGATGTCCCTGAATCAGCTCCTCTCGATGGCTACTTCTTGAGATACAGATGGTAAATAGTTCGAATCTTTCTCGGTCGTGGATTGTGGGTTTTGTTTGTGGGGTTTTACTAAAGTTTGAAACTTTGATTTAAAGTTTAGAGATTTGCTCAAAAAGTTTGAGACTTTGGTGTAAAGTTCAGAGATTTATGACTTGGGTCGTTAGTGGAATTGCTAATTGGTTTGTGGATTGTAAGAAAGAGACAGGAACTATGGTTTTACTTCTGCTCTTGTATTAAAGTCTTATAGTTTCATTCTTACTCAAAGTTTGAAACTTTGGTCTACAGTTCAGAGATTTGCTCAAAAAAATTAAAAATTTTGATCTAAAGTTCAGAGATTTATGACTTGGGTCGTTAAAGGAATTGCTAATTGGTCTTGGGATTGTAAAGAAGAGACAGGTACTATGGTTTTACTTCTGTTCGTGTCTTAAAGTTTCATTCTTTTGGTTTCTTTTTGTAGGTATCGTGTACAGAGCGATAAGAAAGTAACTATTTGCAGTGTTCATCCAACGGAACAAGCCACTTTACAATGTGTATTCTGCTCAAAGCGTAGATCCCTAGTTGCAAAAAGCTACCACTGTTCTCCTAAATGCTTCACAGACGCGTGGCAGCATCACAAGACTTTACACGAGCGAGCAGCTGCAGAGAACGGAAACGAGGAAGATGAGTTAACTCGGTTCAACAGCACAGGCTCTGGTGTTCTCGCCAGTACCTTATCAGGTTCAATGTCAAATCTCACTCTCGCCAACAACGGTCCAACACCGTTTTATCCTTCTAGCATCACTCAGAAAAACGGAGGAGAGACTCTAATCGAAGTCGGTGGTTGCAAAACGTACACGCCAACAGCTGATGACATTGGCTATGTGTTGAAGTTCGAGTGTGTTGTGGCTAATGCGGAGACTAAACAGTTTGTGGGACATCCTAGTACCATTTTGACTTCACGTGTGATTCCTGCTCCTTCTCCGAGCCCTCGTAGGCTGATTCCTGTTAATGGAGCTGATGTGATGAGTCATTTGGATCAAGACGGTCGGATTCAGTCTGCAGGATCGTTCACTGTTCTTTCTTATAATATTTTGTCTGATACTTCTGCAAGTAGTGACCTTTACAGTTACTGTCCTCCTTGGGCTCTTTCTTGGCCTTACAGAAGACAGAATCTGTTGCGGGAGATTGTTGGTTATCGTGCTGATGTTGTTTGCCTACAAGAGGTATGTTTTTGCGAATGTACAAGAAATTGCTAAGCTGTAGTTAGGCGTTTTATATGGGATTATTGATTATGTGGGTGCCAAAATTGATTTCTTAGAGCCTAGACTGATATTTTTAAGAAGTTGTTTTAGAAAAATCGTTTTGTTTAGGTCCGATTTTTTTTTACTAGACATACGTGCCTAGACCTATTTTTAGAACACTGGTTTTATTGTACAGACACTACTTAGGCGTCATAAACGAAAAGTGTTCACTCTTATTCCCTTATCTGGCAGGTACAAAGTGATCATTTCCATGAAATTTTCGCTCCTGAGTTGGATAAACATGGGTATCAAGCTCTCTACAAGAGGAAGACTAATGAGGTTGGGTCATTAGTCCGCACACACTCCTTTCTTTGATGATTTTATGTCGGAGTCTCTTAACCTTATCTTACACGTTGGTAGGTTCTCAGCGGAAGTACAAGTGCAATTGACGGATGTGCAACGTTTTTCAGACGGGATAGATTTTCACATGTCAAGAAATATGATGTTTGTATCTATGCTATATATTAACTCGCTGTTATCTATTTGTATCCTCAATACTGATTCATGGGACTGTTGTTAATCTAGGTTGAATTCAATAAGGCTGCTCAGTCTTTGACTGAGGCTATAATCCCTCCTACGCAGAAGAGAACTGCTTTAAACCGACTTGTGAAGGTAGTTTTCTCATGCTATACATTTTTAGTGAGTTAGTCTGTACATGACTGATTCTGGTGATTGTTATGTTTGTAGGATAACATTGCGTTGATAGTTGTTCTTGAAGCAAAGTTTGGTAATCAACCTACTGATCCCTCTGGGAAGCGCCAGCTTATCTGTGTGGTAGAGTTTCCCTTCTTTCATCTCATTCAATTGTTTGTTAAGAAGATTGCTCTTAGCGTCTCCTTTTGTTGATGTAACTTGTTGGAGTGTAGGCAAACACACATGTTAATGTACAACAAGAACTAAAGGACGTGAAGCTCTGGCAGGTATGTGCATCTCTCTCTATCTTAATGAACTCAAGAGAAATAGTGTCTCACCTCAGTGTATGTTTTTTTTTTATTCTTTTGAGTTTAGGTTCATACGTTATTAAAGGGGCTAGAGAAAATAGCTGCTAGTGCTGATATTCCTATGCTTGTATGTGGAGACTTCAATACGCTTCCCGGGAGGTTTTGTTTATTCTTCTTACCTGAAATTCAATTCAGTACTCTCCTTGGTGTAGAAAAGCTTAACCTCTGAATTTTTGATTTGCAGTGCTGCTCATTCACTTCTTGTAAGGGGAAAGGTTGATCCACTGCATCCAGATCTATTGGTTGATCCCCTTGGAATCTTGCGTCCTCATACTAAACTGACTCATCAGTTACCTTTGGTAACATTCTCTTCTTCTTCTTCGGTTTATCCTTTTTCTTTTTTGCCTCTCTTATGGAACTTTGATGAGAGAATTTTGTTTTCAGGTGAGCGCTTACACATCGTTCGTGAGACCAGTAATGGGTCTTGGATTGGAACAACACAGAAGGAGGATGGATCTTAATACAAACGAGCCTTTGTTTACCAATTGTACAAGGGAGTTCATAGGCACTCATGACTATATATTTTATACAGGTTTTCACCATTTAACTACCTTTGACAACACCAGTAAAATAACAAGTTAACTAAGCTGGAAGGTTTTGTTTTTTTATTTTTATGGTTTTCAGCGGATACTTTGATGGTGGAATCTTTATTGGAGTTGCTGGATGAAGATGGATTGAGAAAGGATACAGCTCTTCCTTCCCCTGAATGGTCTTCTAATCACATTGCACTCTTAGCTGAGTTTCGATGCATGCCTAGAGCCAGACGCTAGCCGCTATTCACCACCTTTATCCATTCGCTTACAGATAGGTTTGTTTGTCTGTTTCCTGTTTTTAATCAGATTATGACAAGAGCTCTTTAGACAAAACCTCTGCCAAAATATGTCATAGAGAGGACACAAAGGTCGGAAGTGGTTCTGATTCTAAGGCAGATCATTTTCTGAAGCTGGGTCATTCTTTATGATGACCTCTTGTGTTGTTTTGTCTAACCTTTTGTTCTTCTCATTTTGAATCCTCAGTTTTAGAGAAACCTCTGTTGCTTTTATGTATCCTCCCATTTTTAATAAAAGTATGGTTTTAGATCTTAAGTTATACATGCTTTGGCTTAGTGAAAACAATGGTGGACTAGGAGTTAATATTTTTCTTTCACAGTGAACAAGTGAAGACTCACTCGTGTGGCTACAAAATAACTTACATATCGATGCTCCAAATAATAGAGAGATAAGAGAGAACATGTAAATTTTAGATTCTTCAACTTGAGATTTTTTTTTCCCAGCATAATACTCTGCACACAAATCCCTTAATGTCAGTGTTCTAGACTCTTTCCTTGTGGATAACTTGCAGAGATTGTGAAAACGGACTGTGAACAACCTTTATATATTTTATGTAGCCCTCCAATAACTTCAAAAAATTCATAACTCAAATTTCATTTCACATATGAGACATACATATCAACTAGTACACATTTTTTAAACATTTTAAACAAGTTTCTTGCAGAATTAAAGACTGTGAACAGGAAAGAAGCCTGTAGATAAGTTTATAAAAAGCCATATAGAGAGTTCATAGTTGCATAACCTGGTGGTTATTTATAATGGCTTACCATCAAAATCAACAAATTCTGGCTCTATGCATAACAGTAGCAACAATGTTTCTTGGTGCGAGATCAGATTTGAATCAAGACATAAAAGGGTGTCAAGATTCCATGTCTGATCTCTACTCTTGTCTTCCTTTTGTCACTAACAAAGCTAAAGCTCCAGACTCAACATGTTGCACCACACTCAAAGAAAAAATAGACAAAGGTCAGACCAAGAGATGTCTCTGCACTCTTGTCAAAGACAGGGATGATCCTGGTTTAGGGTTCAAAGTTGATGCCAACCGTGCAATGAGCTTACCTTCCACTTGTCATGTCCCTGCAAATATTTCACAATGCCCAGGTGAGAAATCTCATGCCAAAATCTCTTCTACAATATTTTTTTTCTGGAAGCATATAAAAGATGATTCAACAGCTTTTCATCAACACAATATTAGATCTTTCTCATTATTTTATTTTCTTGCAAGAAGAGCTTCTACATCTGCCTCCAGATTCAGTAGCCGCTCGGATTTTTAAGCAATTCAGCGATTCCTCTCAGAATGTTGGACCAAAAGGTACTACTACTAATATTATTCTCCTTACAATTTGAATTCTAGTTGTGCAAACATTACTCATTCGTTTCTTGGAACTAGAAGAAAAAATAACAAAACAAAAATATTGCAGCTGTATCCGCAGGTTCAAGCGTTAAAGGAAGAGATAAGAAGCAATTTGGTCTAGTGATGGCTGGAGCTTTCTCAGTATGGTACTTAATGTAAACCTTTGTTATGCAATTTAATAAATGTAACCAAAACCGCTATGTGAATCATATCTATCAGTTGTGTATGTACCATGACTTGTTAATAAGACATATTGAAAACACTTGCGATTGTTTGTGAGGCATTTGGATTAAATCATTTGCAATGAAGACGCAGGCTTTATAATCATCATCATTTTCGTACGTGGAGACTTTAGTTTACCATGTCAAGTTCAGAAACTCTAGCTTGATGCACTTAGCTATATGAGCAAGCCCCTCATCAGATAAATTCTGAAAACCAAAGTTGCACTCTTTGTTACAGATTATATCTAAGACAAGAAACTCATAACTAATGTATACACTATGTCCTATAGTATTTATAGTAATGGAATCCTTAGTTATATAATTTATATTATACAAATATCTCAAATAAACTCCTCTAGAAAAGAAAGAAAACAATGCAACCAGCTTTACCCGAATTTCACATAGATTTAGAACAGCCAAAAGTGATATCTTCTTGTAGGCTTTGTCTGTGAATCTTCAAAAACTGCAAGGCCAGTTCCAGAACTTAAACAGCTAGATTTTCAATATAGCCAGAAAAAAAAAGGAACTATGCTTCTTGTATCACACTGAAAGAGCATAGAGGTTTAAGGTCTGGAGAGTAGAACATTTCTGTAGCACTTGAACTAATCCATCAGCTGTGATCTTAACACAACATACCTGGCGACATCATAAACCACGAGACCAATCACCGTAATTACTCAAATAACAATGTAGTCTTACAAATCAACCTTCCATCAAATATGACACATCCAACAATATAATAGATTATCCACCACACCATTAAATAACCACAGGGCTACACAGTCACCCTGTGTAACAATCCTAGAATTAGGCACCTTTAATGAGGTAAAATCAAGAAGTGTGACCTAATATTACTTAAACGTTCCAGTAAATAAAGATAACTTTTAGCTTGGGACATATGCTAGTTATAGCTTCGATTCCATTCTCCGATATCTTTGGCATTCATTCAGGTCGAAAGATACACCCTAAACCCTAAACCCTAAACTCTACATGTTCATACATCACCCATTACAAATTTACAATACTGTGAGAAACTAAAGCAGGTCGAAAGATACGAGTAGATGAATATTAAACATCAAAGTCATGTAGTTATTTGGCTTTTCACAAGTTGAAGATGACTGTCCTCAATACCCTGTGAAAATTCAAAATTGATATGCTTCACTTGACGATATCTTGGCGGCAAAATTGAAAGCACAGTTAGTCTCACTTTCAAAGAAAGATATAAATCCGATACATTCAAGTATAATCAAGTATCAAAGAATCTATGTTCTTATAACTAACCAAGTACAGAGCAGCTAAAAGCCTATCCCCTGCATTGGTCCTCTCACGCAAATCAATGTTCTGAAAAGAGCGCAATCAAGAATTGTATCTATGGTGAAAAATTGAAAGCTTGAAAAGACCTGAGAAGTAGTCAGAACTTTGGTTTTTACCAGCCAGATGGAAGGGTAAGAGACGAGGGTGTGACAGAGCCAAGGACTAACGAGAAGGAGGGAGATCAGATCCTTCTGAGACAATCTCGTGCTTACTGTCCTCATCACGCTTGTTACTATCTCTCTCCTCCATGTCTCTTCTTCCTTCGCTTCCATGATTTATCAGGTCCAAGCTTAACAACATTTTTCTATGAATTAGAGTTTAGGAGCACCAAATATCATAAGCCCTACGCCTCTAACGAGCCAAATCTTCCAGAGTCTCCAGTCTCTTGACGCGTTTGAACTTGTTTGTTTGGTTTTGCAGCAGTGTGTACCAACATACTATATGCAGTGTGGGAGCTGGAGCATCTCAAATTTTTACATGTGTCGACACTCTAGAAGGAATCAAGTTGAATGAACTTGTCTCAATAAAAGATCTCAACAACTACATCTCCAACTCCATTGAGCAGGTTGTCTAACCTGCTGATTGGAGTTAGAGATGAATATATTTAGATCCCCTATTGAGACAAGTTCGTTCTTCTTGATTCTTTCTAGAGTGTCGACACAGGTAAAAACTTGAGATGCTCTATCTCCCACACTGCATATAGTATGTTGGTACCACACTTCAATCTTGGAAAACCTTGCTAATTATTGGCCTGGAATGACTTTTTTTTTCAATTCTTGCCAAAACTGAAGTGATGAATATATTGCTGAAGGCTCTTGATGACTATTCAGTAAATAACAGAGGTGATGCAGGTTCTTGGGTTCATACCGAAGTCTCTTCTACAAGTACTCATTTTGGACAACCTTGCTTTCAGATTAGAGGCTTCGAATGATTCTTTTTTGGAAAAAAAAAGAATTGATCAGAGAGTTGATAAATTAAAGTGAGCATCTAGATTGTCCACCTTCAACCAAGAGTTGATCAGAGAGTTGTAAGACTTACCTTTCTTTGGGTTCTTAACCAAGGGGGAGAGCTTCAGATCTTTGGCAATAACGTTTTCATTAAGGTCGAACTTGAAGCTTTTGCATGATAGCTGAGCGTTGCAGAAGTCGAGAATCATTTGCCTTTTGGGCAAAATATTGTTGAGAGTTCTGGAGTTTAGCAACTTAGCTGTGTACTTTGAAACATGTGAGACACGGGAACATCTGAAGAAACTCTTCACAGCTTCGTCTCTGCATAATTAATCATGTTTAGTTAACATTACGTAAAGAAAAAGTGTCAAGTCTCCACAAATTAGAAAAATTGTAAATCAGCATAGTACACACCTTAATACCAATGCAGCCATTGACATCAAGAGTGGTGAGTGTAGCAGAGCAGGTCTGCGAGAGAATCTCCAGACATTTATCAGTCACCCCAACTATTCCAAACAAGCTGCAAATTGTTGTTTTCATTGAACGGTGTCAGCAAAATGAATCATAACAAAAAAAATGAAGCAAAAAGTTCTAGAATTTGATTTACTGAGAAATTCGAGGGAGGTGCCGTACAACTATTAGCAATAGTAATCACACCTGCATCTGTGATACGCACACACCTGTCATGTTTAAGATGCATTTGTAATGAAGACGCAGACTTTGTCTGTGAATCTGAAAATATTGCAACATCAGTTCCAAAATTTACAACAGCTAGATTTTCAATATAGTCAGAGATAAATAGAACTATGCTTCTTGTATTGCCCTGAAAGAGCATAGAGGTCTAAGGTCTAGAGAGTAGAACACTTCTGTAGCACATGAAGTAATCCATCATCTGTGATCTTTACACACCTGACAACATCATAAACAATTAAGACCAAACACCACAATTAACAATGCCGCCTTACAAATCACACTTCTATCTAGCAATGTTATGGATTATCCATCACGATTAAATAACCACATGATTAAGCAACATTTTAGTTACCTAGTGATATTAACCTTTGTTGGTTACGCTCTGCAGCAATTAGTGTACATACAAGTCAAATCCTTCATCCAATACAAAGACCATAGAGGCAAGAGAGGTATCCACGTGTGTAAAACAATGCCATTATTACAGCTAGTCATCAAAAACTAGTTTTGTGAGATATTCTCAAATTCAGAAAAAATATATCTAAAATATCGTGTGAAGGAATGTGATTTTTCTTTTAATGTAGATGTCTATGTTATTCTTGTGGCATTCTATAGAATCAATGAGAATCACATTGTCCAAATTCTTAATTACGTTGATACTCAAAACCAAACGTTAAAGAGCCTTTATGAGACATTTAATTCATGTTTGAAAATAGTAAAAGATTTTCCAATACATAATTAATACTCCCTCCGTTTCATATTAAGGGTCCGACTGGTTTCCCCGCTACCACCCGCAAACGCAGCTTTTGCGGTTGATGGCGGTTGCTAGCGTTTTGCAACAATCACAAGAACCACTACAAATCGCTTCAAACCGCTCCCA
This sequence comes from Eruca vesicaria subsp. sativa, assembly GCA_932364175.1. NCBI lineage: Eukaryota > Viridiplantae > Streptophyta > Magnoliopsida > Brassicales > Brassicaceae > Eruca > Eruca vesicaria. Next base: position 92,240 of record CAKOAT010054822.1, read on the forward strand.
ACCTCTTAAAATCAAAAGCTGGTTTCAGCTAGCGTTTGCGTTTGCGGGCGATTGCGGGTGGGTAAAAAAACTAATTTTCTTCTAAATTTAAATTAAAATATAAAAATAAAAATAATATAACTAAAATTATATCTACCTTTTATTTTTTTAATTTAAATTCACTAAAAATATCATAATCTATTATAAAAACTTTAAATCAAGAATTTTTACTATATTTTTCAATATTAAATATATAAATATATAAATATATAAATATATATATAAAAATAGATAAATATATAAATATACATATATAAATATATAAATATATAAATATATAAATATATAAATATATAAATATATAAATATATAAATATATAAATATATAAATATATAAATATATAAATATATAAATATATAAATATATAAATATATAAATATATAAATATATAAATATATAAATATATAAATATATAAATATATAAATATATAAATATATA
>CAKOAT010054822.1:98368-148933 GCA_932364175.1 Eruca vesicaria subsp. sativa
AAAAAAAAAAAAAAAAAAAAAAAAAAAAAAAAAAAAAAAAAAAAAAAAAAAAAAAAAAAAGTCGGGAACTCTTTAGGTTCTGTCTGAATCCATTTCGTTAATGGGCATTACTACCTTTACTGTAGCACGTGGGCTTACTTAAGTTAAAAGTAAAAAAACTCTCCTTTTTTGGTTCATTCAGGATTTTCGTCGAACACCTTGTGTGATGTTCGCCAAACCCCAAAGCTTTCTGTTTTCAGTGAGCAAACTGTTCCATCATCATCATCAACAACAATGGCGAGAAATGAGTGCAATGACAAAAGTGAGATTGAAATGGGTGAAAAACAAGAACCTCGATCACATCATTGATACAGAGACCGATCTCAAAGCAGCTTGCATTCTCAAAGACGCCATCAAACGATCTCCCACCTGTTTCCTCACCGCTAAATCCGTCGCCGACTGGCAGAAACTCCTCGGACTCACCGTCCCTGTCCTCCGCTTCTTGCGCAGGTATCAATCACCTTCTCCTTCATCTTTTCTCGTTGATAAAAATTGAATCTTGATGGGATTGATAGAAGAAGCTATGTTTAGGACTCTGTTTTGGACTCTGTTTTGAACTCTGTTTTGGACTATGTTTTGGACTCTGTTTTGAAGGTATCCGACTCTGTTTCATGAGTTCCCGCATTCTCGTTACGCAAGCTTGCCCTGTTTCAAGCTAACGGAGACAGCACTTATGCTTAACTCACAAGAAGAGATTATTCATCAAACCCACGAGGGTGATACAGTGGAGAGACTCTGTAGACTTCTGATGATGATGAGAACAAGAACCGTTTCCCTCAGATCACTACACTCTCTCAAGTTCGATCTTGGCTTACCAGATAACTACGAGAAGACGTTAGTCATGAAGTATCCTGACCACTTCTGCTTTGTTAAGTCCTGTAATGGAGACCCTTGTCTAAAGCTTGTAACTTGGCGTGATGAATTTGCATTCTCTGCTCTTCAGAAGCAGAACGAGAGGAGTGTTGTTGCCGTGGAGGATAGTCTTTACCGTGAGTTCAAACGAGGACAAGCCGCGTTGACTTTCCCTATGAGCTTTCCTAGAGGATACGGAGCTCAGAAGAAGGTCAAGGCGTGGATGGATGAGTTTCAAAGCCTTCCTTACGTATCTCCTTACGATGACGCAAGTAACATTGACCCGGAGAGTGATCTCATGGAGAAACGAGCAGTGGGAGTTTTGCACGAGCTCTTGAGCTTGACTGTACACAAGAAAACCAAGAGGAACTACTTGAGAAGCTTGAGAGCTGAGCTTAACATTCCGCATAAGTTCACTCGTCTGTTCACGAGATACCCCGGGGTTTTCTACCTCTCGTTGAAGTGTAAGACAACTACTGTGATTTTAAAAGAAGGGTATCGTCGAGGGAAGCTAGTGGATCCGCATCCTCTCACTCGTCTTAGAGATAAGTTCTATCATGTGATGAGAACAGGGCTTCTTCATGGGGCTAGAGGGGTAGGCATGGTCTCTAAAGAGGAACTATTGGTTGATAAGATAGATGATGATGGCCTTGAGGAAGAAGGCTCTGAAGGAGAAGAGATTGTGGAAGGAAGTGAAGTTGAAGAAGATTCAGAAGATGACTAACAATAGCAGTTGAGTCCAAATGTTAAACACTTTACTGCAATTTTTGTCTCTGGAACTTAGTTTGATATAGTGAGAGATTGTATTTCTCCAAGAAAGATTAGCAAACAAGCCAACAACAGTGGAAACCAAGAAGAAGATCAAAACTGGAGAACACTACTGTCTAGTTTTAGAGCAAGTCCTAAAAATAGCCTGAAACTAAAAACAGACTCTCAAACTTAAGTGCAAGATTAGATATCTCTTGAATGAGTGATTTGAAAGATGAATGGCAAAATACATGTTATCTCTTGAATGAAAGATCTAAAATATATAATTTTATTATAAAAAAAAATAATGAAATTTTATCTATTTTTGATTTTTTCGATCAAAATATAAATATCATAAAAAAGGGAGAATGTAGTTTTAAGATTTCCCATAATTGTATTTTAGCTTATTAAACAACAACTGAAGAAAAAACTATTACTAATTCAAATTTGTTGTTTTCAGTTTTCAAAAATTAACAGATTTTTAAAATACTTTTGACCAAACCAAACAAAATGTAGGTTTTGGATTTCCCATAATTGTATTTTAGCTTAAAAAATAATAATTGAAGGTAGAAATTCCATTAGTCCAATGCTTAACTAATGATTCATTAGGGATAATAGAATTATTTTATAGAACGGGTTAGAGATGCGCAATCATCAGATGTATTCTCATTCGGTAGTAAAATCGTGTATATAATATTTTTCAACATTGTAATAATATAATTAATCAGACTTTAAAAGAAAAAGTAACAATTGAAGAAAAACGATTACTAATTCAAATCTGTTGTTTTCAGTTTTCACAAAATAACAGATTTTTAAAATACTTCTGACCAAAACAAACGGATTTTTAAAAACATTAACGACTTTCCTCCACATTTAGATCTCCGGAGTAAGGGTATTAAAGTAAACACAAGATTTGTCTCGAAAGCTACTACAAACCACCACTCGCCTCTTTTCCTCACGCGCCCCTCTCATATCGATTTCCTCTCACTCTGCGAGAGAGAGAGAGGCGAAGAAGACGCAGAATCCATCCAATTTAGGGTTAGGGCTGCCCCTAATCTGTTTACCCGATCCGTAGACGAAGCAGAGTATAAAGAAAGATGGGGGCGAATTCGGTTCCGACGGACGCAACGCTCGATCTTGATGAGCAGATCTCACAGCTCATGCAGTGCAAGCCTCTCTCCGAGCAACAGGTTCCTCCAATTTCTCTCCCTTTTTTAGTTTCTTGTTGTTTGAATTAGGAGAGACTATCGTTGATTGGATCTCAGATTTTTTGTTTGTAATGAAGAAAAAGGTTTTCTTCTTTTCTTCTGTGAGTATGAGAGTCGCATCCACGTAGGATTTATGGGTTGAAAGTAAATGACTTTTTTTTTGGATTATTTCAAGATAGGGTTCTTGAATAGGTGGCGATTCACAGAAAAGTTTATCATTTTGGATAGGTGGTTACCAAAATCAAATCTCACTAGTTAGATGCTTTTGTTGGGTAAATAATGAAAAAAGACAGAACAGCATTTGCTAGTGTGTCTGAGAGAGAGGTTGTATGCGCTTTGGACTCTGAAGCTCATACGAGAAAGTAATTGATCAATATCTTTAAAATAAGGCCATTTCGCTGTGAATGATCTTTCTGTTTGCTGCTTATGTCAAAATGATCTCTCTACTTTGACATTTCAATTTATGGTGGACATCGATGCTAGTCCTGTATCTCTTGGAGGTGAAAATGAACTTATCATGTGCAGTGTTGTTTTGATTTCAATAGGTTAGAGCATTATGCGAGAAAGCTAAGGAGATCTTGATGGATGAAAGCAACGTTCAGGTTAGTTCTTGCATCTCTTAATGGTGATCATAATTCTCGTGTGGTTGACTGTGTAGCTACGTTGAATTAATTTTACGCACACATTCATTTTGTTTGGTTTAAGCAGAGGTAATTTTATACTTTTACTTGCATGCAGCCTGTCAAAAGCCCAGTGACAATCTGTGGTGATATTCATGGACAATTCCATGATCTTCAAGAGCTTTTCCGTATTGGAGGAAATGTAAGATCTTTAACACTTTTCTGAGAGCCATAATGAAGCAATTATTATGATTTTTCTCAGCTTCCATCTTTTCTAGCAATTATTAATTCTGGGCTGGTAATACATAGTGTGAGTGTATGCTCACCGAATATTCATAATTATTTGGAGTCTTTTCACATGGCTTATATTTGAAAGTAGTTCTTTCTGGTTCTAATTTATTGTCTGCTGATTGTTCATTTTACGCTCTTTTGCAGTGCCCTGATACCAACTATCTTTTTATGGGAGACTATGTCGACCGTGGATATTATTCTGTCGAAACTGTTACGGTACCAAGTTTATACCCTCTGCAGTTTTTTTTGTTCGATAATAATTATCTGAGTAGAAAGACATCTTTTGTCTTGTTATATATTTTAATCACATATCCTGTGTCTATATTGGATGGTCTCACTTCTTAACGTCTATGAATGTCATTTAAATTACGATGCTGATATACACTTTCTTTCTTTTTAAATTCCATTTGCAGCTGTTAGTTGGCTTGAAAGTACGGTATCCTCAGCGGATCACAATTCTTAGAGGAAATCATGAAAGTCGTCAGGTAAACAAACTTTGTATCTACTTATACGTTCACGTTCTGAGGTATACAATGTTAACATAGTATTTCTGTTATCTGTCATTAAAATCTTAGATGAGATCCTATCATAATTTCAATTTTGTTCATGTCTTTGCATTATGCTATATCCATTTACAAGTCAGTTAAGGTTTCCTATATATTTTTGTCCTCCATTTTTTTATCGACTCATGGTTTAATACACTTTTTCCCCCTGGCAGATTACTCAAGTTTATGGATTTTATGATGAATGCCTGCGAAAGTGAGTCTCAAACATTCTTATGTTTTATAAGCTGCTAACTGACACTGTTCATGTCATGCTGCTGATTTTTTGTTCACTAATAGTCTGTGCATTCTGATATTACGTTGCTCATCTGATTGTTCTCAGTGTTATGTTTTACATACCTTAGTTGTTTGTTAGTGCTAATCAGAGACGTGCAATTTTCCTTCTACGCATGTACGAAGATATTTTGGGTCCTTTCGTTTGCAAGTTCATAACAAATCTTCCTTGTACTTGCAGGTATGGCAATGCAAATGTTTGGAAGATATTTACAGACCTTTTCGACTATTTTCCACTGACAGCCTTGGTTAGTACTTTGTACATTACTTTGCACCTTTATAGATGACTCATTGGCTATTTCATCTCTCTCAATATTCTATACAATCAAAAGATTGTCTTTTTGTGTTAGCGTATTTGGTTGACAAGTGTCACTTCAATTTGAGATGGTATCTATTCTGAAGTGCTGTGGATGACGATAGAAATTGCATTTACCACTTGCACTTTTTTTGAGCCTAGAATGTACGATCTTTAAAATACAGCCTGTCTAATTGAATTGATTGTGCATTGTAAGAGTTCTTCAACAAATAAGGAGGCTGTCCATCTCATGTCAAATGTTGTGTTTGCAGGTGGAGTCGGAAATATTCTGCCTTCACGGTGGATTGTCACCGTCTATCGAGACCCTTGATAACATTAGGAACTTCGATCGAGTTCAAGAAGTCCCACATGAAGGGCCTATGTGTGACTTATTATGGTCTGATCCTGATGACAGATGTGGCTGGGGGATCTCTCCCCGTGGTGCCGGATATACATTTGGTCAGGTATTTGGATTACGTAGCCACTGTTACAGTAGCTGTTCTGAATCTTCTTTTGCTTTGTTTGTTCAAAATAAGTGTGTAATTGACTTTAACTTTTCATTTTTGTTTCCATAGGACATCTCAGAACAATTCAACCACAGCAACAGCTTAAAACTTATCGCTAGAGCGCATCAGCTGGTTATGGATGGATTCAACTGGGCACACGTAAACTTTTCTCCCATGCATAGACTAGCCAAACCTGAGAATCTTTGCTTACTATGTTAGAAATATATTTGTATTGACAGGAGCAAAAGGTGGTTACTATTTTCAGTGCACCAAACTATTGCTATCGCTGTGGGAACATGGCCTCCATTCTTGAGGTCGATGACTGCAGGAACCACACCTTCATCCAGGTATGTCTAGAAATCTTCATTTTGACCTCCCTGAAAGGGAAAAAAAAAAAGGCTAACAAAGTCATAAAATATTGAAACAGTTTGAACCAGCCCCAAGGAGAGGAGAACCAGATGTGACCCGAAGGACACCTGACTACTTCCTATAAACACAAGTCAACCTTCTCTCAGCTGCAAAGTCCTGTTCGTTTCTGAAGATCTCTGTTTGTTTTATATGGCACATCGCATTTGTATTCCTGGTTGCTCCTCCATAAAATCGATTGAGCCCCTTCTTTGGAATAGTGTAATATATAGGCAGCGAGGTCTATGAACTTTAAAACCTCCATGAGTATTTGTGTATGGCTGAAATTATTCAGCTCCTTTCTGCATCAGAATCTGTTGCATTTGAGATATTATTTTGATTTATTACCATCATTCTCCCTTGAATTTCTGTTATTACACTCTTTTGATATATACATTGAGTACATGACTAGTATGAAGTTCTTTAAGGCCGCAACAATCGTGACTGTGTATTGTCAAGTGATGCAAGTATGAATCTGTTAATAGTAATACAAGTTAATGTAAGAGAACAGCGAAGGAACAAGATCGACAACAGACCAGGCAAGGCGTACGTATTGCAAAAACTTTATACCTGTGTCAGTATCAAAATGTCACCAACATGTTTCATAATCTGCTCCTCTGTTTCTGATCTGCATTCTAAATACTTCTTTGTGATTTTGAAATAATCCTCATTTTGTTCATCTAGTTTCTGTAGAAGACACCAATCTGAGCTATTTATTAGAAGTGAGTAAAATATCTGTAAAATTTGATCTGTTCTGTTATTTGTTTTGATTTTATGAGAAAAATCTATGTTGTGTCTCAGTAACAAGGTTGATCAATATATCCGACATTCTGTACGGTATTGAAATGATAAGAAGATCATTCTTCATTTGAGCCCTTTGTTCACCTTAAATATCCATTTGGCTCGGAAAATATATGGGTAGAGATAGTTATCAGCACAAATATCCAACAGCTATTAAAATTTTTCAGCTCTGTTTTTGTTTTCCATGGACGAACAACAATCCTTTCAGGGTAAAGAGATATTAATATATGACAGTGAATTACAAAATAATCACACGACAAAAATATGAAATATTAATCTATAATGAAAAGGTGACTTGTGAAACTAGGTAAAAAGAAGATCATCCTTCATTTAAGCCCTTATTAGTTCTGCACCTTTCATAACAAAAAAAAAAAAACACTCAAGCCGGCCACTTCATCACATGAGCACTTGCTTCATACACATACTTTAAAGGTAGACCTAAAGCCTCTCAAGTTCTTGAGAGAAAGGACTTCTCCCAAGACTTGTTCCACGTGATCTAACTGGAGCAAAAGGAGATGGGTTAGAGCTTGAAGCTCTTGGAGATAGTTGAGCTTGTTCAAGAACCCTAAACTGAAGCTCTGAAGGGTAATCTCTCATACAACTGATCCTAGGCCCTGCACCAGTACTCCATCTAGAGTGTAGCCTCTCAGCTAACTGATAAGATTTGATTCCTTTGTGTGAATCTATCCTCTTCATTATCTTCTCCTTAGGCACAGGCTGCTCGTATTCTTCAATGTCTTCATCGAAGAGATGAGATTTAGGGTATGCAAACTCTTCCTCAGCTATGAATGTCTCCTCTGCTGTCTCATATCCTTCTTCTGAAGGTGTTCCAGTCTCTTCTTCTTCTTCATCATACTGATCATCCTCAACCATGTCCTTATGGAACCTTGTTAATGTCTGTTTCTCTGCAGGAGTTTTGGGTTTAGCGTTTGGACTTTCACCAGTCTCAGCGTCCACAAAGTCAGATGGTTCTTCTTCAACCTCTTTGATTCTTGAAGGCATTCTCTTGACCTTGAAATGATGTTCTCCATCATCTTCATCTGGACTCTTCTATATAAATTGAAAAAAAGGAAAGTATCTGTTATGGCTTTAATCATACCCTAAACTCAGAAAATACTGGATTTTTTACCTTTACATCTGTGAGGTCGACATTGTTCTCCCTAAGAAACGACATGAACGCCAGAAAATTCTCTTCTGTGGGTAGATAATGTCCACTATGAGGCCAAACTGCCTTAAGAACACCATCATCAACCACAATCCTACCAGCAGATAAGGTAGCCCCTCCAGCAAGAAAACTAGAATGTTGAAAGTTTCCCTTTTTCTTCATCCCAACATACATTATCTTAGACACGCTTAGGACAAAAATCCACTTTGTATCTGGAGGACCTTCTTTTGTGTCCAGAACTATCCCACTTTGCTTATAGATTAGTTTGCTGTCCTGAATCACCACTTCATATGCTTCTCTTTCAGTCTGTTCATAATAAATAAATAATAAAGCATTGGTCAGGACAGGAGAACACATGAATGTCATCAGAAATGGTCTATTAATTAAGAACTCACCGGACCAAGATACTTGATGCTTTGTTGGTAGAGTTTTGATCTTGGACATCTTTCATGGTTCAGTTCTTTTCCTTCTCCTATGTCAAGCCTGAAAACGTACAAAGTTGGGTGTTAGGTTGTAAAATGTTGTACTCCTGATACTGTCACATTTTTAATTGTTTAATAGCAAACCTACCAATAGAAAAAGGGCTGGTAACTGTCACAATGGAGCCATGCATGGTAATAGAATTGCAGATTGTGGCCATAGCGATGTCGAGGATCTATCTGTTAAGATCACATTTTGGCATTACACAAAACTCATATCCACACAAAAAAAACATTTTAAAAGAAAATTCTTACTGCCTCAAGCCAGTGTTGCAAAGCCAACTTCCTAGCTTTCTCATCTTTTGACAAGCCTTTACCCACCTAAGGGATAAAATTTTTTTAACCATACATTAAAGATTAGTGCAAGGGAAGAAAACATATGTGACCGGTTCTGAGCACAGCCGAATGAAAACATTCTCTTTAGTCTCCAAATTTTAAAAGAATCTATTATACATAAATCACATTGCCCCTGAATTGTCGAATATTATATTAAAATTAACTTAAACATGTTTACACTCCTAAATTTTAATGTTGTTACCTTAGCAGCTCTTGTTCTTGCTCTAGACCAGCGTGAAATTGCAGTCTCTTGCTTCTCAATTTCAAAGAACGATATAGAACTTCTTTTAAGTTCAGCAAAGTCAAGTACCTTCCACCTGCAAACTCCATATGGTTACTAAAAAGATAAATATTCTCTCTATCTATTTATATCTCTACGTACCATCTTTGCTCAACCACCACAGCACAATCAGCTAGCCTTCTCCTGGTTCGAAAGCTTCTATAAACCTTCTGCAACTTCAACGCAGCTTGGTATCTTCCGTCAGTTATTAACGCTAGAAACTCGTTGACATGATCGTTTTCGGATAAAGGCCTCCATATTCGCATTTTGTATCCGTCATCTTCTTTCATGAACGTTAAAGGCTTTAAAGAAAGCTTGTTCTCCACGTCTTCTGAAGAGAGGCTAGGTCTTCTTTGTGTCCCTTTCATGTTAAAAGATCTGTTGTATCGCATCTTTCTAGTTTCAGGTGGTTCAGTGATGGTTGAATCCGAGTCATTGTCGTTATTAAAGCTGACTGATCTAAGAATTGTCTTCATTTCTGCAAGAACCAAGACAGAAAATGTTTTTACTTTTTTGTAATCATCAAAAACATTAGCACAAAGGACACAGACCTTGCGTGCGATTCAAACATAACCCGAAATGAGACAGAAGAAGAAGATGTTCTGTAATGGAAGATTAAAAACAGAGAATATTGAAAAAGAGGAGAAAGGGTATGAAAACTCTTGAATATTGGAGGGTTGGTGTCTAGGATTAGATGGGAACGTGAGAGAGAACGACAATGGCGGCAATGTCTGATTAGGAGGTTCTCATGAAATGTCAATCTATCGATGTCAATGTTTTCCATTGGCTGTGGAGAAAATAGAATCCTCTGTTTTCTCTTCTCCCTCCTAAACATAGAGAGCTTTCACGATCGCACTCTAATTTTTATTGTTGTTATTAGGTCCTCTGTGGTGTTCACAAAAACAAAAATAATAAGTCATCTGTTCTTTCCCTTAACTTGGCCGGTCTACCAAACGGCGCCGGTTGGAATTGTAAAACTTTTTAGCTTTTAAAAAGATTATAAATAACCCCCACCTTTAATCTATTTTCCAAAAAGATACAATAACTTTTGTTTATACACAATTAAATATATTGATACTTGTTTTCATATAAAAGAGATACGTACAAATCTGAACTAAACCTAGACATATATTAATGTAAATTTTTAAACTTGACTTTTAATGAGTGGTCAATAAGGAAATATTGGAATGATTACACTAGTTTAATATGAAAACATGATTAGCAAAAAAAAAAAAAAACCATGATTGCAATTCTGTTTTTTTTGTATGAGAAAATTAACTAATTATGATTAGTATTTAACTTAAGTGTATTTAAATTTAACTTTACTAAAAACACCAAAAAAACTTCATGGTGGTTTAACTGAAGTGTTTAAAATACCGGAAACCTTTTAATGTTCTGCGTTTTATCACATGCCAATTAATCTAATGTGCACAATACCACAAATAAATGGTATGTCATTACAGCACTTTGGGATCAAATCTACAGAAAATTAGTGATTGGTAACACTAAAAATACATAAATTTCCTTAATCTAAGTAAATAGGGAGGTGAGGTGATTTCTAAACTAATGGAATGTAAAGACAAGTAATAGCTACTAGTAGATAATATGAATCACTAAGAAAGACAACCTGTTGGGTATGGTAATTGATCAGAGATGATTGACTTAGACTTAGATGTCATACATTATCAACTTACAATTGCTTCTTAACATAGGAGTTCCTGTGCTAGTCATGTATTAATACATCAACTCTCGTTGGTTAACTACGCTTAAGTATGCATTCAAACGAGTCTTAATAGTCGAAATGCCTTTAATGCAACGATTCTAGTCGGTCAAGCAGCAAAACACAATATGAAACATTTAGACATTTCATCGAATACCTCTCGAGGATGAAATAATCTAAAATCTAAAAATAGAGAGATCAAGTCTATTCTAGCATTAAGTACATCTCATCTGTAAGAAAAAATATTAATCTAGCCTTAAACATCATCAATCATTCATCTTTCATTCTAATCTACCAACCCAAAAAACTCTAAAAATCTACTCTCTATAACCCATTGAAACTCAAGAATCTATCACCGATCCTTGAAGAATCATATTTAAAGAAGAGTAGAAAAGATAAAACAAGATAAATACTTTGATTAGAATAAGAACAAACTAGAGTTTCAGATCTAAAACAAGAGAAAAAGTGGTTGAGGTAATTTAAGGTTTTCATCATCATTACAAACATATATAAGCAAAGCACTAAAGGGCTTCAAAATACAAAGGCACGAACAAAATAGCTTCCCTAGAACATCAAGTGAAAGATGCAACTTTCCTAAAGTGGCCACTTCAGGACTCTAGGTAAATTCGCAGATTTCCTAACAGCAACAAAGCGTTGAAAACAACTTTTTGAAGCGGGTACTTTGGAGCTGCAGGTGAAACTGTGTTTCTTCTTCTTCCTCTTCAACTTTGGTACCATAACTTCCATTTGTGCACTTTTGTCCTCGTTTCATCCCCATAACTTTAGATTGAGCACTCCTATATATGCAGAATTGATATACCATGAATTTTACCCATTTTCAGCCATGGTATATAAATGTTTTATGATCTAATTATCATGTTTTAGAGTCCATATAATATATTTATAGGTCCATGAGTGATTTGGAAGAAGGTTATGATTTTGGATTCATTTTGGAGACAAGAGGAATTTCACCCGAGCTGACCATCGAGCCGGCCGAGAGGTCGATACTTGGAGATCATGATCAATCGATGCAAACCTCGTGACATCGATAGATGGGCGTAAAACGCAGAGACACGATTTTGGCTCAAGCGGTTTGATGTATTTACCAAATTACGATATTACCCCTGACGAGTTTAACCTAAGTATAATAACCTTTGCCATGTGTTGCCGGCAAAGAGAGCTTTTTCATATTCTTTTTTTTGAACTATGATTGCTAGAGAAAGGTGTCAGCTGATTTAGGGAACTAGTGAGTAATTATTCAATCCGCGCCTAAGGCTTGGCTAGAAGCCGATCGATCGATATTCATATCGAATAGTCAACCGACGCTCGCGAAAGGTGTATCGATCGGCACTCCTATAGTTCTATAGAGTCCTCGATCAACACTTTCTACTAATCAAAATTGCGACAGCTGAGATAGTAAATCTAGTCAATAGACGAGTCTAAACATTGCCACAGCTGATAGATTTGTATTTTAGTTGAGCTCTAATATATCATCCAACTTAGCACCTAGATCTCTATAATCATGATTACCTGAATAAAAACTCTAAGTCTAGCTACTTTTTAATATCGTTATAAACGTACTTCAAACCAACCGAACAACTACCTTATTTTCAACACAGTCTTTTTATTTAAACACTTTCAACCTAGCTTAATAACCCTAATTAGATCTATTGCATATCCTAGTTCCTTGTGAATTCGATCCCTAAGTACTGCAACTGAACCTCTTATTTGAGAGTAATTCGCTCCTTGGAATAATTTGAGTAATATCAAAAATATACAAATGCAACACCTAATAACACCTAAATGCAACTCCTAAACACTAAAATGACCATAAATCAATAGCTAAAAACATGTAAAAATGACATTTATCACCTTTCATGCAATTTCTGTATAAAAACATATAAAGACTCAGAGCATGATTATTGGGGGAACCTCTAATTAGGTTCGTAGTGAATAATTTATGATTAAATTAAAATTAAGAACTTTTCTTAAGAACCACCTAGTTTAACTGCTCTATTGGTAGTTTATTAATTAAGGGTTCTTAAAAGAAATTATTTTAACCATTGTTTAATTAAAATTTTGTTTTTATTAAATAAAACACAGTGAAAGATAACATTTTAAACATATATTTTAAAATAAAAACATAAAAAAAATTACTAAAATAAACGATAATAATTTCAAAGAGGCATCGAAACTCAGTTGTTGTCTTGATCACGTCCAAATTAACGCTTTATATATCCAGTCAAATCAGATTTGAGTTGTTGATGCACTTGTCTATCACGAATTCTAGTTCAAACACCCATCATATTGGCGATATTTGTAGGGATATCTGTAGAGTAGGTGAGATTGACAGTGAACTTCCGTTGCCTTCTCCTTGTTGGAATTCTGAAACATAAAATTGAGAGTATTGATCTCGTTCATTTTATACTATCATATTATGAAGTATGATACATGCTCTCATAATCTTGACTTTATCCCACAAGATTGCTGGATTTTTGACAATTGCAAATCGAGTTTACAAGACTCTGAAAGCATGCTCGACATCTTTTCGGACAGCTTCTTGACGTTGAGCAAATAAAGCGGCTTTCGGTCCTTCTGGAATTTGAATAGATTGAATAAAATTTTCCCATTTTGGATAAATACCATCCGTGAGATAGTAAGCCAAATGATACTCTTTTTTGTTGACCAAGAAATTCACTTACGGAGCTTGACCATTTATTATGTCATCAAAAACAGGTGAACGGTCAACAACTTTGATATCATTTAAGGTACATGGATGTTTAAAAAACGTATGTCATATCCAGATATCATATGAAGCAACGGCCTCTAAAACGATTGTGGATTATCCCGAACCAAGGGAATATTGCCCTTTCTAAGCAGTGGGACAATTCTTCCACTTCCAATACATACAATCGATGCTTTCTATCATCCCGGAAAATCCATGAAGCTCTCCAATAGACGTTGAAGATCATTCGGTGTTGGTCTTCTTAGGTACTCATCGCCGAAAAAATTATTATTCCCCCCACAATTTTTTTTCACACATAACCGAGTAGAAGTTTCACCGAGCCAGAGGTATTCGTCGACCGTATCAGCCGCAGTACCATATGCCAAGACACGAATAGCTGTTGTACACTTTGAAAATGCAGAGAGACCAAGCCTTCCGATGCCGTCTTTCTTTTGTCGAAAGAATTGAACTTCATTGGAGAGACGATCAACAATATGCATGAACAATGGATTATTCATTCTAAATCGCCGATGTAATAGATTTACAGAATATTTTGGAGTTTCACTGAAATAATCATTCCATAGTCGTATAGCATTCTTCATAATATCTTTTGATAAAAACACGTTTTTCCTTGTCTTCCTCCTTCCATCTTCTTGATCACCGTTATCATTGCTCATATTCTCGAATGTTTGATCAAAATATTAATCGAAAGATTAATCGAAAGTTTCATCAATATTTTTATAAGAAGAAGATACCATTTATGGTTTAGACTTTGTGAATAAAATTTTATAAAATGAAGTTGAAGAAAGAGAATTGAAACAATAGAGAAAGAACGATAATATGAAACAATAAGAGAGAAGGAACAGGAATATGAAACAATAAGAGAGAATATGAAACAATAAAAGAGTCTTGTGAATATAACTTTGGTTCATACAAACTTAAATAGCCAAAGTTTTACAAGACACAAGACTTTGAGTCCGTGACATAAAAACAATACAAGAACTCTCGTGACATAAAAAAAAAATGAAGACATGACTTTACAAAACATTTGTAAACACAAGACTCTGAGTCTGTGACACACAAGAATATAACAAGACTGGCACAGAACTCTCGTGACACACCAGAGTCGTCATAACACACAATAAGACAAGTCTCTGCTCTCCTCACCTGTATTGGAAACTCTCGTGAGAACAAGAACAACAAACCGAACATAACAAGAACAACTCGATGATATAACAACAAACAGAAACACAAACTTCTAGAAGAGAACAAGAAAAAAAGTATATGATAGAAAGGTCAGAATACAAGCTCGATGACATAACAACAAACAGAAACAAAAACTTCTAGAAGAGAACAAGAACAATTGTTACTAAGAGTAAGTGGGAAACTTACTTCTTCGAAGAGAACAAGTACTATGAAGCTTGTGCGGGGTGTTGAAACTGAAAGCTATCTACTTATGTAGATTTTCCAACCCGGAAATCAGAGCAACATACTCAAGTTTAGCCACCATCATAAGAAGAGAATAATTGAAATGCGTCATAAGAGAACAATAACAACAAACACAAACTTGAACTTTAATACTTTTGAAATACAAAAAAAAATCCATTACATGACCAGAACAACAAACACACCGGAAACTTAAACTTCTAAGCGGAAATACAACAAACACAACCAGCAACCTAAACTTCTAAGCGGAAATACAACAAACACAACCAGCAACTTAAACTTCTAAGCAAAAATACAACAAACACAACACAGAAAGGAACTCAAACAGACAACAAGTCATTGATAAGCTTCTTCTTTATAGCTTCCTCACACATTCAGTGGTTCGTTTTTAGCAATTAGGCTGCCAAGCAGAGACATCTTGGACATCCTTTCTTTCATGATAAGATCTTGCTGTTTAATGGACCACATTGTCTGAAACTCACCCAACCCCTACTCCTCAACCGCCATCTTTTTTACCATGTGCTTTAGCTGCCCTAACACCCGGGGGACGATTGGTGCCTTAATCAGCTTCAGAATTCTTGCTCTCAGTTGCGTGAGATGTTGATGATTGTGCAACGTCGTCCAACTTCCTCTGTTTAGAGCTTCCATCATGTTTTGATCTTGAAAGATCACACCATTTCTGATCATTTTGGAGCTCCATCCACGCATGCTCAAGGTTGAACTTCTTCTTATCGTTGTTATAGAAGATCTCATGCGCTTTTTTTTAGAACATCAGTGTCATTTTGTCCGCTGGTCTTCTCCCTGGTTGCAGTTTCATAGGAGTCACATAAATTGCACAAGAGTTTGTTGATCTTCTGCCATCGTTGCTTGCAGTGATTAGGCTCTCTCTGTTCGCACTCTGCTCCCTTCTGGCTTGCCACAAAGTAGGCTGCAATTCTTTTCCAGAATGCACCTGATTTTTGCTCATTTTCTACAGCAGGATCTTTGCTGGTGTTTAACCATGAGCTGATGAGTAGAATATCATCTGTAGGCGTCCATGTCTTGCGTTCTTTACGATCTACAAGAGTATCTTCAACGAAGTTGCAATCGTGGCTATGTTGAGTTCCAAATACGGAAACTTCTGATGCACCAAAAACACTTCCTTGTTGACTTTGAAGAAGATCAACAAAGTTTCTCCCACTCATATATGGATTATAATCCATATCCAAAAGTGTGAAAAACGAGAGAAAGAGAAGAACAAGAGGAAGGAATGTGTTTAGATGGAACAAAAATAGAAGAACAATGTTTAAAATATGATGAGAAAGAGAAGAAGATATGCGTTTAATAAATGGAAGAGAGGACGAACTACGAAGAGGACATGATCACTTTATCTTACACATTCATCAAAACCCATAAACTTTACATATAGCTAACACATTACTCACACACGCTTCAATTCAAACAAGATTCAACCATAATCTGACCCTAACCAAAACATTTATTACACACGCTTCAATTTAAAAAGATTCAAAATACTTTAAGCAATTGAAAAGATGAAAGATAAATGTTGTATCCGTATTGCAAACGTTGCTCTTTTTTTTTCTTAACCTTCCTCATGTCTCCATATCCATCCACCTTAAGACACAAAGACATAAACAAGTCAAAAAAAAATCACAGAATTAATATATTAAATTTATCAATACTTTTCTTCATTCTCGTGATTCTACCTCATTAAACCAAAACACCTATCGATAATGTACTAAACCAATACGAACAGAAGTGATCAAATCAGTTCGAAACCAATACTAATTATATGGAACATGAATGTTGATCATATTTTTACATTAACTAAAACAATCTACGAAATACTCTAATCAGTTTGAAAGCTCACCATCAACATCGCATTATCATTAACGAGAACTCTATAAAGAACCGAGAAGATCGATGTTAGGTAGGGAAAATCAAACATTGAGTTTACAGAGAAGATCGATTGTCTCCCAGGGAATTATTAGTTGTCTCTTCAATGGAAATTGCATCTGCAATTGAAGAAATCAGATTTAAAGAGTAAATATCAGACACGAACAAGAAGGAACACAAATCTATGACATGAAGAATTGAGGGATTGAAAAATAAATCAAAATTGCATACCTTTACCTTTCTAGGTAAACTCAGCAGCAACTGGCGATTCTCTTCGTGGAGGAGAGCCACCAATTTTTGTCGACGACGAGAGCTACCAAGATCCTCTGTTGCTGAGAGCCACTGAGATTCTTCATCGATACAGCCAATACGCTACTTACACGTGTCTAACAAGAATCGTTTCTTCTAAGCCTTGATTAGGAGCCGCTCTTAAGTAACTAGATCTACTTGTTCGATAATCAATTCTTAATAGTATTCTACCATCCGTTTGTTCAGTTATACAAGTAACAATTTTATGTTCAAAATTTTTGGTGGTTGTGTAATATAAATTTTCCATTGGTCAGGGATAATAATTTCTGTCCATTTTAGTTGCTTAGGAGTATAAGTAGATGTAGGAGTATCTTCACTATGGACAGCTAGTATTGCTACTTTATCATCTTGTAATAAACATCTAGAATTAAACTCTGAGGTAGATTACTTAAAATATATTATATAAAATAATAGCTAGTCATATTTTTTTTTTTTTGTTGGAATTTAATTTCTGGTAAATGTACATTTAAAATAAAGGTATTAAATATTTTTGGATAATGTAAACTTACTTGAAAAATTGGAGCACAATTAAAATATACAGCTACCATTACATAAATTTGTTTGAACAGCTCCTAATAAAGAGTCTTCAAATTTTACTTAATAACATAAATATTGGAAATCCTTGTCCTATACAAAGGTTTGATTGTTATTTTTATTAATCCAAAATGAATATAATTAAGGTTTTTGCTTCTATATCTTTCTAAATTCATAGAAGATAGTAATTTAATTTCTTAAAATTCATTTGTAATGATATAGTCTTTTCATTTTCTTTAATAGAATATGCAGTTTTAAAATCAAAAGTTCCTATTTGATATATATTTTCTGGACCAATATGAGGAATTTTTGATCATGTGATATTTCTTGATTAAATGTTGTTGACATTATTTCTCTTGAATTAATTGTTTTTTGAGTTGCAGAAGAAGATGCATGCTTTGATCTAAACCACTTTCTAACTGAAGAATCCATGTTTAAACTGTATTATGATTCAAAGTAAAATGCAAACTAACCAATATTTTCGAGAACGGAACAACGGCTTACCAACAGACACTGCCTTAAGGACTTACAACCTGGAACACCTAGGTTGACAACGCACTTGACAAGGTTCTAATAAGTATATTTTTAGGCATATTATCTTTAGTTTTGAAAAGTCTATTCAAATTAGTAAAAACTTGTAAACTTATACTTAATAGATTAAGTTCTTATATTTGGCGAAAACTTGATGGCTATAATGACATTTTCTTTATTAATCTCAGGTTGCTCTTTGTATTTATAATTTAAGAAGATACAAAATTATTATATTATTTTTAAAAAAATTTGAAAATAGATACTTACAAAACAAGAATACAACAAGAATAGTCAGAATAAACCAAGAACTTTGCAAAACTCAAGTTTCAACAAAGCTTACTTCAGTTCAAAACTACCAAGGCAAGCAAAAATCATTAATCAATCAAATAAGAGACAAAATCAACAATCAAGACAAGACACTACTCATTCACAAACAAATACCCTTCATCACATCAAGATTACTCAACACTCAAGACTCCAATGAAACAACACGACAACATACAAGCTCTTTCGATCAAGTTAGTATAAAAAGGAATTGTAAAAGGCAGCTATTTTCAGCGAGACTTCCCTAGAAAATCAAACTAACGAGCATAGCGTAATGACGGTTTCCAAAAAAAGTAAGTGTTATTGTTCAAGGAGAATTTTCAGTTAAACGCTCATATCACGGTAGTTTTGTTCTAAACTGCAACATTCACCATGAGTGATTTCGAAATTCCCCATGTGATTTGGACTTTAGTGTGAATTTAATTCTTTGTTCCATTACAGCCATCTTCGGCGTAACTCAATTCCAGTCTACCAGAATCACTCTTGTTCTAGACAATAATTCTATCAGCCATAATGAAATTTATAGTGTTTTAGAGTTAAGTTTATTAATATACGTTAGTGCATTCCTATTTAGCACCAATTTTTTGCTTACATGACATTAAAAGATAATAGTATTGTTGTTGTAAATATTTTTTTTCTCATAACATAATAATAGGAGATACTAGATATAAAAATAATAATAATAAAAAAAAATCTTATATAGTTTCCTAAAATGTGTTAGTAGGCCCCACCACCTAATCTTCTACTACCCATGATTTCTGACGGCTGAGCTTGGGGGAGAAACGGAAGTCACGATAGTGCGGTTTACGTTTTCCCGATGACTTCCACCTTAATTTCCTCTCTTCTCTCTACCTCCATCTTCCCTACCGAATATAGGAGCTGGGTTCGAATACCGGCGACTTCAATTTCGGGAGGTAGCAATATAGTGAAACAGCATCGTCGTTTGAAAGTTGTCGCCAAATCACTCCATCTTCCTCTTCTTCCCTTCAGCATGAGCGAGGTTAATATCACAGCAATTTTAAATATGAATTTCTTGCTTGCTTTTAACATATTGTTACAGGTTCTTGTGCCAACGGAGAGTAAAACATTGCATTTGTACGAAGCAAGATACTTGGCACTACTTGAGGAGGTCTGTCTAATCTCTATGATTCATTCAGACAATTTATTTGATGGATTCTCACCTTTGAAGTTAATCTAGTAGTTACTTTGGTTCGTGCAGTCGATGAAAAGAAAGAAGAATATGTTTGTTCATTTCATTCTCGATCCTATTTCGATTAGTGAGAAAGCAACAGAAGCATCCTTTGCTGCTCGATATGGCTGCTTGGTACTTGTTGAAAATGTAAGCTTCTTCTCATCATGAGACTTTTTGATCTTTCTTTGATGTGTCAAGCTAAATCCGATCGATATATTACAGGTCGAAAGATTAGACATTGGAGCACTTGTCTCGATAAGAGGCGCTTGTCGTGTAAAAATTTCAAGATTTTTAGGAGTAAGTAAGAATGCAAAATAGAAATTATATCTTTTTGTTAAACATTGCAGTGTGAGAGTTATTGTGTTCCTTCTCTTTGCACAAAAACAAATGACTGTATTTTTTTTTTTTTGGTCTCAGACAGATCCTTATTTGTCTGGAGAGGTCAGACCAATACAAGATCGTTTTAATTACGAGAGCAGCAATGAAATAACCTCAAAAATCTCCAAGATAAAGGAATCTATGACGAACCTCAACAGCTTGGAGATCAAACTTAAGGTATAACAAACCTACTCAAACTTAAGGAAACAACTCAATGTATCATCCGGTCCCCTCAGAAGCGTGTTGCAAGAAAAAATTGAAATGGAACGTTCTAGAAAAGTTGTGTAGTCTAAAGATCTTTTACTGTAATGTTCTGATAAGATGAACCGTTGGCTTATTACTTCCTTTTACAACAGGCTCCAGAAAACTCACCGCTGCAAACTCGCCTCTTTGATTCTTTGAATTGGGCTGAAGATGAACCACCGGAAGAATGTGAAGAATCCTTCTTTCCTTCCCTTCAAGAACGTCTATCATTTGCTGCATTTCAACCGGTTTCCGGTAATTCTTACATCTTTTCTCTCTTGTGTTTTCAAGAGTCAAAGAAGGTTTTCTGTTTAAAACTATTAAGTTACGAACGGCTCTGAGAGTTGCCTTTAGTATTGTTTTTTTGTTTCGGGTTTTCTTGTTTTGCAGGATCCACACAGTCGGAACTATCAAGGTTACAACAACAGAAATTAAAGGCAATGGATACAAAAGATACAGTGGAGAGATTAGAACTTTCAATGGGACTCATCGAGGAGAACATTTCCTTAATTGCAGCCAAACTCGCCATCCAGTCTTTGGATATTCGTTAAACTTTTTAATATTGTCTCTAAATGTAAATGTGCCAGATTGGTGAACTTTAAAATTTAAATTGAGTTACCTCAGAAGCCAGATTAGTTAACTTTAAATTGAGTTGTCTCTATTGTACATGTTCCAGATTTATGTACTTTAAATTTAAACTAGAACTAGATCTTGCGTGAATGTTCTTTTTCAGTTTTATAAACATATAGATTTATTTCAATTCATTAGTGGTATACAATTTTAACGTCAACCATATATTTAAATGTTGATATACCTATTTCAAATATAATAATTTTATAGTTTTTTTTAAAACACTACCATTTTATAGTTTACATGGTGTAATTAATCAATAGTATAAAACCATCACATGTATTTATCGCTTTTTATTATATATTTATGTTAATGTATTTTTATTTAGTTATTAAAAAAATAATATATGCATGAAAAAATGTATTTGAAATTATTTTGTATCAAATTTATATCCGATTTTGATATGCTAACCTTCAAAGTCGTATTTTCTTTTAGCAATATTTTCACGTTTATTCATTTAAAAATATAATCTTTATATATATACAAAAGTCTAAGATATTTCAATTTTTGTACATGTATCATATAGTTTGTGTATGTTAAGTCGTTATGTCACTGTATCATATTTTTAACATAAATATTTTATATTTATAATTTTTTTTTTATAAATTTATCAATTTAGTATAATTTATCATATGTAATTCAATATAATAATTTTATTTTAACATGAATTAGTATTATTATAAAATAGATAAAATAAGATATAATTTTTACCTTTCATTTTATAAATGATAACTGAATATATATTAATGCATAATAATATTTCATTGTTAATTAAAAAATTAGTTAAAATATTTATATAAACTTCCTGAAGGTTAAGATATTGTTAAAATATTTTTCAGCATATTTGTTAGAACTATATATATATATTTATATATATTTATATTTATATTTATATTTATATTTATATTAAAATAAAAAGATATTATGACTAAAATAGTTACAAATATTTTATATTAGTAGCTTTAATGAAATACATGTTAATTTTTATACAGGTATCATATAGTTTGCGAATATTAACCCTTGTTACCAACATATTATATTTTGAACATAAATACTTCTGAAAAGAAAATATATAAATTTAATAATTAATATAATTAATCATATTTGGTTAAACTTCTATTCTAAATTTTATAAAATATATTAATCTGTAATAATATTTTAAAACTAATTACGAATTATTAAAATATTTACTCGAATTTTTTTGAATATTAAGATCTTTTAAAATCTTTTAAACATATTTTTTAGATTTTTGTATAAAATATAGATTTATATTTAAAATGAAAAGATATCAAAAGATATTATGATTAAAGTATTTTAAAAAAGGTCCAAATAAAAAAATCACATATGAAAGAAATCTTGACTTATATGTTAATAGATAAAATGCTTATACATATATTATATATACATTGGTTGAATTATTTAAAACGGTTCAATATTTTGAAATGTACGATGGTTTACATTATCATTATGTATAATTTATCAAAGAATTAAATATGTGCTTATCAAACAATCCGGAACCGATTGTTATATTAAGAATGAAATATTATTAAACCATATTATTAGGAATAAATAAATGATAACTGCAACGATTCTCAGGGTGCAGAGTCGTTTGCACTGCTTGCCCTACTCTTTACGTGTATCTCAAGGTACTAAGAGATACAGTTTTGATGAAAAAAGTGATGAATCTGATTTGCTAATGCCGAATTATTACTTCCATATAATCGTTGCAGATCCTCCCTACTTGGTAAAGTTTTCTTAAAGTTCTTAATTTTGTTTCTTTTATGAATGGAGGTATATCAGTAGGTTAGTGTCTCTAAAGTATATATCTATGCTTCTAAGCTGACTTGCTTGTAAGTTGCTTTCTCTAAAGCCTCAAGTCTGTTGTTTAGCAAACAATTAGGGTCGTTGTAACTTGTAAGTATTAAGAAACTTTAGCTTTCTTTCCTGTATTGTTCTTGGTATATTAATTTCTGCTAATGATGAGTGGCCTAACCCATCTCAGCTTTCCGGTGTCTCAACCCCATCGGGAGTAAGGGTTTTTGTGGCGGAGATGGCTCATGTCTTCTCAACGAGCACTGTTGAACCGTTTTCTGTTTTGTATCTGGTTGCAACGGCAGATCTTTTATGTCAGTATAATATTTATGGTGAAAGCTTTATTAAGATACAAAGTTGTTTGGTTATTGATGTTTTTATTGCATGACCAAAATATAATGTTTTGTAACAAACTGAATTGATTCACAAATAGATGATCCATCCACCAAGCCAAAGTATTAAACAGTACTCTCTACCGATTAACCAAACAACACTGTTAACAGATGTTTATGATGGATTTATAGATGGACACATCTCATTTGTGATTGAGACGTAGACAACTGTTAATTAATTCACAGTGAATGGATGTATTTTTTTGAATATTTAATGTATCTGTATTTTTTTATGTTGAAAAAGAAATGTCAACATGCTTTTTCCACATACGATTTTATCATGCAAATTTTAACGTAATGGTATTGTATCACCCTCGCATGCGCTACCAATAGTGACTCTTGCTTAGTTTATGTTCACTATGCAATAAGTAACTTCTTCCTTGGGAACCAACAATAATGAATTAAACCAATTTGCTTTCCTTCTCGACGTAAACAAAATGTTCTGCACTCCTGTTTCCCTCTTCAAAGTTAAAAAGATAAAACTTGGATGTTTTCTTACAATAGCCCTGCAGTGTCTCTCCTTTTTATCTACACGAGTTGGAAGGGTAATCTTAAGAAAATTATCTTCTAGTCCTGGATTACATATTTCTTTGATTTATTGGTATTTGCAATCTGTTCTAATGGTTTTGTTCTTGTCACGCTCTTGTAGTTTTCACTCCAAAGAATCTTCATAGCAAATCAAGTTGATAAGAAGCTTACTTGGGTGCTTAAGAGTCTTTCCTCTTGGCTATCTCCGATGTATAATCTTAATCCATTTGTGACTGGTGGCTGCAAACGGTAAACATAACGTTTTCTCTACTGTCTTTGTTCATTTAAGTTCATATGACTAAATCATTTTTTCCTGTCAGCTGATGTCATATTTCCTCCACCAAAAGATACTCAAATGCATCACAGAAATCTGAGAAGGAAAGCATGGATGTCAGTGGCTTTCAAGTTCTTCCTTCACAAGTTAGTCTACAATAAGCACGATCATTTGTTTTGTGTTAGTAACCTTTTGTGTTCTGAATCTCTGATGCTTTATACATCTCTCTCCATTCACAGGTAGAATCTGTAAGACTTATCTTTAAAAGACATCCAGACATTGCAGTAGAGTTCCGTGCAAAGAACCAACATCTGAGGAAAGCATGCATGGATTTTCTGCTCAGCTTAATCGAGACACTGTGCCAATCACTCGAGGAGCTCTCCAATGAAGATCTTGTGGAAGCAGATGTTGCACTGACATACTTGAAAGACGCTGGTTTTAAGGTGGACTGGTTGGAGAAGAAGTTGGACCATGTGAAAGTAAAGAAGGAGAAAGAGCAGTTTTGTGTGGCTAGGCTACAAGAAATGGAGGATAGTTTACTGGAATTATGGAAAAAATGTTCAGATCTTGATGCCCTAGTGGAGAAGGAGGAGGCAGAGTTGTCGGACACAAGAACTCCTCTCTCATTCGATGATGTTGTTTGATGACTTGATTTCTTAAACATTTGTGTTCTGTTGTCTTCACGTTTCAAAGTGGTACTCTCTTGTTAGATCATTAAACTTAATGTTATTTTGTGAAAAGGGTCTTTTGCCATTATGGTCTAGCATCTCTGAGTTTCTTGATGAGAAAGTAAATCGCTTTGTGCTAGGTTGAAACATAGATCTTGTAGAGAATTCTTAACTAGGTTTTGGGATGAGAATTCCTTCACATTTCCCCCAATCCTTTGCGTTCTTCGTAATAAGGAATGTTACGTCGATTCTCTAATATTACAAAGTGCAAACACTATTAAAAATATATTATAATTTCTTATAAAAAATAAAGAGAGGAATATGTTCTAGGAAATAAAGAACATATTAATTCAAGAAAGATTACATGGCTAATCCTCACATGGTATAGGAACATTTTGTGCTATTAAGTAGCATGCATGCACCAATAGTTACTCTTGCTCAGTTCATTTTCCCAAAGCAATATAACTAAAACTAATATTGGGAATAAGCAATGAGAAGCCAGGACATTTTGATATACTTCATGACGTAATAAAAACGTTTTGCCTTCCTGTTTTTAGTCTCTTCAAAGTTGAAAACAAGAACATAATTGTTTTCTTTAAGTAGTGCTTCAGTGTCTTTGCTCTCCATATTCGCTACTCTGAAAGGTAGTCGATGATCTCTTGTACACTTTTTCATATATCGAGTGTGTAAACTCATTTTAAATTGGTTAGAGTGTTTTACGTAGTTGAAATGGCTTGAGTAAACAGTTGAATATTAGTTAAACTACTATATTCTATAGATTTGTTTGATTGGCTGTGTTCAGTTCAGTTCTAAGGGTTTATTCTCGTCATGTTCTTGTTGTTTTATTACGAGGAAGGTTACCAGAACAATGGCCAAGCTAGCTGGAAAAAAGTTTACTTGGGTGATAAAGAATTTTTCCTCTCTGAAACCTAAAACTTATCGTTCTGATACTCATGAGATTGGTACTACTGGCTACACCTGGTAAACATTACACTATTCCCCACTCTTTTGTTCCTTTATATTAATGTGATTCATTTGTTGTGTTTATTGGCAGCTGCCTTGCAGCTGCTCGCAATGCAGCTAAACATGAGGGCTTGTCTGTGCATATTATCTACTGTCCAACTTCGCATACTGAAGTAAGAAGATGTGTTAAGTATAGCCTAACTATAGTGAATCAACTGTCGGAAGAGCTATCCATATTTGGAGGTATTTCTTATATCAAAAATCAAATGGTCCTTGTTAGTATCATATCCAAGAAATGAATTGCTAGATATTCCACTGCATTCCATGTACTTATTTTGTGTAGGTCAGTGTTATTTACCTGTCTTATATTTCAGCAGATAATTTATTCGATGTTTATTAACCATTGAGTGAAATGATACAGAAGGAACGCAATGGTTTGATCCATTTGCAATGGAGCATGCTTCTGCATCTGTGTTTTGCTTTCCACAGTTTCATGACAAAGATGGCGGATTCCTAGTAAATGATGAAATCAAGATTGTTGCGGTGATTGAGGTTCTTGAAGTTAGTAACAAATCAGATATACAAGTGGAAACCGAGAAGACAAACAAGCCACTGAGAAAGATAAAGGAAAATGATGGCGCAGCTTCTATTGTTTTGTTGAAGGAAGATTCAACAATAATGGAAAGCATTGATGTTAATGGGTTTCAAGTTTTTCCTTCACAAGTAAGAAGTTTATTACTTTCATAATCATATGTATTTTATGAGTTTAATTATAATGCTTTTGTTTTCTTGATCACCAAAGAATGGTACCTCACATACATTTTTCATGTCTGTCTCCTCCACTCGCAGGTAGAATTTGTGAGGCGTATATTTGAAAAGCACCCTGACATTGCAGATGGGTTTCATGCAAAGAACCAACGTCTAAGGACCACATGCATGAATTTCCTTCTCAGCTTAATTGAGACAATGTGTCAATCACTTCAAGAACTGTCTGATGAAGATCTTGTCGAAGCAGACATTGCACTGACATATTTACAGAATGCAGGATTTAAGGTTGATTGGTTGGAGAAGAATCTGTTTCAAGTAATTAGCAAGAAGGAGAAAGAGATTTCCGGTTTGGCCATGCTCCAAGAAACAGAAGAAAATTTACTGGAACAGAAGCAAAAGTGTGCACAGCTGGAGGCTCTAGCCGAGGAGCAGAAGAAAGAGTTGTCAGCCACCAGAACTCCTCTGTCATTCGATGATGTTGTTTAATTTAAGCTCTGATGTTATGTGTTAGTTTGTCCCTTTATTTCCAAAACTAGAGACTATCTTGTCTCTGATCATGTCTTTTTTCTTAATAAGTGGGAACTCTTCTGTAGTTACATCCTCCTCTTTGTTCTCTGTTTTTTCCTCTGTATGCACTCAGTTGGTTTAATTATTAAATTTGAATTTTATCTCTGTATTCGCTTCTTCATGCACCTGCATTTGAGTGCATCTCAACTTGTGTTCTTCATGATTCATAAGTAATGAAATAAAAAGAGAAGCACTTCTTCTTTACACCGGTTCCACATGAACATGAACTAACGTAAGTAGACCGCCTTCTTGATGATCCTCCGGTTCAGCGCCTATAACATCTCTGAGATGTTTCACTGCCCATTCCAACGCATAGAAGCTGTTTATGATGGAGGTGTGTCCAGTGGCGGAGGCAGACATTTAGTTTAGAGGGGTCAATATGATAACAAACCATGTATTTTGTATGGGTCAATAAGCAATTCATCAGATTTTTCTATGAAAATACAAGTAAAATTTTTTGTTTGTAAAATTTGACATGGGTCAATTGACCCCCCTCATTGCTTACTGCCTCCGCCACTGGGTGTGTCTTGTTGCTAACGTATGCACTTGTTAATTCAAGGTAGATGGAAGCTCTCTTTTGAATATTCTTCATGATGTACTAATTTATCATTTAATTATACAGTATGTCGCTTCTCATATATATCCTCATACGATTTTCTTACGTCATCATACATGATTAATTATCGTGATGGTATGTATTTACTTCGCATGCGCTACCAACGCTGAATCAATCTCAGTTTATGTTCCCTAAGCGAAGTAATTAACTTCTTCTAGGGAACCATTGCAACAATGATGATTTAAAACCATTTGCTTTCCTCCCCGGCGTATTAAATTGTTTTGCACTTCTGTTTTTCTCTTCAAACTTGAAAATACAAACTTGTATGTTAGCATTTGCTGCAGTGTTTGTCCTCTCTATTAGTGACTTTGTAGGGTAATCTTTATAGATTAGATCCATTTGAGTTCGGTTCTAATGGTTCTTGTCTTGCTCTTGTAGTTTCAACTGTGAGGAATCTTCATGGCAAATCAAGTTACTAAGAAGCTCATTTGGGTGATAAAGAGTCTCTCCTCCTGGTTATATTATATGTATCATTCTAACTCATTTTTATTCAGTTTTCCTCGATTGTCTTTGTTCATTTGAGTTTCATGTGCTTAAATCCTTTTTTCCCTGTCGCTGTGTTATGTTTCTACTACCAAAAGATACTCGGACATATCAAAGGAATTGGAAATGGAAAGCACAGATGTCAGTGGCTTTCAAGTTCTTCCTTCACAGGTTTGGAACTTGTAAATGGTGCAAACTGCTTGTTAGTCTACAATACACATGATGATCATTTGTATTGTATTAGTATCGTTTAATAGGAAAGCTATTGAACAGGGGTATGTTGTTGGTCTGATGCTATATGCATCTTTGCTCCATTCACAGGTAGAATCTGTAAGACATATCTTTAAAAGACATCCAGACATTGCAGTAGAGTTCCGAGCAAAGAACCAACATCTGAGGAACGCATGTATGGATTTCCTGCTCAGCTTAATCGAGACGTTGTGCCAATCACTTGAGGATCTATCCAATGAAGATCTCGTGGAAGCTGACGTGGCACTGACATACTTGAAAGACGCTGGTTTTAAGGTGGATTGGATGGAGAAGAAGCTGGACATAGTTAAAGAAAAGAAGGAGAAAGAACAGTCCAGTTTGGCTCGGCTACATGAAATGGAGGATACCTTACTGGAACTGAAGCAACAATGTTCAGACTTGGATGCCCTGGTTGAGAAGGAAGAGGAAGAGTTGTCGGCAACAAGAACTCCTCTGGCATTTGATGATGTTGTTTGATTACTTTAGTTCTTTATGTCGTTTGTATCTCTAAATTTCTTGATGAGAAAGTAAATCATTTTGTGTCTGAAACACTAATCTTGGAGATTTCTTAGGCACTTGAAGTTTCACTTACTAGGTTTTCAAATGAGAATCCTTTTACACATGCAATTCCTCCAGTCTTTTTGCCTTCTTCGTATTATGGAAAGTAAAGTCGATTCTTTATTATTTCATACACTATTAATATGTTCAATCTATATAGTCTATTCCCTTCCTTGTAAATTCACACAGAGCATATTAGAAGGTTTAAAAGCAGAAGTGTGAGTGGAATAATAAAGTATCAGTTTCTGTAGAAATTCAAAATAAGATTTAATCATGACGTGGTATATGAAACGTTTGCTCTTTGCACTATTAAGTAACATGCACCAATAGCTACTGTTTCTCGTTCTTGTTCCCTAAGTTAAGTTGCATGCATCAATAGGTACTCTTGCGTAGTTCATATTCCCTAAGCAAATCTACTATAATTAAAAGTTGCAAATGAAAGCATTTGGGAGTGTCCACGTGGGCATAAATAATTACCCAATCAAATGGCTTAAAATAGCCATGTCATTTTGGTTTTGTCTCTGAGAAATCAAACCGCGAATTCGGACCTGGTTTGCTTTATTACCGCGTACCGGTTTGAGTTTGGTTTATTTGGTTTCATTTGTTCTCGCGGAGTATTTGAGAAACTCATCACTTTCTCACCCTTCAATTTCCTCCGATGGGATGAGCGAATTCTTCTTCCGTTCTCCCAGTTTATTATCTTTATTCTTTACCATTGATCTTTTCCTCTCCCTGCTAATTAATTGCATATAGCAATTATTCAACGTCACACAGTCGAGACAACCATGGCTTCTAATGAGGCGCCAGAACCCAGAAGTCGCCGCACCAAGCGACGAAACCGATAGGTCGCAAGGAGGGAGGAGGTGCCTCCCGGATCTCCGAAACTGAAACTCAACGGTCAGGATAGAGCTGATGCTGACGTAAGAAGAAAAAAAGGGTGGGAGAGCTCAAGACTTACCGACGGTGACGCCAGATAGGCTGAGCCTCCACCCAGATTTGAATCGAAGAATAGAGAACGAGGAGAGAGCGCATGAAAAGTTCTTGCAACTCAAGGGCTTTTCCGGTGATTCGTTGTTGATACGAGTTCTCTTCATGGTACAGATTAAAAGCACAAATCCAAATAGATGATCTAAGTGGTATGAAAGATTTGTTTCTCAAAATCCAAACGTTTCTAAAACTTAAATACTTTTTTGACAATCCATATTGTAAAAATGTTTCCGGGTTTGCTATATCTTATAATCAATCTCTTAGATTTAGAAAATTAGATTTGGATTTTGCTTTTCTGCAGCTTCTATCTTTGATGTAGTTATTTTTGTTGTAGCTTTGACGCTGAGTAGATGGCAAAGAGGCTGGGGATAGTTCAGTGATCCCAACTTCTGCCACATGGTTAGGTAAACATCAGGACCTTCGTTGGAACTTGACATGTTTTGTTCCTTTTTCAATTTTAGATGAATATGCTTCACCTTTTTCTTTAACCAACTTATCAACTCTCAGAATTTTTATTATGTTTTTTGTGGATAGAACTCTGTTATTTATAATTTGTGTATGCCTTTAAACTAGGATGAAACTGTGTTTCTTGCTACAATAAAGCAAAGACAAAACCAGAATTTATTTCTACTGTAGGTTAATATGCAAATACCTTTTTGGAGTGAATGGCCAACGGCATAATCAAGCAGCATAGTTTCAAACTAGGATCTTATTAGGAACCTCATGATATGTCTGTCACTTTGTCTACAGTTATGTGCGAGTCAGCTAAGAACTGCTCAGTCCCTCAATTCCAGTGTTTATGCCAGGTCAGTCTCAAGTTTAATCATTATTTATTGTTACTTATTTGGTATTTTTAAATTTAAGTTTTTATATTTCAGTTGTGTAGTACGATCTCAGATCAAGAACGTTTCTAAATTCTGATGTATCTCTGTTTCCTCCTACGAAGAAGCTGACCCGTTAACAACAAGGCAAATGTTGTTTTTTGTTTTGCGTTTAAGAGAGTTATTTAGCCACACATGTTATTTGGATTTGTGTTGGATACTTAGCAACGACGGAAAACATGTTTAGACGCAAACACACGACTACTTTATCTGTGAATGATGTTAACTTCTGAATTAGTTTATTAGCGAGAGTGGTCCTGCTTAGGAAGAACTTCAGATCAAACATTTGCCTGCTCTACATGACGCATATCAAGCTTCTACTTTCTCTCTCACTGTAATTGTGATAAGATGGGACCTATGCCTAAGAACAAGTTGATTATGGCTGCTACTTTCTCTCTCACTGTAATTGTGATCTTCTGCTTCATGAGCCCTCTTTAGATGCAAGTCTACTTGGTATCACTTTTAGGGAGTGTTTCAAAATTAAAAAAAGTTGAAATTTTTAGCTATTTGTATAACTGTGTTTCATTAGATTGTAGCTTCTGTTTAAAGTTGGTTTGGGTGAAAATGTTCTGTTGTTGGTGTTTTAATTGACGCAAGATCTTCCTTTTTTTGTCTCCTTGCTGCAGGTTGGTCTCTGGATTTTTGGAGCTAAGCTGAGTGTAGATGTTGTGACGCATATTCAACACTTTGTGTTTTAATTGTTAGGCTTTTCTTGGTCAGAACGCTTAGTTTCTAATTTCCAGTGGCTGACTAGTGCGATGTGTAGGTATAATTGAGTGTGAGGAGTGATTAGATTGTATCATCGGTTCGTCCCCAATGCCCTGAAAAGCATGCCAAACAGCAGGTCGAGTTTCTTATATATATATATATATATACATTGTGATAAAAGCCAGCTTTCTTATCTTCCTTTATTTTCTTTCACTTTGGCCAGTCCTAGAGTAATAGAATAAACCAACAGTGATGCCCGAGTTCAAGCTGATATGTGATTAGCTGTAACGAACAACCCTCACTTAATAGAACATTTATACTCTAGCAAATCCTAGCTAAATAGAATTCGGGTGAGACCACAACATTGTTAGATTGCATTTGTAGTGCTGCTGTTGAAAGTTGGCAATCTATTTATTTTCCTCCTTAATTCACAATGATAAAACTTTGTTGTCTTACATGCTTTAGTCAATGTAATCTGATCATCATGTACAATATGATTATAAAGCTCTTTCTACTTTTGCTTCTGGGTATCTTTTGAACCTCCAATAGAGCTCTGTTCACTCTCCACCCTAAGTGTATAACTGAACCAGACTTCAAATATAGGACATAGATTTCACAGCCTCAAGTCTGTTTCTTTATCTGTTACTATTAGATTCATCATTCAATAACCTATGATCACTGTGGGTTGTTACATGCTATGTATAAGAGCATGGTATATTAGATGACCGGAACATCATGCTCTGGTTTCAAATATTTTACAGCATCATGCTCTGTTAGCAACTCCTCATTTTCCATGTCCGTGGATAGATATTTGGTGACTTTCGCACATGAAAACTTAAGATCACGAAAGGATAATTTGATGGGGCATGGAACTTCTGGACCAGATTATTAGCTTAAAATTGTACTGGTAATTATGGTATCAGCTGTATCCAATATCACAGTTGTTCACCTTGGATTAAGCTTGAAGATAACTTGAGATGCAAGTTTTTCAATCTAACCAAGTTATGGTTATTCAAAAAGATTACAAAATATCTATTTATGTTATATCTAATGAGTTTAGAAGTTTTATGTTGCTATATAAAGATATGGTAAGTTGTAGCATAATTTATGAATTTGTGTGCTTGAAAACTTAATATTTTTGAGCGAATTTTTTTTTGAGAAATTAATAAGAAGAATTGTTCTTATTGGTATGATCTTATAACTAAATTCGTAAGACATGATTTGATAAATGTTAGGTTTTAAACTTAAGAATGCCTCATTATATGTATGGAACGAGCCAAGTGAATAAAACAATCCACTCCGTAAAGAAATTATTGCTCGTGTCTCCTCCACCCTCCACCTATCTAAACCATTTAATCTATAGGTAAAAGTTTCAAATGTAACAATCTACTATAATACATAAAACCAACACTTTCTCTAAAAATACATAAAACCACAGCAAATGATTTATCTCCTATAAAAAACCCCAGGTGTAGAAAAGTAAAAGTGATTTCACTCAAACACAAAAACCCGGGCGTAGCCCGGGAAAAGGATCTAGTATAATTTAAGTATTGTTGGGAACAAAAGATGAAGAGCACGAGCGATATAATTTTCTTCTCGACAAAATAAAAAACGTTTTGCATTCCGGTTTTTTTTTATTTAAAGTTAAAAAAGAACGTAACTGTGTTCTTTAAGTATTGCTGCAGTGTTTGTGCTTTCCAAATACGGCTACTGAGAAGGGTAATCCTTTTCGTAAACTCATTTTAGAATGTCGAAAGTCTACAGTTAAATCTTAGTCAAACTTATCCTATAGATTTTGTTTGATTGTCTCTGTTTAATGACAGTAATTCTAATGGTATAATATCCTCATGCTCTTTCTGTTTTATTGCGAGGAATGTCTCTAGACCAATGACCAAGCTAGGTGGAACGAAGTTTACTTGGGTGATAGAGAATTTTTCCTCTTTGAAATCTAAAACATGTTATTCTGATATTTATGATATTGGCAATACTGCCTATACGACTGGTAAACGTAACACTTGATCCCACTCTTTTGTTCATTTATATATGTAATGCTTTATTAACCTTGTGTTTATTGGCAGCAACCTTGAAGCCTTTCGCAATCCAAAAAATCCTGGGGGCTTGATTGTGCATGTCGTCTACAGTTTTTATTCGCCCGAGCGAAGAACTTCATATATTAAGTATCGGCTAACGTTAGTGAATCAACTTTCCAAAGAGCTTCACATATTTGGAGGTATTTCTTTCTATAACTTAATCACTGGTGGATTCACTTTCGAGATCAGCTGTTCATGTCACTATCACTCCTTATGTTCTTTTAATGCGTGTGAGATTAATTGTGTTTGTTTAGTTTTCTTTTCTGTTTTATTTTTCAGGAAATATTTTATTAAAAATGAGGTGAAATTTTACAGAAGGAAAGGAATGGCTTTATCCATTGAATAATGAGATGGCTACGCCATTGGTTTTGGCACCAGAATTTCTTGACAAAGATAGTGGCTTCCTTGTGAACAATCAAGTGAAGATGGTTTTGGAGGTTGGTATTTTTGAAGATGTACCAGTGGAAACCGAGAACACTAGTAGAAATCTATCGCATAGCCACGCTAGTGCCACTAAAAAACCGTGGCTATATGAAAAAGCCACGCCACTGCCACGTTTTAGCCATGAAAGAAAAATTGCCACGGTAAATCTGAAATAAAGCCACGCAAGTGTCACGAAAAATAAATGTGGCTAGTATAGCCACGGTACAGCGACGAAATTTTCGTGGCTAGTGTTTTGTTTTCTTGTGCCGACATCAAAACAACAATAATTGTACATAGCCACGGTTTTAACATGGCTAAAGCGTGGCTGTGTTTAACTTTTTCAGTTCAAAGCAGAGAAAGATTCGTTTGGCAGTGATATTTTTCAACTGCCACAGATACTTCGTGGCTATTTCGTGGCTATGGTCCAAAATATATACACAACCCGTGAGACATTAACAACTTTTGTTCTTCAACCAAATTCTCTTAACAACAAATTCTCTTAACAAAATATGTCTTTCTACTTTGATTCAAGGGAATGGATGGATCAAAGGATTGATCCTCAGAGTAATTCTGTTTTAGAAATGTTTCTCAGAGGCATTGACGCATTTCTGCAATTTGCGTGTAATCAGGCAGATTACAAGGAGCGGCGAACGTTATTGTGTCCATGTGCTCGATGCAAAAATGTGAAGCAACGAGATGCCAAAGTTGTTTCAAGACATCTATTCTTATACGGTTTTAAGGGAAATTATTATGTTTGGACGAGTCATGGAGAGAAATTCTACACTGTTGGTGAGAGTTCTGGAGCAAATCATTCAATGGGTGAAGAAGAAATATGGGAGAATCCTACTTGGAATGCTCATGAAGATCACTACCAAGATAATCCGGAAGTACCAGCGGACATTGCGCCACCATACATAGCGTCTCCTATAGAAGAGACGTACGTAGCAGAGCCATATCGTGATAGTGTTTTTGAAGCATTTGAAGCAGCCAGTCAACCTCTCTACGAAGGGTGTGTAGACGGAATATCTCAGTTGTCTCTTGCTTCACGGATGATGAAAGTGAAGACGGATTATAACTTGGCGGAAGCTTGTGTAGATGAGATATCTGATATATTTAAGAAAACGCTTCCGCAGCCGAATAATGCTCCAGCAACATATTACGAGACAAAGAAACTGACACGAGGGCTTGGGTTACCCCTACAGAAGATTGATGTTTGCGTGAAGAATTGTATGCTATTTTGGAAGGAAGATGCGAATTTGGTTAGTTGTAGGTTTTGTGGAGAAAATCGGTACTACCCAAATAATGGAAAAGGGAAAAACAAGCCAAAGCAGAGAATGTTTTACTTANCAGCCATTGATTGAAGAATTACAGATGTTATGGAGGGATGGTGTGGAGGCATATGATATCTCAATGAAAGAAAGATTCAAAATGCGAGCAGTTTTGATGTGGACGATAAGCGATTTTCCAGCTTATGGGATGCTTTCAGGTTGGACGACTCATGGTCGGTTGTCGTGCCCATATTGTCAAGATGAGACTGGTGCATTCTAGTTATCTAACGGAAGGAAACATAGTTGGTTTGATTGCCACCGAAGGTTTTTAGATACAGATCATCCTTACAGAAAAAACACTCAAGCATTTAGACGAGGAAAAACAGTTTTGGATCCTCCTCCTCCGTGGTTGACCGGAGAAGAAATATTCCGTGAAAGGATAAACAATATAGAAGGTTTATCAAAAACTATTGATTGTGGAGGGAATGGACATGATAATCCATCCAAGACAATATCTGGATATGGAGTTACTCACAATTGGGTAAAAAAGAGTATCTTCTGGGAGTTACCGTATTGGGAAAATCATCTTCTTCGGCATAGCCTTGATTTCATGCATATTGAGAAAAACTTCTTCGATAACCTGACGAACACGGTGTTAAATGCTCCTGGAAAGACGAAAGACAACATGAAAAGCAGATTGGATCTTCCGGGACTTTGCAAAAGGCGGGATTTAGAGATGAAAGGGGATGGAACGATGCCCGTGCCAATCTTCAGGCTGTCAAATGCAGGTAAACGAGCATGTCTTCTGTGGTTGAAAAATGACATAAAATTTCCCGATGGATACTCCTCCAAATTTCGTCGATGTATTGACGAAAGCAATTTAAAGCTACATGGACTGAAAAGTCATGATTGTCATCTCATAATGGAACGACTATATCCATTTGCGTTCGCTGAACTCCTTCCGAGAAATGTTCACACAGCGATTAGAGGTATTTATTTGTTTGTATCATTTTATAATTAACTATAATTTATGCTATAACTAATTTTATTTTTTTGTTTACAGATATCGCTCTCTTCTTCCGAGATATCTCTTCAAAGATTTTGAAAGAGTCAGATGTTGGCCTTTTAAAGGCAAACATAGCTGTGAAGCTTTGTAACTTGGAAAAGATATTTGTTCCATCATTTTTCGATGTTATGCAACATCTTCTTGTGCACCTTCCAGATGAGGTAGCCTTAGGTGGTCCCGTCCATTTTAGGTGGATGTATGTGTTTGAAAGATACATGTACCATTTGAAGAAGATGGTAAAAAACAAAGCACATATTGCAGGATCGATAGTTGCACAGTGGATAAACGAGGAAATTTCAAATGCTTCCTCTACTTTTTTTGGGCATCCTGAAATCATGAGCATTCCAGAAGGTCCGAGTGATATTCGTTTCTCATACACTTATCCGGAAGTACCACCATTGTTTTACCATGAAGGAAGAATTAGTGGTCAATGCTCAACTGGTTGGTTGAATGATGAAGATAAAACCGTTCTTCAGACATTTATGATGCTCAACTGTGAAAAATTTGCTCCATATGAAAGGTAATAAAATATTATAATTTTTATAATATTAATACATATCTCTATTTACATAATTAAGATTTAAATGTGTGTAGGATGTATGAAGAATATATGACTCTAACTGTTCCTGATATTACTCCGGCTGCAATGCAAAAAGCGAAAGACACCAAATTTGTTGAGTTGTGCAGAGACTATGTGAGTTATTGTTTTGTATTATTAAGTTTCCAAGTAATTTAACTAAATTTGTTATTTATAACAATATTCTTGTATTGCAGATTAATGATGCGACTCAGTTTTACACATTTCCTTTTTGGATGTTGGATTTTGTACAAGGTCCTAAGCGTTCTTATAGGTCTTGGCCAATATACCACACACGTGGATACACTTTCCACACTCATAACCATGGTCAAGATAAGAAAACTCAACATTATGGTGTATGTGTACCTGGAACAAATGAGACAGACTATTATGGCCTCATACAAGAGATCATGATGGTGGAGTATCNCCTTTTTGGATGTTGGATTTTGTACAAGGTCCTAAGCGTTCTTATAGGTCTTGGCCAATATACCACACACGTGGATACACTTTCCACACTCATAACCATGGTCAAGATAAGAAAACTCAACATTATGGTGTATGTGTACCTGGAACAAATGAGACAGACTATTATGGCCTCATACAAGAGATCATGATGGTGGAGTATCATGGTGATGTTGGCTTGAAGGTCATGGTTTTTAAATGTTCGTGGTTTGACACGACGGGAAATCGCGGTATGAGAATACATCCATTTGGTCTTGTTGATGTCTCACCACGAAGACAATATGCAAAATATGATCCTTTTGTATTACCAGGTAAGTGAAAAAAAATATTTATTTGGTTGAAATTTGATTATTGATGAAAAGCCATGATTTGAAACTATGAATGTTATTGTACCACGAACAGGTAATTGTGATCAAGCATGTTTTATTCCTTATCCACGGGTACGTCGACAAGCGGTGGATGACTGGTGGGCATGCGCAAAAATATTTTCCCGAGGAATTCGAGAAACGTCAGAAATTGCTTTAACGGCATGGCAAGATGATAGACGTGATCAGGTTGCTGAAAGTTCATTGTTACGAGTGGAAACGCATGTTGTTGATGATGTCTCCGATTATGATATGGCTCCGGTGAATCCTCCAAACGATGAATATCTATCAGATGGTGATGTAGAAGCAGACCGTGATTCAGATGATGATTCAGAATAAAATATATATATTCTCAGATTGTAAAATATGTATTAAGGTTGAATGTATTAAAAAAATAAGTTGTGAGGAAGAGAAATAATTTGTAATGTTGTAAAATATGTTGTAAGGATGCAAAATAATTTGTAATGTTGTAAAATCTGTTGTAAGATAATTTGAGATATGTTTTTTTTTTTTTTTTGTCACTGAAGAGATATGTTGTTTTTGTATGAGGAGAGGTTGATGGGTAAGAGTTTTGGGGTTATAATTTAGGGGTTAGAGGTTTGAGGTTTCGGGAAAGTGATTTCAACATAGCCACGGTAATTTCGTGGGATATTCGTGGCTATGACGAAATTTGGCAAAACCATTGGGTTTGCCTCCAATCTATTTGGTTTTGGCTCCAATTGTTTTACGATTCGCGGTTATTACTAAAAGTAAGCCACAGTTTTTTCGTGGCTTTTACCGTGGCTTGGTTGAAGGGTTTTAATAAGTTTTCCCCTTTCTTCTCAACACTTAATCAATTCACAATCTCTCTCTCGAGTCGCCACCGAGAAAGCACTCTTCGATTCGTAGCCTCACCGTCTCCGTTCGAAGCCTCACCGTCTCCGTTCGAAGCCTCACCGTCTCCGTTCAAAGCCTCACCGTCTCCGTTCGAAGCCTCCCCGTCTCTGTTCTCAGATCTCTGATGGTAAGCCTCTTTTTCTCCTTTCGAGAATCGTCTCGTCTCGATCTAGGGTTTCGATTACTTTTTTTTAATTACGTTTTTACTTTAGGGTTTCAGTCTGTGACACTTTAATCCGATTGTTGCATGTTTGGTTATGGTTTCTGATTTAGGGTTTCAGTCTCTGTCACTTGAATGTTCTTGTTGCATGTTTTGGTTTTGTTTCTGATTTAGGGTTTCAATTTCTTTCTGTTGTTACTGTCTATTTGTTCCTTAGGGTTCGGTTTTTCACGGTTTCTCTCAATTGTTTATGTCTTAGAGCTGTCTTTGTTTCTTAGTTTCTTAGGGTTTCGATTCTTTCGGTTTTGTCTCTCTCTCTTATTTTGTTTTTTTAAAGATCCAATTTAATTGTTCTTTTTATTTGGTTGTGAACAGATGAACTCATAAAGAGTACCTCCTCCTATGCCTCCTGGTGCTACTGGGCCGGCTGTGAACAACGCTGCTTCCTCTTCTCGTTCCAATAGCTACCCGCAGATGACCCTCAATGCCATGCTCAATTCACCAGCTAGGCTATCACAGCCTCACCTCCATCCAGATAAAATCAATGGAGCTTTATGGTAAGATTAAATTTGTTTTTGTTACTAATGTATATTATCATTTTTTTAATATATTGCTTCTGTTACTAATGTATATTATCATTTTAGGTTTGGTATTGACCCATGTGTCAATGCTTTCATCCGGGCAACTTGGCAAGCATACTACATGGGGCCTTGGAAGAGTTGGAGGTCGGTTCCTGATGAAAGGAGAGAGGCATGGTGGCATACGTTTGTGGTAAGTCACATACTGTTTTGTTTTTTACATTTTATATGCCTCTTATATGTATTAAAATCACTTACTGTTTGGTTTTCTTTGTAGCAAAATTTCTATTGGGACTCTGAGTTTAATGACTTAGTGTACGCACTGTGGAAGAAAGAAACCTGGACAACTATTGGTGAAAGGATAAGCAAGAAGAAGAGGCAACACAAGAAGCCAAAGTACATCAGTGATGATGACTGGACACTCTTGTTGGAGCATTGGGCGACCGAGACAACAAAGAAGCTAAGCAAGGACGCTGCAGAATCTCGCATGTCTGATCCTGTGGGTAAAGGGTGCCACAAGCATAATGCAGGACCTAGGTGTTTTTCAAGGATAGAGTATAACATGGTATCTTTCCATGTCTATACTTATAAATATTTTGCATTTTCTGATATTTTTAAAATTGTTTTTTTTTTGTTTTTGCAGATGGTTGCCTCTGGTACTAATGAACTCCCATCATACACTGACCTAGTCAGGGCGACACACACCCGATCAGATGGAACTTTTATTGACTACCGTGCTGAAGAGCTGGTTACTCAAGCAGAGCAAGAAGTCACACAGCTCTCCAACACTGAAGGATCACCCGGGAGTCCAAGTACATCATCTGCTCCTGATCGCCTCAAGATAAACAAAGCTTATCTCAAGGTATTCNCCCGATCAGATGGAACTTTTATTGACTACCGTGCTGAAGAGCTGGTTACTCAAGCAGAGCAAGAAGTCACACAGCTCTCCAACACTGAAGGATCACCCGGGAGTCCAAGTACATCATCTGCTCCTGATCGCCTCAAGATAAACAAAGCTTATCTCAAGGTATTCTTACTTCAGATTTAAATTCTATTAATTGTTTTATGGTCTGATTTGTATGTGAAATTATATGACTTAGAGCCGCTTAAGAATGTGATTTAAAATAGTTCTTGACTATCTTAGAATTAGATATGACTTAGAGCTGTTAAGAATGTGATTTAAAATAG
The DNA here is from genome assembly GCA_932364175.1 of Eruca vesicaria subsp. sativa. NCBI lineage: Eukaryota > Viridiplantae > Streptophyta > Magnoliopsida > Brassicales > Brassicaceae > Eruca > Eruca vesicaria. Next base: position 138,664 of record CAKOAT010054822.1, read on the forward strand.
TTCTTAACTGTTTTAGAATTAGATATGACTTAGAGCTCTTAATTTTTTTAAGAGCAACAAAGCTGTTTATTTACAGTCTGATTTGTTGGTGTTGGTTTTGAATGTTTTGCCTTTTCTCTCACAGAAAGCTAAGAGTAAGAGGGGGAATGTTTATGGACTGGGAAGTGTCCAATTCAGGGAGCAAGCACCTTCGTCTCGTGTCCCTAATGGTCTTGCCCGCAATCTGGAGTTGGAGATGCGTGTCGGGGGTGTTGAGTCAACCCTCAAAACTGTCACTGCTGATGTTGCTGGGGTGAAGCAGGACGTGTCTGTCATGAGGCAGGACGTGTCTGAGATGAGAGATGTGATCAATGAGTTCCTCCAAACACTGCGCCCCCAACAAGCAACTGAACAGACTTCTGCTCAGCCTCAGGCCCCAACTACTCAGCCTTAAACTGTCGATGGCATTTAGAAGTATGTAGTTCATCCTTCTCTTTTGTAACAAACTTATCAAACTCAGTCTTTTGGTAAGAGTCTTCTTATAGACTCTTTAGAATGTCTTTTGTAGAGTCTTTTTAGACTCTTTAAAACTCTCCCATTGTATAATTATGCATGTTTTATTAATGTTGAACCTACTATTTTATATAACTGCAACTTCTATTTTTATTGAGTGCAATTTTAAATATTTGGATGGAAATATAAATTGACAAAATTGGCAAATTAAAACTAATTAAAAGAAGCCATTTACAAAATTGGCAATTTAAAAAAAAAACCTTGATTTTAGCTAGCCACGAAATGAACCGAGGCTAATGTAGCCACACTAAAAAAGTGGAAAACCGTGGCTATACTAGCCACTATATTTTTTAATTATAATCGTGGCTATATAGCCACGAAAAGTTGCGTGGGAAAACCGTGGCTATACTAGCCACTATAGAAAGCTACGCTTTTTTAATTGTAATCGTGGCTAAGTAGCCACGAAAATGTGCGTGGGAAAACTGTGGCTATTAGCCACGTTTAGCCACGGTATTCTTTCAGCCACGAAGCTATAGCCACTGTAATATTTTTTTCCAGAAACGTGACTTGTTTCTTTATAGCCACGAATTTTAACTCTATAGCCACTAACTTTCAGTGGCTATGCGCTATATTTTTACTAGTGGAAGACTAACAAACCTGTGGTCAATTTAGAGGAAAATAATGGTGTAGTCTCATCAATTATGGCAAGCATTGATGTCAATGGGTTTCAGGTTTTTCCTTCTCAAGTAAGACATTATTAATGGTTTATGTTTTTTTGTTACTCTACAATGCTCATGCCCATTGTTTTTTTAAAAAAAATTTCACGAGTATAATACTTTATTTATTCTGATGACCAAAGAATAATACATCTTATGTGTTTTCATGTCTGTCTCCACTCGCAGGTAGGAACTGTGAGGCGTATATTTGAAAAGCACCCTGACATTGCAGTTGATTTTCGTGCAAAGAACCAACATTTGAGGAGCGCATGCATGAGTTCCCTTCTTGGCTTAATTGAGACTTTGTGCCAATCACTTCACAAGCTATCTAGGAAGATCTTCCTGAAGCAGACATTGCACTCAAACATGTGAAGGATGCAGGATTTAAGGTTGATTGGCTGGAGAAGAATCTGGAGCAAGTGAAAGCGAAAAAGATGAAAGAGCTTACAGATTTGGCCATGCTCAAAGAAACTGAGGAAAAAGCACTAAAACTGAAGCGAAAGTTTCAAGAGCTTGATGCTCTAGCTGAGGAGCAGAAGAAAAAGTTGTCAGCCACCAGAACTCCTCTGTCATTCGATGATGTTGTTTGATGATGGCTTTTGATCTTAGACATTTGGTGTTGTGCTTTTTTGTTTTGTTTCAGACATCAGAACTAATCCCTAGGGGAATTTTAGCTGTCACGTTCTCTTTTGTTCTATGCTTTTTCTTCTGTATGCATTTCTGTTTGTTTGTTTATCAACGAAACATTTTTATCCTCATTTTCTCTTCTTCATGCACTTTCACTTGTAGTCATGCCAAAGTTTTTATTTTTGGAGTTTTACAACTTCTATCCTTAATGATTCATAGTAGAGAATTGCTAAATCATATCGTCTGTTAATCTTTTGAATGAATACACATCACTACAAGTTTAGTTCCTTTTGGTTTAACTTAAACACAGATCGTTTGACATCTTGACACTGAGAAGCTTAGAGTACTTAGACAGCATTTCGTCCGGATATGTACACTTTCATGTAGAGTTGCGTAGCATAAGCTAATAGAGGTCTTGTTTCCTGAATGTTCATTTCTGTCTTTGCTTTTAAATTTAAAGTCTTATTGTAACGCATATAACGTTTATATATTTCTGAAGTTGTTACTTCTCAAGTTTTGTACATCTTGTTGATGTGGTTTTTGGTTATTTTTGGACAGGAAGTTTCACTAAGGATTATAAGTGATCAAATTCAGCATGCCAGAAATGAACAATTATGATATTTTTAACTTTACAGGTTATTTGCTTCTTCCTCAAGAAAAGCTCAACTAGTTTGAAATCTGGTTTATAATAAGGTTTGAATTTTAAGTTAAATAGATTCTTGACAGCTTATGTGGAAAGAAAACAAGATTTTGGTGAAACCATAGTGACGATCATGATATTATATTAGTCATATTTTATATTTTGTTCTTTATATTAATCATTTTTAACAAATATTAATAGTTTATTTTGCAAACAACAAAGCTATAAGAAAATTTAAATTTTACTTAGATCGTGTTTAGCGCGTAGGCTAGTTGAATATTTAGCACGTTAATGGGCTTTGTTGAGCCTAATTAAAAACTGTTAACCTACGTTTGAAACTGAAACCCATAGTTTACAGGATAAACAAACAACTCGATGGGAAAGTTTAATGTGTGTATTGTATTGTATTATACCATAATAATGACACGTGGAAAAAGGAGCACCGTCCGTTTGAAAATGTATCCGTTGCTGCGTTTTGTATCTGTTGTTGTTTAAAGATGCAATCTGTATCAATATTAGAAACGTTTCAACGGTTCTTTACTTTTACGGCTTTCTCCTCGAAATTTCTGGAGAAAAAAAAATCTTTTACAAACGAAGTTGACGCCATTCTTAAAATTGTAAGTTCTATTTCTCGATTAATCGTGAATTCGTTATTTGGTTCCGTTCGTATCTCGTGTTAGGGTTTTCTGCGATCGGTTGGGGAATTCACGATTTTGTTTTTAGGGTTTCATGTTTTTCCTTAATCGTTCCTTTAATTGTTGTTGTTGTGATCTTGGAAAGCGCTTGAATTGGAGTGGAATCATCGTTGACTCTCTGTCTCTGAATTGTTCTTGTACGGATGATTCTGATTCTGTAATTTTAGCAATTGACATGAGCCATATGTTGATGTTCTGTTATGGATATTATCTCTATCTTGACTTGAATATGGTTATATATAAAATGATTCTTTCTTGTGCTGATTGCTTATATTATATTCTTTCTACAAGTCGATGATAGTTACAAGTGGCGAATATACATTTGTGTAATCTAATATTGATACAGATTTATTTTCTGAGTTCAAAGCTTGTTTCTTTTAGTTGTTGTTTTCACTGTACAAGTAATAGTAATGTCATTCACTTTAGCCTCTTTTTTTTTAATCTCTTTGTTTACAGTATGTGGGTGTGGAGAAACCCACCATTGACAAGTGTGAATCTCTTTGAGTTCAACGGCTAAAGAAGTAGCAACAAATAAACAGATAAGTTCTCTTTCTCTACTACTGCCGATTCTTACTTTTTTTTTTGTTTTAGTTTTATCAAACCCCAAAAAGATCATAGGCAGACACTAATCTCATAGTGTTTTGCCAGATTCTTATTTAGGGACATTGTCCCAAGTCCCTGTTGCGTGAAAAGTTTGGACCCAGAGAAAACTTGAACCACTGTTGGTAGTGTTATCACTAAGCAAGAGATGTTTGGGGCTGGAAAGTAGAACCCAACATACTTAAGTACCCACGGCTTAAAAAAAGAACCATCCGCTTAAAAAAAAGAGTCTTTAGACAAAGGCTATGAATTGGTTTTCAGCTTGTTGGATGGAAATAACACCACAAGTTTCGAAAACTAATTGTCCCGAGTCCCGTTGCAAGTGAGATAACGATCACAAGGGGGTTTGTTTGTACCCACGGCTTATGAAAAAGTTGTAAGACAAAGTCTTGAACTGAAAAGAGATGCCTTAAGACAAAGGCTAGTCTTTATAGACTGAAAATAGCTATGTCCCGAGTCCCGTTGCGAGTAAAATAATGATCACAAAGGGGGTTTGTTTGTACCCACGGCTTATGAAAAAGTTGTAAGACAAAGTCTTGAACTGAAAAAAGATGCATTAAGACAAAGGGTTGCCCAAAAAAGGTCTTTAGACACAGACTGTGAATGAAAAGTCTTTATCACGTATTTGTACCCACGGCTTTGCGATAAAGGTTTTTAGACAGAGACTGTGATTGAAAGAAATTGTATTCATCACATTAGCAGTACCCACGGCTTATGAAAAGTTGTAAGACAAAAGTGTGTAACTGGATGCATTAAGACAGAGGCTATAAATTGGTTTTCAGCTTGTTGGATGGAAATAACGACCACAAGTGATGAAAACTAATTGTCCCGATCGAGAGTCCCGTTGCGAGTGATTAACGATCACAAGGGGGTTTGTCCCACGGCTTATGAAAGAGTTGTAAGACAAGAGGCTTGTAACTGAAAACAGATGCATTAAGACAAAGGGTTGCTAAAAAAAGGTCTTTAGACGCAGACCGTGAATGAAAAGTCTTTATCACGTACTTGTACCCACGGCTTTGCGATAAAGGTTTTTAGACAGACTGTGATTGAAAGAAATTGTATTCATCACATTAGCAGTACCCACGGCTTATGAAAAGTTGTAAGACAAAGCCTTGAAAAAAAAGTCTTTAGACAGACTGTGTTTGAAAACTTTCTCAGCACATTATGTACCCACAGCTTGCAATAAAGTCTCTTGACAAAGACTGTGAATAAAAACAAAAGTCTTTATCACGTGTGTACCCAAGGCTTTGCAAGAAAGGTCTTCAGACAAAGACTGTGAGTGAAAACTTCTTCATTACGTTAGTACCCACGGCTTGCAAGAAAGATCTTTAGGCAGAGATTGTGATTGAATTTGTATTCATCACATTAGCAATACCCACGGCTTTACGGAAAAAGGCTTAAGAAAGAAAATCTGAAGACAGAAAACGATTGTCTTTATTAGACCGAAGGCTTACAGTTTTACATGGGCCATGAGATTGTTGGAAGGATTCATTTAGAAAAAGACCAAGTTACGAAATGTAACTGGAAAATCTTGCTACCCACGACTTTTTATTAAAGGGGTTTTAGGCAGTATTGGTTTACGGTTTGAGAGAGGGATTCAGACAAAGACTTCTCTAAATCTAAACCAGATCCCTTGCTTCTTAGTTCATACCCACAACTATGTGAAGCAAAGCATTTTTGAGGATGCAAAGTGGGACAAAAACGGCTTAAAAACAAGCCTGTAGACAGAATGGTTTCAGACAAGACTGTGACTGAAAACTTCTTCATCACATTTGTACCCACGGCTTTGCAAAAGTTAAGAATTAAGACAGAGGCTGGTTTTACCCACGTCTCTATGAAGCAAAAAAAGATGTTTTGGGATGCTAAGTATGACAAAACTTTAGCACCAAACAAGTCTTTAGACAAAGACTGTTATTAACGACCTGAGAGAGTGAAAAGTACCTACGGCTCAGAAGAACGTCTTAAAGCAAAGACTATCAGTTGAAAAAACAGATAGTCCCACAGGCTTATAAAAGGTTGGATTCATTTAAGTACACACGGCTTAAGAAGAGTCTAGAAAGTATTACTACAACCAACGGCTTATGAAGTCTAGACTACTAAAACCAAGGGCTTTGTGAAGAGCCTTCAGACAAGGACTGTGAATACTGAATACCCACGGCTTATGAAGCCTTTAGACAATATTGCTACACATAAACCAACGGCTTCAGAGAAGTCTTGAGACAGAGACTTAAAATCACTAGACAAAAGAGAACGACTGAAAAGAGTTTAAAACAAAGACACTATGAATCAAAAACAGAGTCCTTACTAACGACAACTCTTAATACTATGAACCAAAACTTGATTCATTTTGCGTCATTAAAGACTAATTAGTTATGAATTCTCCAGGTTTTGTATGTGCTTCAGAAGACACAAAGATGATTTCAAGTGTGTATCAGATTTCTTTTACAGGTATGTGCTTTTCAAAACTTGTTTGTTACTTGTTATAGTTGATACAATCATGAAAGTCACAAGCAGGAGAGTTTCGTTCCAATGCTGTTTTTGTTGAGTGCTACATAGCAGGTACCAATCTTATCCTGTTTGTATGATTGGTTACTTTGGTCTCTAATTTCTTTTGTTTTGTTTATATATATATGTCGTGTGTTCTAGTTCTTTCTACATTTAATTACGTTTCTTTTTAGGAAACGTTGAGAAGAATGAAGCTGAGTCCATGGTGAAGCATATTGAAGATGTTCTTTTTAACGACCCAAAACCTATTTCTCGTCCTTTATTTCCATCAAGAAGGATCAAACCCCAGTGATGAAAACTCTGCCCTATTTGTACTAAACAAGTTTTTGCATGTCTTTATAAAGCTTTTCTTGTGGATCTTGATACTTAAGAACTCTTTTTTATGAACAGGTTCATCAAGATGAATTCAACTTGAATAGTAAACTTCAGCTTTTCCGTCTCATCGCAAAGCAAGCCACTTTTTACCAGCTTAAAACGGTGGAGAAACTTGGTTACATCATCACTTCACTTTCTCAGAGGTATGAAGCTTTTTTTTCTTTCTTTCCTTTTTTTTTGTGTTTGAACAATATCACTGAGTTATACTATGTTTGATGCATAACACAGCAACTACTCTGGTGTCTATGGTGTACACTTCATAATCCAGTCTTCAGTTAAGGTACCAACTTTTCTTGCCTCTTTTCCACTCAAGAAAATTTCTTAATTGCCTTTTGTGTTTATTGTTGATAGGGTCCTGGACATATTGATTCAAGGGTGGAGTCACCACTCAAGGATCTTGAGAGTAACATTTACAAGTTAAGTGATGAGGAATTCAAGGTAAGATGGGCTAACTATATACTATATAGAATCATATTTACTTTGCTTAATAGACACCACAGCTTCACCGTTAAGCCTATTAGTAACTGACATGACTTTCTACTTAGAGTAATGTAACAGCTTTGATAGACATGAAGCATGAGAAACACAAAGAACTTGTTGGAGGAATCTTACGTTTACTGGGAAGAGATTCAAAACGGGACATTCAAATTCAACCGCATAGATGAAGAGGTACCATATGAATCCTCCAAAGTTATCTTTGAACAGAGAGTCTCTGACTTTAATCTTCTCCCGACAAACTTTTATAAGTAACTTGGGGGTGCTGGTTCTGTGGTTAGGTGGCTGCACTAAGAGAGCTAAAGAAGGAAGAACTGATAGGTTTATGGAAGCCAGTGTTTGAAGGAAATGGTGTCTGACAAAGACCAGGTCGCATCACGCTTCACAGAGATAGAAGACATTGTGCTTTCAAGTGAACGAGGTTTTCTTTGACAGGTGTGCTTTTCAAAACTTGTTTGTTACTTATAGACTTACAGTTGATGCAATTATGAAAATCACAAGCAGGAGAGACTGACATTAAGTCAAGACGTGTTATATTTTTTCAGGTATGTGCTTCGCAAACTGTTCATATCCTCATTGGCGCTAAGGATTTTTGTTCAGGTATATGTTTTCTTCACTTTTTTTCTCTTACAAATTGATGTTATTACGTATGAATGAATACAAACTAAGTGATATATGCGTACAGGTAAAAAAAATTGGAAAGCTCCATTTTGAAATAATAATGTTTTATCAAGCTTTCTTGACAACATTTCTCTCAGTGATCTAGCATCTATGAGATTCTAGAAACTGTCTGCTAACATATCCATTGATTAGTAAGTAGATTCCTTTTTTTCAATATTGGAACATTACATTGTGTTTACAGAATTACAGTGTTCAATCTTTATTATCTTTGATTTGGTGCTTGTAATAAGGTCCTTTGTTGTTATGAGATTTATGTGCCTTCGAGTCTCTTGTTGATCAACGTAGGTTAGAAACTCCTGCAAACTGTGGTAATATTTCCTTTGAATCTAGAATGTTTTTGATTTGTGTCATGCGTTGTCATGCGTTTAACAATTAGTGGTCATTTTAAACGTGTTAGAATCTCTTTATTTTGGTGCTTGTATGTATTATAAGGTAGATCATCAACATATGAAATTGATGTATCTTGGATTCTCTGGTAGATCATCAACATATGTGAGAGATACCATCATGTTGGTGTATCAGTTTTTTTAATCTTGAGAAATGTTTCTGTTTTGTGTCATGCTCTTAATCCTCAGTGATAATTCTAAACGGTGTTAGTATTTCTTTCGTCGGTGCTTTTATTTATTTTAAGGTCTCTTTTTTATGATTCGGTATAGTTTTAGAGTCTCTTGTAGATCAACAGGCAAAACACCTATAGATTGTTTGAGTAGTTTCATTGAATTTTGAATGTTATCTGTTTTGTGTTATGCTCCTCTTACTCTCAGTGATCATTTCTAAACTGTGTTGTAATCTATATGTTGATTAGAAAATGTTACTATTCTAAACTAGTGATCAAAGTAGGTGATAGACTCTTGCAAAATGTGGTCGTAGTTTCCTGAATCTTGAATGTTTCTGCTTTGTGTTATACGCTTGACCCTCAGTGATCACTGTAAACATGTGAAATGACTTCTCCACAACTCTGCATAGTACGTAGGTTGACGTTTTTTTCAATAACAGTGATTGCAATTTTCTCTGTTATCAAGTCCATCCCTTGGTTTCTGAGTCTAGCCAACATTTTTGCCATTGGTCTAGTATTCGTGAGATTGTAAAAATCAATGCTTGTTCATCCTTGAAAACATCAAGTGATATATAATTATAAGAAAATACCATTTAAGCATCAGAAATGTTTCTGAATATTCTTACTAACAATTAATTTGTGTTGTACTATTCTGTAGGATTCTAGGAACTGATTGATAATATATCCATTCATGAGAAGGTCTATTTTATTGTGTTTATATTGTTACTTTGGTGCTTGTATGTATCCTGCCACTTGTGGTAATAGTTTTATTTAATCTTGAATGTTTAGTTTTGCTTTATTTCTCTAAACGCTCTGTGATTATTTCTAAACATGTGAAATGACAAGTTCAGAATTCTCATATGCTGTGTTACATTCTATAATTGTTACAGCCTATCCCTTAGTCTCCTAGTCTTACACAGTTGATGAAAATCTTTTGAATCATTGTATGTAGTTAGATTATACAATTGATCTTTCTTGATTTTCTAGGTGCTCTGATATTCTCTTCAATCTAAAGTTCTGTTTCGGTTAATAGGAATCGTAGTATTCTTTAATAGGTTGTAGATTTAGAAGTTCATAACTATAGTTTATCAAAATCCTCAAGTTTTTAGTTTGTTACCAAGGCAAAGTAGCACAGTGAGTTACTTTTTTTTTGCACATTGAGTTACTATTACAGAAAATTATAAGAGTGTTTCTAAGCGGTATATGCGATTGTTAAAGTAAATAGTGACTTGTGGCTCCATGTTATAGATTATGACTATTGTAGATAAATTCAACTGTAATGTTGAATGAGAAAAATACTGTTTCTTTAAATAGACAATTTGAATTCCTGACATTGTTACAAAAAATATGTACAAAAAAAACGAATTTCTTATGACATAACAAATCATGTTCTCTGTGTTTTCTTAGCCTTGTGTTAGATTATTAGATCTGTTTCTTGTATTATGGTTGGTTATCTTATCGTCTACTGCTTGTTCTCTCCTTCAGTTGATATAACATCTTTGACGTTTGCATCTTGATTCGTAGAATATAATTAGTTTGGTAAATTGATTTCTCCACTTTATTTTCTTTTGGATGTTAGATCACGTAGTTTTTTTCTTCTATAGTCCATATTATTTACTCTGATTAATTAGTTGAGTGATAATTACAACAAGTTGTTTCACTAGCAATATCTAGTAGTTTCTTAACTTTTCTGTTCATCATGTATGATGCATTTTTGGTATCATAAATATCCAAAAGTGACGTTAATATCAACTACCACAAACCAAACATTAAACAAATCTACTACAACTAAAACCCTATCCAACGTTATTATGAAACTATTAATTTTTAACTCTTTAGAATTAGTTAAACACTGGTTGGCAAAACTTGTTCTATCTGATCCAAGAAA
>CAKOAT010054933.1:0-14724 GCA_932364175.1 Eruca vesicaria subsp. sativa
GTTCAAAGCCGCAAGTCAGACCCGGAGGGTAAAGGAGAACACAAGCACAATGCAGGACCTTGTGGTTTTGCAAGGCATGAATATATAATGGTAAATTCTTATTTTTTTACACATTTTCTTTTACACATTTTCCTTAACTAATTTTCTTTTCTTTGTTATTGCAGACGGTTGAGAATGATGGTGAACCACCTTCCTACACAGACCTTGTCAGGAGGACACACACACGCAAGGATGGCACTTTTATTGACTATCGAGCTGAAGAACTGGTGACTAAAGCTGAGATGGAAGCCACACAGCTCGCTAACACTGAAGGATCACCAGGAAGTACATCAACAGCATCAGCTCCTCCTCGCATCTTGTTAAACAAAGCGTATCTGAAGGTATGTTTTCAATATGTTGTCTTTTTGCGTTTTATCTTAATCTGGTGTTTAGAATTATACTTGGCGTTATAGATATTAATTGTTTGTTTCCTCTATAGAAGTAGGTACTAATTAGGAGTTATAAGCAAGCCTCTTATTTATAATGTTGTATGTGGAGTTGGTTTTGACTGAATATGTTTTACCTTTGCTGCAGAATGCTAAGGGTAAGAGGGGGCATATCTATGGACTCGGTAATGCCCAGTATAGGGAAAATGCACCATCTTCAAGAGTCCCAGGTGCACTTGCCCGCAATCTGGAGTTGGAGTTGCGTGTGAATGGACTGGAGACAAGCTTGCAAAGCGTGCTTACTGATGTAAGTTCAGTAAAGGGGGATGTGGCAACAATGAAGGAGGACGTCTCAGCAACAAGGGCTGCAATCAATCAGCTCCTCCAAACATTTATACCCCAAGCATCTCAGCAACAAGCTCCTTCCACTNATTCTTAAAACTCTATCCTTTTGTTCTTAAGACTAAATGCTTTGTTTAATATTAATTTTATGTTAAGTATTTTGTAAACCAACTTTCCATTAATATAATTTCATGTTTTGTTTAAGATTAATTATTAGAATGTCAATTAGTTTAATTGGTAAATTAAATCTGTAATCAAAAATAGAATCATTTAGCCAAAAAGGGTGGTTATATATTGCCACGAAAAACAAAGTGGCAAAAACGTGGCAAGTTTAAGCCACGATTGTAAAACTTAAAACCGTGGCTAAAGATGCCACGAGAAAACAACGTGACAAAATCCATGGTTGTGTAAAGCCACGATAAACTGCTAAAGCCGTGGCTAAAAATAGTGGCTTGAAGCCACGAAACTGTCGTGGTAAGACCGTGGCTAAAGATGCCACGAGAAAACAACGTGACAAAATCCGTGGTTGTGTAAAGCCACGATAAACTGCTAAAACCGTGGCTAAAAATAGTGGCTTTAAGCCACGAAACTGTCGTGGTAAGACCGTGGCTTTTTAACCACGATAAGCCACGGTTTTTTTCAGCCACGAAGCTATAGCCACGGTAATCTTCTCGACATTGAATCGTGGCTTCTTATCAGATAGCCACGTTTTTTGGCTTACGGAGCCACGGTTTCGAAGTGGCTGTCTCGTGGCTATACGTGAGATTTCTACTAGTGAATGGTTTATTTGAAAACCTTATTCATATTCCGAAGATAGTATCATTTACTTTTCAAAAATATCTATAATTAAAAATTGCTCTAACTCTGATAAAAGAAAATGAATTAAAAAATTTGATCGAAAACCCAAACGAAAAGATGGATACTGAAAAATCGATAGGTACACAATTGTGTATGATCGATATTCAAACTGTTACATGAGAGCAAAACTATTAAATAAATTAAACATTAAGGAGTCCTACCATAATGCAGAATCATGACATGGTCACTAGTTGATGAATCCCGAAGCGAAGTGAATGACTGAGAGGATGATGATTTTGGACTCCATATTGTATCTCTTACATGCTGCATCGTTAACAGTGGCGATAATTGTTGTCCTCTGCATCTTATCTCTATCTGTTTTCATTGGCATTCATAAAACAAACCAAAATGAGTAAAAAAATCAGAAATTTACATGATCTGCAAAGTTTTATACACTGTCTATGACTATAACCACTTAAGTTCGCATTTTATGTGTGTTTTTCCTATTGTCAACAACATTTAAGAAACTTGGGCAGTGTTTGTTGTCGTAGTTAATGTAACGTATGCCTTAACCTAAATCCCTCTTTTCTCCGACTTGACGCCAAAGATACGAAGTGGAAGAAAACAAAAGCATTAAGAACAGCTAAATTTTGGCCAGCTGACACTAAAAGGTAATGAATTTTAAAAATGTCGCTATGAAAAAGAAAAAGACAAACCAAAATCTGGTCAGTTCCGAAAGGCTAACCGAGGCTGACATTACCGTGTAAACCTGCCCGCGACTTTCAATCATGACGGGGCCTAGTTAGACTTTTCACAAAATGTGAACGTAAAAAAAATCATCACCAGATTTGTCTTACAATTGACGATATTGAGTTTACTTTTAGAATAATAATTCAGCAAAACTGAATTTTAGAGTTATACTGGTTGCATGCTGCCTCAAATTAAACTCAAAATCACGTTTTCATGCACGTTTAATCATCCAAAAAGATGCAAGTGTTCCTCTATGTAATCAAGTTTTGTATTATTCTGCTGTTGAACTGTCAAGCGTTCAGATCTAGTCTTCTAGTTCTCCTTATTTGTCAAGAAACACGTTGTTTTATGTTCTATTATAGGAACGTGATTGGTTGGTGAAGAGACCATCAAGTTATTTCAAAACTCAGGATAGTGCACCACTTGCGATTATGATGCGACATATTGCACGTAACTTTAAGCCCACTATTAAAAATCTATTTACGAAATAAAACATAAATATCTACTATTAGCTGACCTTAGCAAGCATAAGCGTGACGCAGGCTTGTTTACAACAATTTCACTTTTAAAAATTGAATAGAGATACCTTGTATATGACCACACAACCTTAGACTAGTAGCTATTAAACCAATATATTCACACATATGATTTTCTAAATATCGGCCAACATTTTCACGGTCAAGATCTTACTAGTAATATGATTACACAGTAAACTCTATAAACTAATAAATATTATAAATTAATAATTTTTTTGATCTCAAGTTAGACCAATTCAAAATATAACATATATAAATCAATAATATAATAATCTCAATAAAATATAAATTATTAATTATATATATATATATATGTTTTATATAAGTACAAACCAATCAGTATATTGTTTATAGAATATTCTCAATACAATTATTTTATACTTCTTAAAATTTAATAGATTTCGAAGAGATTTAGTAAAATTATATCTAAAACTATATTTAAATTCTGTGAGACATATTTCAAGTACACCACATAATTAAACAAACTAATATAAATATCAAATTTCAAAAATTTAATTAATCTATATGCACTAAAATAGAAGTTTTTTATTTAATTAAAAATATATATTTTAACGTAGAAAAATAAAAAAATGATTTTTTGTAAATTAATAACTCTATAAATTAATAAAATATTAAATTCCAAACATTATTAACTTTGGAATTTTTACTGTATATTTATTATTAACTCCTACGTACATATTGTATTTCTAGGTCTGTTAACCCTAGGTAACAATTGTTATGCGTGCAAATAAGTGTTTAAACCTAAATATGAAAACTTTTGTTAGAATATGATAAAATATTATTTAGATGATGGATTTGTAAGTTTTTTTTACTGTTAGCTAGATATCTATAATGCTGGTATAAGAGAGGACGACAAAAAATCGTAGCTAAATATATGCTACTTTGATATTTGTGATGAATTCTTTTTCCATGTATAATAAAAAGCTATAGTGGATATATCTCATTCTGTTACAAAAAAAAAGGATATATCTCACTCATCCAAAATCAAATAAAAAGACGATAAAGTATAGCCATCCTAGTGTTGATGGTGCCTCTCGATGACTAGAAAAGGTAGGTAATGATAACTATGTCATTGGCTCAATACATGACATGCCAGCTCAATTTTTGTTTGTTAACCTACCGTCGTGAACTTGGTTTATATATGTGCGAGTATGTTGCTAAATATAGTTAATAAAGGGTATTGAAATGCCATGCACGCTGACCAATATCACTACTACTCTATTTGAGGGAGTTTTTATAAATCGGCGTAACAAATATTCTCTAATTTGATGAAGAACATTGACTTTAAACTCCTAGTGTATAAATTGAAGAACAAAATCAGAAACAAGATTGTGATGGATTTCTTGACTTTGATTTTATATATGCCGAGTTTTTATAAATCGGCGTAACAAATATTCTCTAATTTGATGAAGAACATTGACCTTAAACTCCTAGTGTATAAATTGAAGAACAAAATCAGAAACAAGATTGTGATGTATCATAATTGTGATGGATTTCTTGACTTTCATTTTAATCCGGAAAACAAATACAATAATGTATCATAATTGTGATGGATTCATGACTTTGATTTTATATATGCGTAGGATGACTGATCATGATGTGTGATGTGCGCAGAAACTGATATTTTTAAACAAACGTAAGCAATTTTTCTTCAGATTGTTTTTTACAAATTGGTAAGTTCTCAAGTAATTGTAGAAAATTCGCCTTGGATTACTAGTTTAAAAAACAAAATGTGTTTTTGATCGCTTCTTCGTAAGATTAGCAATCTAAATCTCTATAATATTATTTGATAAGTCAGTTTCCTAGATGTCCTGCTCACGTTAACTTTCGTAATGGTTGATTACATAGATACCCTTAATGAATTGTTAGATTTTAAGATTATTATTAATTCTTTTATGTAATTTCTTTTTTACCTTTTTTCAAATAACATATATAATAAAAAGGAAAAATATTTCTAAAATTTAAAAATGAAATTATATGTATATAATATGACTTTATTAAAAAGGAAAGTTCATAAAATAGTAATACCTCCATTAATATATATTTTTAAATAACATAAAATATATTTTCAAAATAATAAAAATATATATATGTTCATGAATATCCAAAAATTTATCAGTTACACTTTATTTTCTAATATATTTTTTAGAAATCAACATATAATTTGATAAATATTATGAAAATATAATTTGATTTGACTTAACTAAAATAAAGAGTAGATAAATATTTATGAAAATACATGTATAATTAAGCGATACATAAAACTATTTTGATTTGATTTAACTAAAATAAAAAGTAATTATACTTCAATTTTAATTTAAAAATATAACTCAATATACTCACAAAATGAATGACTCGACTAATCTAATTTATATCCAAATTAAACATCTAACTACAATAAGAACATATAATTTATTAATAATAATATATTTAATTTTATTCATATAAGAACATCTAACTAAGAATAGATTTACATATCTAAGACAATAACCAACCGAAATGAAATAAGAAAATTAATTAAAGTTTTATTATATTTAGAATAAAAAATATTATAGCTGAACTCGAAAACATATATTATCCAATATACCAAATTGATAACCAAACCGACTATTGATCCAAAAAATAATTAAATCGACAATATCCGAAGTCATACGTATAATTAGAGTAATATAATTTATATATATATATATATATATTGATTCAAAACTAAAACTAAATATCAACCAGTTATTATAAAATTTTACTTTTATAAATATTCATACCCGTGCATGAGCACGAAAAATCACCTAGTTTATATGTATATATAATTAATAAGTGAAAAGGAATACCGTTCTGTTGTTTTAACTATTTTAACGAAACTCAAAGTAATCGTCTATTTACCCTACAAATTGCCATATATATTGTGCGGTAATCAAAGAGAATGTGTTGCAAAGGAAAAAGAGAGAAGTTAATAATTAATATAAAGTTATTATCATCACTTAATTATAAAGCTTGAAATCGATTTTCATCCGACATTTAAATGGGGTAGCAACTAATTATCTGAATAGGAAAAGTTTTTGAATATAAAGATTAAGCAGTGAAGGTTTGTTATGCTTGTGAGTGGGAAAGGCAACTCTTTTGGCTTGATGGAAAAGACAAAGTTAGCCATGCATGCATCAATGCTTTCAAATCACGTTTTTCATGATCAGATGATTAGTTAAGTAAGGATTTTATATGTCACTCATTTCAATTGTCTATCATGGTGAGTATCAAATATCAATATAGAATGTTATGTTCACAATACATTAATTAATCGGATCAAATATCAATATATTCCTGTGACGACATGCATGCTCTAAAGAAAGCAAGCAAAAAAATAATTAAAAAAAGAACGTATGATCATAATTAATTTCTGTCTCTTAATTAAAATTTTTACGATTTCTTAAATTTTAACTAAGTGAAGGTAGGAACCGTTTCTTAAATAAGTGATATAAGAATTATCTATTAATCGAAAAAAATGAAAATCATGAGTTAATAATCTCGGTTAAAAAATCAGAGTCAATCATGTCCTAAGCATTGAATGGAAAACTATATTATTTTATTTGTATGTTATGTGAAACCCAACTTTTTATAATATTTTTTTATAAATTAAAATTCATATTAACTTCAGACTATTTTACGACAAGTTTTAGTCCAAAATTTCTTCATGTCAAAATTAATTGGAAAAAATTAACTGAATTGATGGCGTTAACTAATTGAAAGTTTTTTTTGTCAAATCTAAAATATAAACTTAAATTATTTAAACTTTGATAACCAAACTTTAAAATTCAAATTTTTTGTCGTCAAATCTAAAACTATAGTTAAGCCTTTTATCGAAAAAAATCTAAAATTATAGTTTAGACATTAATAGTTTATATATAATTAAATGAAGGAGTACTTCATATTAATATCTAAACTTTGATAAATAAGTGTGCGTATAAATTGATGGCCAATCTCCACAACCAAGAGACGGCATGAATGAACTAATGTTGTAAGAAGAGTGGCGTTTTATCGTCATGTAAACGGATGCTTCGACGTTCGTTTATTTGACTAATGTTCCAGAAAATGCTAGCCGTTTATAGGCATTTCCCTTCTCTAAAAAGAATACATTCTTGTATATCTAATATTAGCAAGCGCTGATCTATTAATGATCGGATACTTAAGTTTGATCACCACCTAATATACTGTATATGTACACAGACACCTACACATGCAGTTGATTCTTGTATGGCACAAGACTTCATATCTCATGAACATATATTTGTGAGCCTATCTAGACTATAGGAACATGCAATATTTGATTATTGTAGATTCTGATTAACGAGAGCATCTACACACACAAATACGCATGTAAGCTTTTGAGGTTGGATTAAGATATCCTTTCTTTTGTGGTTTCTACTATTTTCAAAGCAGGCATGCCTGATGACTCAGAGTTATTTTATTCCAAAAATAACGTTATCATAAAATTATTATTAATATAACTATATTATAGTTTGAAACTAATGAAAAGGCCAGTTATAGTTCCCCTCTCGTTTTCATTTCCCTATGTACATTTTATATCAATTATAATGTTAATAATTATTGATAAGGTGGTGGGTACTTTACGAAACGACCAATCAAAAACCTAATTAACAACTATTTTATTTTTTACATAAGATATATACTAAATTTTTTGGATGATCAAAATTTTTATTAGAGTGATTTTTGAAGCTAAAATACTTGTTAGGAACCAGGAAGCCAAAGTTATGAATAATTAGATTGATTTAACATAGAAGGAATTGAAGTATATAAATCCAAACCCTAGGGTACTCGTGAGTATTTATTAAATTTTAACATAAATTAAGGATGTTGTGTAGCTCTCAATATTCAGATAGTGGTTTCACTCACCTTAATTACTACGATTTGAATATTTGTAGTAAACATTTAATTGACTATGTTATAGACAATTACGTCGGTGCACAAAAAAGAAACAATTACGACACCATGACATCAGACGTGCGACCTAATAAGTTGGGGATCTAGTTCTAATGTCATTTTCATTTCATACCTACAAAACTTAGAAGATTAAAAAGCATAAATAAAAGAGTCGGAGTTTAGATATTTACCTCAGATTCGCTTTCCAATTGAAGCTTCTTCATAAGGTACTTAATTAGCAATCTAACTGTGATTTTCCCGTCTCTTATCCATGCAAATTCAAAACATAATAGAAGTTATATCGTTAGTAACTTCCATGTACAAATCAAATTAAATAATGCATGAGACAAAATAGACTTACTTGATTCTCAAGTAGCGTTTATTAACTTGAGGCAAAAACGGTTCCTTTTCCCTGCGTTCACAAATCCAGATTTATCAAACATATATACACATGTAGACTCACAAGTGTTGCATACTAATGTAAACATATGAAAAAAAGGTAAGATAGGTCGTCTTATTTACTGAAATTGTGAAGCTTGAAGAAGAAACCAAAGACCAGAATGTGGTCTTTTTGGAGGGTCAAGAACCCTAAACTCCGAGCTTGGTCCAGCTCCTCCGTCCTCCCCACAACAACTCCTTGTAACATTATTATTTTTAATGACGTTACACTCACTCATCATTCCTAATGATGACGGTCTACATGGCAGCGTGTATTGAGGTATCCATGGCATTGAAGATGGAAACGAAAAGCCTCCACTGATCAACGTCTGAGGCCGAATAAATTGATTATTGTAAACCAAAGACGCTCCACTCATCGTCAGCAATTGATCATGAGAATATGGAGGCTGCTGTGGCTGCGGTTGATCTGCTACACTACTACTAAACGCTCCTGCCGCGGTTGAGGACGAGGAGAACAAACTGAGCTCTAACGAGTTTTCTCTCCCACGTTCGGTTTTGCTACAACAACGTTGTAGCTTATACGACGCCGTGTTGTTGATGTTCTCCTCAGCGCCTATACCTAAGCGGAGCCAAGATTTGTCTTTGTTATCTTCTATGTTAATACAAGAAACGATGTCGTTCTTTGTGGCGGATCCGTCGTCTTTGTTGCCCTGAGGGGAGGATATGTTATTGTAAATGGCCGAAGCTGCTGTTGGATCAGAGACCGAGCATGTTTCTCCACTAGAATCTTGATTGTTTATTGTTGCTTCTCTCATCATCAACCCTTCCGTGAAACCGCCTTGGCCGCCGCTCCAACCGCCGTAACTGAAAACGCCTAAAAGGGGTGAGGATTCAAGAGGAACCATATTGGTCATATGATCTCAGCATGAGCCCATATATAAAAGGATTATTGAAAAAGTGAGAAGAGAGCTTAGAGAAGGTATGGTTTTGTGGAGAGGAAATGATTCTCATGAAGAAGATAAGGGTTTTGGTTATTATTTATTCATTTTCTCTTATTTACAGATATTATATGATATATGTACTTTTTTAATTATACTATATATGCGTGTAGGGTTGTGAGTGAGAGAGGACGAGGAAGAGAATTATTCCTTTGCAAATCTTACTTTCCATTAATTCTCTTTGTTTGGAAGCTTGTGGGAATGTAAGAAAGAGAGAGAAGAGTGTGATGGTCTTTCTGTCTGTCAGATTTATATTCAATAAAGATATCTGAATTATGAATTTTTTCAAGTACGTAGAGATTATATATACGTAATGTTCAAAAAGCTTATATAATTCAGGACTACACTTTTTCTTTTTCTTACTCAAAATGATTTAACAATATTAATTATTTCTGTAAAAGTTTATTTGGGTTTTATTGACTTTAAAAGGACGAAAGGTATGCCTAGGCGAGGAAAAGGATGAAATGTGGTGTGATCGATCCAGCTATAATCGCTTTTTTCAGGCCATGTTCCGATGACAAAAAACTGACAGCCAAAGTTATTAATTTTTTTCCAACTAATTAAATTATTAATATCCTTATAAAGTTTATTTTTAGCCCTAATGTGCTATTTTTAAATGGGATTTTTGAGATATTGTTGATGTAATTAGATTGTAACCATCCTTTAGTAGTTCTCTTTTTTTTTTCTTTTGAT
Organism: Eruca vesicaria subsp. sativa; assembly: GCA_932364175.1. Classification (NCBI taxonomy): domain Eukaryota; kingdom Viridiplantae; phylum Streptophyta; class Magnoliopsida; order Brassicales; family Brassicaceae; genus Eruca; species Eruca vesicaria. The sequence continues at coordinate 9,895 of CAKOAT010054933.1, forward strand.
AAATATGAATATCCAAGCACTTTCTACGTCCATATATTAATCCTTCAAAACCTTGTATCCGGGCAAGCGTTGTTCCAATTAAGGCGCGGTAAGATGGTCTTATCGAATTTGATTCTTCAATGTATATGTGTTTAGAGTCTTTAATTAGACTATAAAAATATTTTTGATTATCATTCAGTTAATTTCTTTTGCTTTCCAGCAGAGGCCATCCACAATTCCACATCACTTTCCATAATTTTCGATATACATCTCTATAATATTATTTGAGAAGTCAGTTTCTTACGTGTCGTGCTCACGTTAACTCTCAAAATGGTTGATTACATAGACACCCTTAATGAATTGTTAGATTTTAAGTTTATTATTAATTTTTTATTTAATTTATTTTTTACCTTTTTCCAAATAACATATAATAGTAAAGAGGAAATATTTCTAAAATTTTAAAACAAATTTAAAACGAAAATATATGTATATAATATGACTTTATTAAAAAGGAAAATTCACAAAATAGTAATATCCCCATTAATATATATTTTTAAATAACATAAAACATATTTTCAAAATAATAAAAATATATATGTTCATGAACATTCAAAAATTTATCAGTTACGCTTTATTTTCTAATATTTTTTTTTAGAAATCAACATATAATTTGATAAATATTATGAAAATACATGTATATTTAAGCGATAAATAAAACTAATTTGATTGGACTTAATTAAAATGAAAAGTAATTATACTTCAAATTTTAATTTAAAAATATATTTAACTCAATATACTCACAAAACGAATGACTCGACTAATCTAATTTATATCAAAAATTAAATATCTAACTACAATAAGAGCATATAATTTCATAATAATAAAAATAATAATAATCTATTTAATTTTATACATATAAATTAGAGGTTGACTCATATTAAAAATAAAAATAAAATATTAACCAATTACAATTTAATTCTTTTCTAGAATTTATATATATTCATGAGACTTCAAAATATTATCATTATATTCATTTATGTAATTGTGAATTAAACACTTCAGCTTATAATTTATTTCATTTTAAGCAAAATATGTATTAAGTTATACATAATTTAACTATAGTATATTTACATATTTAAGACAATAACCAACCGAAAAATAAAAAAATTAATCAAAGTTTTATTATATTTAGAATAAAAAAATATTATAGCTGAATTCGAAAAATGAATATTATCCAATATACCAAATTGATAACCAAACCAACTATTGATCCAAAAAATAATTAAACCGACAATAATATATCCAAAGTCATATGTATAATTAGAATAATATAATATTTCTTAATATAAATTATATATAGAAATTTATTCAAAACTAAAACTAAATATCAATCAATTATTATAAAATTTTACTTTTATAAATACTCATACCCGTGCATGAGCACGGGAAAATACCTAGTATATATATATATATGGTGACAAAATTTTTTTTTTTTTTGAACATTTTCTAAATATGGTGACAAAATTACTCAAAAGGTTATAAAAGCAAATCGTTACTGCTTGGTCGTTTACGTTTGCACAGAAGTTCATGAATGTATAATGAAAACCATGTTGCGTTTGCAAAGATTTAAAAGAAGACCATTTGTAATGATATTAACTAATTTAATCTTCAATTATGATAACTGATTTTCTCCTAAAAAACTATCATTGCAATCTCCTTTTTGTTTTCTACAAAAACTCACTCATTTCCTAAAATATTTTAACAGTCTTACAACTTTATCTTTTCATTAAAGTCTTACGAAAATAGCATCATAAGTTAATCATATGTATCAACAATAACAAAAGAATTTGTGACTATCGAGGCTAGTGGATATTCGATTTGCTAGTGTTGAATTTATTTTCATAGCTAATTTTTGTTTGGCATGTGAAAATATTTCGGCCATACATAGAAAGTAAACTAAATTACTATTGACAATATTGTTATACTACTAACAGTTTCAATACGTTTGCTAGATTGTGTTATTAATTTTACGTTGTGCGCGTGTATATATATATATATATATATATTTCTCATATCTTAAATAAGTTAAAGTGTTCGGGTTTAACGAAATGGGTGATCAACTTATATTAAACAAAATTATTTTACTGCGATACTTATCTACCTTAGAGGTGATTGCTGGTTTTTTATTACTAATGTCTAAAACACATGTACGTGCATCTTGTTAATATGTTATTGTAAGAAATATTCAAAAAACTAAATTTAGTTAAAAAAAGTTCCAAAAATATAAGTAGGACAAATGAAGTACTATATTTGCACTTATTACATATATATGGATATTATAGAGAAAGAGTGCATGAGTGAGTTGATTAAATAATAAAATAGATTTTCGATTAGAAATGAGGCAAGTGGAACTGGCAGAGAGTGGAGAGGAATATGATGACAATACCTGTCAAAATGTCAATAATAAGATAGATTACTTGGAATATTACATAAGAATAAAATATGTATACATGCATGATGGGAAGTTGAATCAAACTAAAAGGAAACCATAAAAGGGAGCGTGAAGAAAGAATGAAAGGCTAATAATAAAGAAATGATGCAAGGAGTAGAAACTGATAAAGCAAGTATTCTTTTTATTTATATATACACAGAAATGTGGTATTAACCAAGCAGTGCTAATCTAATAGTAAAAGATCTGGAATACGGTGTAAACCGTTTATTATGGGTTAAAATTTTCTTCTGAGATCAAAGTTGTAATTTGGATTTGAGTTTTTGGTACATGCAGTTTACATGGTAGTTCCAGGGCCGTGCTTGACACTAAACACATGAAGCATGTACTTCTAATTTAGATTGAGTTTATATATTTAGGGCCGGGGGTCATTTTGATGTGAAATATTCATTAGCACAAATGGTTAGTATTCACCTGTGTATATAGAGGCTGAGAGTGCGATCTTCTATAGGTTCTGTACTTTTTTTTTTTTTTTGGTAAAAGCTGTACTTTTTATTTCATAAGTTATATAATGGTAAAAAAAAATATTCTAGCTCAAAGGCTATAAATTTTCAATTTTCAGATACGGTTCTGAATAGTCTAATAGAAAATTAACTGATTATCCTCTGATATTAATAGAAATACATTTCAAATTTGGATTAAACCGTATAATATGTAATCCACTCTATATAGTATTAAATGCGATTTTATAAGAATTAACCGGCTTAACTGATAGAACATATAAAAGAAATGTGGATATTAAATATATATGCTAGTTAAGAACACATAAATATATAAAACCCCTAAAAATGAAAAAAATAAAAACCCAAAAAGAAAGGAAAAAATAATGAAAAGAGAGTTGGGCATGCATGATGGTGTTTGGTACCGCAGAGCCCGAGGACCCAAACCACAGATGAGGTGGGGACTCTTCTGATCTTTCTCTGAACTCCATGTGACCCCCACAATTCATCTACATTATACAGATAACACATGCATATATACTTTTTATTCCGATTGTCTTTTACGTTTTGGTTATATATATCCTTATATCTTTCACATAGACTGTCTATAGTTGTGTGTGATCGTTGCTGCTGCTGGAAGTTTTTCACCTTCGAACTATTATGTAAACTTTTTAGTCGATATCAACCTAAATGATACTAGAAAAATTAGTCGACAGTGGTAGAAAAAAAGATGGACAATAAAAGGAGAGTTGTTTGAAACAACGAGTTTGAGTTTTGGCGTGAGAAAGAAAATAGATTGAAGAAAAATCCAAGCTAGTTGAAAACGTTTGACGAAATGGTGACATAATAACAAGTGACTGACTAGTCCTTTGTTAAATCTGGCTACTATAATGTAGTTATATAAGAAAAAGGTTGTAAATAGACTAAAGATAAAAGTGTAGTAAAGAACCTTTTTTAGCATGCATGTTAGATGCGATCGTAATACTCATTTAGGTGTAGTATTGTCTTTTCATTTGGTAAAAAAGCACTCTGATTCTTAATATATATATCTATATTCACAGAATATTTTAAATTAAATCTATAGTAACTGAAGACATTTATAATAGAGTTTTCTCCATAGCTTTGATACCATCTAAATTATTTTTAAACCAATGAAAAACGGCAAAGAGATACAAAGCGAGAAGAACATATTTTCACTTATTTACCCCTCCAAAAAACATATTTTCACTTTTTACTAGTTTTGTTTTTAACTCAATAGTTTTTATAATAATTGTGAATTTCCTTTTTTTTTTCTACAATTGTGAAATTTTCTAGAATCGGTCTCTTTTGCTCCTTGTGATACTTGGACGAGTCTATATCATTCCAAATTATCCTTAAGGCTGCCTTACGATTCTATACAACACGGGTGAAATCTATGCCCCGTTCATCTCTTGACACGTTTTTGATTATATATGCAGACACAAACTCTTAACTCAGTAGGCCAGTATTTCTGTTTTTGTTAACCACACCAATTGTAATATTCCGGCTCAAGGCTTTCACCAGATAATTTTGGACACACATTCATCCTCCCAACTTTTGATGTACATCTATACTATATAAAAGTTGAGGCTATAAGCCATTGAGGACGTCCACATAGGATTTAAGTTCTCCAATCGTATAATGACACATCATTATATTAGTTTATTATTTTTATAAAATGTCATTGTTTCCAAATTAAATAAAAAACGAAATTAATATTCCATATATAACTTAGATAACAAAATAAATACTAACATTTTAAAAATTAATTAAAAATGTTAACTGTTATAAAAAAATGGAAATCAAAATTAAAAACGTAATATTAAAAAAACATTATTCTCTTTTTAGATATACTAAATGTAAAGTATCATTTTTATAAAATGT
>CAKOAT010054933.1:16635-35806 GCA_932364175.1 Eruca vesicaria subsp. sativa
CATAATTATTATATTTACAAATACAAATAACTAAATAGCTAATAAGATAACATAATTATAAGAAAATAAAATACTAAAATAATGATTATATTTTAAATAAAAAGTATATTACTCACTTAATGTTTTGGTTTTAAGTTATTTTAAAACTAAATTAAATTATTAATACAGACTCGCGCGTAGCGCGAGTATAAAATCTAGTATGAAATAAAGTTCAACTAAGCCTCTAATGATTCAGTGTCTTCAACTCGCCCAAAAAAAAAAGAAGTTACCTGGACATAGTATCCAATCCAGAGCTGGTAAAAAGAAGTGTCAAACAAGAGTAGGACATCCATACTCAGTAATTTTTTTTGTTCAAAGTTAGTATGATAGATAGAAACCTAAGGACTTTTTTTTACTGGCACCTACATTAGGATAAGAATAAAAATCTGCTTTGATAGTTATCGGATTGAAGTACGGTTTTCTTTGCTTTTACGACGAAGAAAAACATGAAAATATACACAAAAAATACCACCATCTCTTTTCGTTTGAAGGTGGAAACTGCTAACAAAACAAGTCAACTAGTAAATATACTTTTACAAAAATGAACTATAATAAATACTTTTGGGACTATTTTATCGGGTTGTGTTATCAATTCGAGATGATTGCTTTCGCGTAAAATAGCCAATGAATTGAAGGTATGTATATGTCCATTTGACGATGAGGAAATATCTCGTAAGGGTGCCCAAGTTCGTTACTATTAAACTGTATTGTTGCATGTCTGGTCTACACAGTCACAAATGTTTTTTTTTTGAATGATTTGGGAGTAAATCTCAGATCCAAACTGATCCAAACTAATCTTGTGGGGGTATGTAACCCACGGGTAGACTCGCATATCAGGTTTGTAAATGAGGTGAAAGTAAGAGCTATTATCCATATGGGATGTCTAGAAACAAACGTGGGGTAGTTCCCTAAACATGATTCGAATTCACAACCTGGGTGTAGGAAGGAGCCCGTCTGTTGTGAAAGTTGTTTGGGAGGGAAAAGTAGGGTTTCTCTTCAGACATTATTTGATGCCAAATTTAGGTATCCATCATCTGGAGCAATATTTCTGAAAACCACGAGTATGGATTATGTTAAGGCATTTCGTCTGGAAATCAGTTTTCTTATGTCCATTAATGATTTATTATGTATGAATAGCAAGAGAAGTAATGTTAGACTGTTCTCCGGCATGTTCATTCGAATGTTTTGTGATTTCTTCCTTGCCTTTTCTGTCAGCCTGTGCCCTTCTCTCTAATGAGAAAAACTTGACGAAGTATCATTTTCATGATCACTGCCATGTTCGGGTTAGATAGTGCAGATTGAATAGTTTGTGGATTTCCGTCATGATTGTACAGAACCTTTGGGAATAGTAATGACATGTCTATTCTATCGAATTGATGATCAACTCATATGATGTCCTCTTGCTACGTGTACTCCAGATTGGATGTGGTTAATTTGGTCCCAACAAAGATAAACACAGATGTCCGAGAGTTCAATTTAGCTCATTAGTTGACTTTTTGTTAACAAGCATTTAATGTATCACTATTAACTATTAAGCTTCATTAGTTAAATCAAATGTGATCAAAATCTCCAGCCGTTTGCTTACATTAAGTCATTAATATAGAACTGATAATTAAAGTAGTTATGTTCATTGTCTTTCCACGCCACTTTAGGCGCATATTAAAACCGTTAATTAAAACACAACTAGATCTCGACCCGCACAACCGTGCGGGTATTTTAATACGAAAATATTCGAAATTATATAATACTCACTCCATTTTAAATAGATGATGTTTTATAAGATTTATTTTATTTCAAAATATAAGATGTTTTGAGATTTTAAGGTATATTTTGAGGTTTTAAAGTTATCTTTAACTTTATTGGAAACTGTTCAACCGATAAAATTTTACTCTTTTTAATAATTTGTTAAATGATTATAAAATTATATCTTTAAAAATACTTTTGTAAAAGAATGTAAATTTCTTAATTTTTGTGTTATGATCCAAAACATCATATATTAAGTAATGGAGGGAGTAAAATTTATCAATAAATAAATATAATTTGATTGTATATACTATCCAATTTATAATAATATTTTATGTAGCTTATATTATTATTAATTTAAAATTTATAAACTTGTATTTTTGTAACAATTTTTCAAAACATTATTATGTAACATTACTAATTTATATATTTTATTTTATTTCTAAAGTTAAAATATATAAAAAGTAAATTAAATTGGACCTACATAATACATAAACAAAATTTTGGGATATTGTTAAAAGTATATTACATTATTTTAATTTTTTCTTAAAAAAATGAATTAAATAAATTATATTCTATGATAATTAAATTTTGAATCAAATAATTTTTGAAACTATATCTTGAAAAGATTCTATAAGATTTTTTAAAGATTTTGTTAGACTTGTCTTTAAATTATTTATTTGTATTTCAAATAAAAATTAAAGATATAAAAAGATATTATAATGATGTTATGTTATATAAAATTTCTAAGGGTGATCCAAACTTAAAAATCACACATGAAGTGAGTCATGACTTCTCTTTTAATATAATAGATAAAATCCAGCTGTATCACAAAAAAGTCCTCTCTTGAATTATGTTATATCACTAGATTTTGGTCCGTATGCTCGCGCGAATGTATTTTTTTAAAAATATATTGTTAATTATTTTTTTCATATTAGTATATATATTATATATGTTTCATCATATAGTTAATACTATTTTATACATACCATAATATAAATTATGACTGAGTTTGCGGGTCGACCCGCTCTGCTGCGAATTGAATAATTTTTTGATTCAAAAATTTGATACGCAATTAAAAATTTATTATACCTAAACCCGTCTTGTTTAAATTAGTGAGTAAAATTTTAATATTTTTTTTTATCACAAATCTATTTCACAAAATATATTCCAAATCATTTAAACTTTACTTGACATCATAATATTTCAAAGTGCGGATATTATTATTTTTTTAATTTTATAAAAAATTGATAGTTAACGGGTTATGTGTTTTTGTATGAGATAACCTATTACGTTTATGATTTGTGGAAGTTTTTTTTTTTGCTTTGTAGTTTATAAAACAACAAAGATATTCATTTAATATAAATTTCTACACTTTTTAAAATGTGGATTTAATATTTAACAATTATTTTATTGATTAACAAAATAAATTTAAAGTATTCCTAGGAACATCACTATATAATTAGAAAGTTTCTAATCTATTTTTGTAATCAAATCATATAAATTTGCTAAGATAATGATTTACATTAAGACAACTGTCTCAAATCTAACATAGAAAATAAATATGAAATGTGAAGATAATGAATTAATTTGAGATTAATAACAAAAAAAAAGATAACTGTTAAAGATAAAAAAAATGAAGAATGATGAAATAATATGTGGCTTCAAAAGAGGAATCATTACATATACCAAAACCAGAACCCGAACCAGAAAAAAATGTGTATATATATATATATATATATAAAATCTTCACGTCTTAAAATAAAATAAATTTACTAAATCCAAAGCAGAAAAATAACATTATAAAAATCCAGTGACTTCGTTTATCTGCTGTTAATGTCTTATATATAGTAAATTGGTAAACGTTTCTAAACGACATAGCTTTCACGAGAAAATTTGAAATAAAATATTCTTTCGTAAATTTTCAAAAATATTATACTTATAAGGTAAGATTATTTTTAGAATATCTTGTTGGTAAAGGTAAAGAAGAATAATTCTTGACTGGATTGTGACAGAATTTTGGTTGACAGATTTCACTATAAAAATTAAATATTAAATACATGAAATTATAAGAGAATATATCTCGTCACTTGATTTTGGAACCATTTTTTGAATGACATGTTCTATACCAAATATTAAATGTAAAATATATATTAGATAAAAATATAAATATTTAACAAACAAACATTGGTTCTTGTTTATTTGTTGTTTACGTTATACTACTATTAAATTGAAAATAGAAGTCAATAAAACTTACCAATACAATCCAATGTTTGAAGGTTGATGTCAAATAGTGTGGATTCTTGTAGCGACTATTTTTTCTCTAGCTATTCGAATGAAATAAATCAAATATATCTGGGACATTAAATGATCATGATTAGATCCAACCTAGAAAATAAATATGAAATGTGAAGATAATGAATTTACCTAAGATTTATAGAATAAAAAAATGTTTAGTTCGTCCAAAAAAAGAAGACAAATGTTTAATTCAAAGGAAAAAAATTAAAGAAAACGAAGATGATCAAATCATAACCTGTAAGTTACAAAAGTTTGATTTCTTTTACATAATGCTGCAATCCCAACAAAACAAAGAAAAATTGAATAGGATATTGATTAGAAAATGATTTTTCTTTAAAAAAAAAATCAAACTTCTATAACTTACATTTTCGTTAGTGAGGACTAACTCTAATGTGTCGCCTCCATAACTGGTGTTTTGTTTCCAACAATGAAGAACCTTAACGCGAATTTGCCATTTATCTCTGTAAGGTTTAACACCATTAAGGAGTGCAAAAGTGTTTGGTTTTTTCATTTTTTATTGGAGGTGATAGTGAATGTCGAATGATGAATATGAGAAGAACTATATACACGCCTCATATATTAGGTAGGGCGTCAAAACAAATATTTTTTCCAACAATTCAGAAAACCAATTAATAGCCTATGATTAATATCAAATCAAGAGATTTAGTATCTAAGAAAGATTTTAGGCAAAGTAGGTTGACTTGGAGAAGGGATAATTCCATAAAGGATTGTGTATATCTATCGAATTGTGTTTTATAATTAATACCAAATCGAGAGCTTTAAAGGTAATTCTGCTTAAAAGAATAAGAATATACTGAGGATTTTTGTAAAGAATAAGAAGGTAATTATAATTATGTTCCAAGTAATTATAAGATACTGAATCATCACTAACTTCCTGAATAATAGATAACTTACTAAACAATAGCGAAATATAATTAACTGCGTAAAAATCAGTTAGACTAACAATAATATCATATCGTTATTAGACTATAGATTAATAATATAAGGTCCAACTAAAAAATCCACCTAAAAGAAGTTGTAATGCTTCTGTTTTAATAAGATAGATATGTTTTCTTTTAGTTTTGACTAACATCAAACTAAGGGTGATTGGTTGTGATGTATCAAGCGGTTTTATCTTTAATTTTCTATCTGTAACTATTTAAATTACCAATAATGTTGATGTAGTTTTCAAAATTAAAAAATAATAATTGTATGAACCTTATTTTTTAAAACAAAAAAATATTATTGTAGGAATATTTTTTATTTTTATCAATTAATTTCTATGGCTACATTGGATATGTCTACATCAAAAAAAATCTGCAACTAAATTACATAATAATTTTCTTACAGCTATAGTCTAACCAACCGACCCTACATGTTTACAATTAAATTACATTAAAATTCGAGAAAACAACAAAAAAAGACTTCAAACTTTCAAAAAAATAAATAAATTAATTTGTGTTTGAGCAGAAAAATGTTCAAACTTTCAAATATTTGTCATTTTAATTCTCATTTTTCATTGACTCGGCCATTTTAGAAACTTGAAAAAGCCAAACAGCTAAGCGAAATGCCGATGTTTTGCATCTATAAACATTTAAATCATCACTTTTTCACAAAACCACGGTTCCAAATTAAAAATCATAGATTTTCTAATTCCCTAATCCTTAATTCTATAATCTCCAAAATCTAAAGCCACTGACGACACAGAAAATGGCTAGAATGATGGGTTAGTTCAGGTTCATCATACTGAGAGACTTGAACTAGAAGGCTAAGTTTGGATTAGAAGGCTGTAAGGGAAAGATGATCTCAGATTATGGAAACATGGGGAAGATAGTTATAAGGCTAAGTTTAGCACCAAATTGATTTGAAATTTGACACGAACATAGCATCCAAAAGTGGACTGGTGGTTCCCATACAACACTCAGAAGTACTCTTTCATTACATGGTTGCCATAAAAAAATAAACTCTCGACCCGTGATCGAATTTCGCTTTGGAACACGGGAGCCTCAACCACTTGCAAGCTCTGTCTGGCTATGACTGAAACCCATAACCATTTATTCTATGAATGCTCTTACTCAAAGGAAATCTGGCGGAACTTAACTCATAAAACGCTGTATGTGCATTACATAAGCGAACGAGATGGGATCATTCGCCTACTTAATGAACAGACAAGAAACAATGTCGAAAGATTTATTCTCACATATGTGTTTCAGACAGCTCTATACTCCATATTGCTCCAGCTAGATTGAAGAAGACACGGTAAGGACCCAAACTCCCCGTCGGTTCTCATCAAAGTGATTGACAAACAAGTCAAAAATATAATATAGCATGAAGGCAATGGATGTTCTAGCCTATAAGAAAGACCATGGAAACATAGTTTTCTTTTATATGAGAAAAAAATTTCTATTCAAATTCTTTTCTAAGAAGTTCTTAAGCAAGAGTAAATTATATTATAAAAAAAGTTCTCTGGTTGAATACTTTTAATATTTATTCAAAAAACAACACTTATACGAAAACAGGGAAAATGCAATCTTGTGAATCTATAAATTTGCTCGAATTGTTAACTAGCGATAATAATATATCTATGCTATTAAAGAAGAATCCCTTATAGGATTCTGCCATTAGTTTTTGAGTTATTTACAAAAAAATGCCATTAACATTTAAACTAAAAAAGAATATTCCCTATATTTGTGTTAAGTAATACTTTCCATATTTTATGAAAGATAATAATTATATTTTCTCTGCAATGATTTTCTCTATTTAATTTGAATATCATTTTTTGTGTGCATAATATTATTTAACGTTCAAATATGAATATATACATGAAAGTCATTTTAAAAATTATATACCGTGTCATTTGTACATAATATTTACATTCCAGTTCCGCGTACTCAAAAATACTTTAAAACTTATGATAGGATTAAATATTAGATATAAAAATAAAAATTTATCATAGCTTATTAATAACGAAAGAAACTATTGTCATATCAATAGTTTTTTTTCTGTTACCATTTTTCAATTTCTGTGAATGATATAATACAATTTTCATCAAATTTTTAAGAATTACAAGTTTTTTAATTTTATATAATATTCAAACGTATGAGTTATTTAATCAAAAATTTTGAACTATAACCAGATTTTTGGATTTTTAACAGATCATCAGATATCGGATCATGGATTAATTACGGATTTTTTTAGATTTTTATTGGATTTTATCGGATTGTTAGTTAACAAATGTTGCTAGATCTATTGGTTTAAACATGGGTCGAAGTTTGATATAACTACACTACTTAAAAATCAAACCTTATAAATTGTAATAGAACAGTTTGTTATAAAATATTAATAAAATAATTTTTAAATTTATTATTTTCTAATTCATGTTATAAATTAAATCAATTTTATTAGAATTTTTAAAATATTCCCGCGCTTTTAAAGCGCGGGTCAAATCTAGTTTATATTAGTAAAACTAAAGTATCTTTTGTAATTACAACTCATGCCACTGTATTTAATAATTATTAACAATTAAATATAAATTGTTCTATTTTAGATTATTCTCTAATCAAACTTACTATTATTCTCTAACTAAATTACCATTGTTCTTTAATCGGCATATTATCTAATCAATTTTTACAATAAAATTAAACAGATTTATTTAAAATGAGACATACAAAATTTAAATATTAAATATTCATATATATTAGTATTTCATTTCACATATAAAATATAAACTATTTTTTTTATTAAAACATATAAAGTTATGTTCAGATATATGATAAATATTTGATGATTACTATTATTCACACATATTTATTTGTATTATAAAAATACAATAACTAAATTTTAATTTGATATTTTCCTTAAAAATAAACATAGAAGGAAATTTATTTGGATTATTAAAAACTTAAAGACATACTATTTATTTTATTAAAATAGAAGTGAATTGTAACTGACACAAAAATATTATTTTGGAAAAAAAGATTTTTTAATAGCATAGTAATTGGTGTTTTATTTATAAATAAATACATCAAAAATAGTTAATGCAATTAAAACTAACTAATTGGCGAATGTGTTATATCCCCTATATATTAAAGGAGAAGCATTTGTATAATGCGTTCACACAATTTTCTGAATATGCTGACGTGGCATCCTAACAATCGTTTAACAATTAATATGTTCATACCCTAATTTTTTTAACTACACTGCAGACGCTTTAATGTGTTCGCATTTTTTTTTCAATCAGCGCATTTTTAGTTCATTCATTTTTAACATTTATAATAGTGAACTGAAACTAATTAAAATTCTCTTTGTACAACTACTGACTTATATCATTTTAAAAGAAACAAAAAAAGAATTATTAAGATTCACATCAACTAAAACGCTGGAATGAGAAGGTTCTTAAGAAATGAAAATTTCATATCTTGCCGAACTTTGTTATGGTTGAGGTTTTTGTTCTCGAAAGCAAAAAATAACTGTGATTGACTATGAATTAAGAAAACTTAAATAAAAAAACACTACACACGAAGTTGAATCAATAGTTTAGCCAAGTATTGATTTTCTTTACGAAGTTTTCATATCATACCAAGAATTCGAAACATAATAATATTACTAGAAAAAATAAAAAATCAAAAAAGTTTTAAAAGGAATAAAATTTGTGATATCGATTGACAACATAATTGAGGTGGCGAGTGAAGAGATAACATTATTTTACACGTAACTCTAGCCCCTTTCGCTCGATTGTATAGTGTTTCACTATAATTTCCCGGAATTTTTTATAAATACACGTTATTAGTTATAACCTACATCAACTTTGCAACATATCCAACAATATTGACACGACGTCTAACATTTTTTTATTCTTAAAATATAGTTTAGTAATTATGAATGTTAACTAAGCCATGATATTTGTTTTACATTTATTTTCCTTTATATTAGTAGAAGAAAGTGAGTATGGGTAAATATATGGATCCAATAACCTGAACTGAACTAGATTTGAAAGTAATGTTATACACAAAACTAAAACTAATTAAGTAATCAAATGAATCTAAAATTTTAATATCCAGATAACCAGACTCGATTCTAATACAAACTAAACTATTTTAGATTTCAAAATATCTAATTTCATAATTATATACTTAAATATATTAATTATTTTAAATTTTATATCTATAAGATAATCAAAAATATGAAACTATCTAAAAATTATAAATATAATCACAAGTAAATATCTAAAAATAACAGTAAATGTTCAAAATACTGATAATATTTATTTGTTCTTATCCAAATATTTAATTTGAACTAAATTTTATGAAATTTAAATATTTAGTCCTATATTATTCAAATTTTTATTTTTTACATTATTTTATTTTGGATTTTAAGGACTTAAGTATATTTTATTTTTTGTTGAAAATATGTAATTAAAATGGACATCCGGATTCGAATCTAAATTGAACCCGAAATGATTTTAACCAAATATAAATTAAAATTTGTAAATATTCGAATAAGATTTAAATTTCTAACTCTAAAAATTCAAAAACTGAATCCGAATAGATATATGAATACTCATATCTAAATGTTATACGTAAATCTATAAATACAATGTACAATATATAATCTATAAACTATTTCACTCTGCGCACATCCAACGCATGTTACTACCTAGAGCATATTATTTTGAATGATTTAGTATCCAATCACAATATACAATATGAATATGAGCAACTAACAAATTACATAAAATTAAAAGATGTCGATATATCATAAATATCATATACTGCAAATAGAAAATAATTACTTGTATGAATACATGTTTTTACAATCATAACATTATTGAGAATTCGATTATTAATTATTAAAATAAACATATGTACAGATGAACGGATCAAGTCTAGGAGTCTTTATTATGGTGGCTCTATTCTATATTTATGAGAAGGTCAAAACTCAAAAAAGTATTTTAAAATTTCCAGTCTTAATTGTTGTGCAATGATCCATCACTCTTATTTTGGTCAAAACTAAAGACAAATGGGAAACAAAATGGAACAGAAAATTCGGTATTCACATGCTGCAATCATTATGTTCTTTACTTTCTTTATTTCTACAAGGCGCGCAAGTCTTACGGGTTCCTATCTCCATTGGCATTGACCAAACTTTAAATCTGTAATGCAACAACAACTTTCCCAAACATCCCCTCCAAACACTTTCAACGGCTTCCCCTTTTCATAACCAACCGATTTTATCAATCTCACAAATTTATAAATCTCATAAAAACATGAATTTGTTACGTTCAAATCTGCTTGTTCGCATTAATAACCAAATGCATACTGTGCAACCATTACACCATTCTAAGCCTGATTCGTATTGTTTGTTGTTGTTATCTAGTGTTTGAAACATTGCCATCAAATCTCGTGTTAATGCGATCGAGATACAAGTACAACACGACAAATAGTTCATACATATACGATTAAAGAGATGAAAAAGAGAGGAATAAATAAAATGGGAAACTTACAAATCTATGTGAAGAATGAAAAAAAAAAGATAAAAAAGACGTTTAAGGAGAAGCAGAGTGGTGTCGATCAAAGTGGAGAAGCTGAGCTGCACATTTAGGGCAATCTTTCAAGAGTTTGGGTACCATGTAATACATATAACAAGCTTTGCAGCCAGCTACCACAAGAACTTCATTCTCTTCTTTGTGATTCTCTAACGATGACTCTGATGAAGATTCTTCACTTTCATAATACGAGGTATCTTCTTCTGAAACCACAGTTACGTCAGATTCTCCACTGAAATCATCATATGCATTGTTGTTGTTGTTGTCTTTCGTCAGTCTCATTCCGGTGTTCCGGTTTATGTAGTAAACCTCTCCTGTCTAAACATAAAATAAACCTACAGATTTTAATCCAAAAGTAATTAAAAAACTTAAAACGACTCTGATGCTAATTAAGACTAATAGCTTAATCCCCAGTAGTAAAAATTTTGTTTTATTAGTGTCAGAAAGAACAAAGAGGAAACATAATGATTCTGCATTCTTTCTTTCTTTGCAATGCACAAAAAAATGCACCCAAGTCCGTCGACAAAACAAATGTCGACTAGATTTTCGTTTGTAATTTCTCTATATGTATATGGTTTCTTGTGATATACAAGAGAACATTTTTTTGTCCACTAAAGAAAATCATCCTTGCAGATGGTTCTCAAAAAGTAAAAAAAAAAAGAGCCTTGAAACTTTCCAAGTGAATTTCTTCGACAAAGAAAATTTCAGTTAGGGTTTATATTTTTGCTAATGAAATATTGATTGGAAGTTGGAACCGAACTCTGTGAGCATTTACAGACAAGGGTTGAAGCAATAAATACAACACAAACAAACAGAAAAAAAAACAAGGGAACAAAAGAAGTTATTTGTCATACCACAAAACAAACAAATGAACAATCCTCAAATTCAGAAGTTTCTCCCGATCATTATATATTCACATCAGGAAAAAAAACAGAAGAAAAGTAATCTGATTTTGTTGCCTTTTTTTTTTTTTACCTTGAGATCAAGACACCGTTGCAAATGACAAGGAACAGAGATGTGAGAATTTATCTCTAACGTTCTATCTGAGATCGGGAGACCATCTTCGAAACTCCTTGTCTGGTTACTCAATGAACAATTTTGCATCGATCCCTCCAGATATTTCGTCACCGTCGCCATATCAAATGTCGCCATTTCTCCTTTGTATTCTTCGATCGAACTCACCAGAATGTTTCAAAGGCAGAGGAGAAAGGAGGAAGAATCAACTAAAGAAGAAAGATTTGAAATGATTTTAAGGTAGAAAACAAAAACGAAGCAATACTCATTTAATTAAGGAAGGGTAAAGAATTTAAGGGCAATTTCGGGATTTCTATTAAGGAATTGGTCCACGCATCGTATGGGTTAGAGCGCGTGGGAATTTTTGGGCAAAGAAAAAGCTGGAGGCCGTAGCTGTCAGGCGCACAATGCCTCGCATTTTGTCGCACATCCAATGTAAAACGAACATTC
This sequence comes from Eruca vesicaria subsp. sativa, assembly GCA_932364175.1. NCBI lineage: Eukaryota > Viridiplantae > Streptophyta > Magnoliopsida > Brassicales > Brassicaceae > Eruca > Eruca vesicaria. Next base: position 28,724 of record CAKOAT010054933.1, read on the forward strand.
GACTACTTTCTCCACGGGCGTGACATTCTGATAGTCATCATGGTTTCGGTTAGTGGCCAGTTTAACTAAAATTATCTTACTTTAAATCAAATGGCACATTTTTTTTCAGTATCTCTATGTTCCTAATAAGTACCCAAAATCCAGATATAATATTTAAAAACTGAACCAAATCATTTTGAAAGTCTTCTAAGATCTTAATTTGGTATGAACAAGAAAGAGAACGTAAGAGACTACGACTAAAAATCAATGATACTCCAAGCTCAAGAGTTTTACTCTAATCTTATGTTTTATTGAGGGTTGTAGTTGAATCTGATCATGCACTTCAGATCATTTTACCATGTGATTGATTACCTAGTACAAATACAGATCAAATTCTTGTTCAAAAGTGAAAAAACCAGCACGACAAAAAGCAGAACACAACACCTGTTCAGAGAACCGAACCTGGAAAGACCCATAACAAGTTTAACAATTGAAGCATTTCTAAGGAGATGATTGATGGGTACGAGAGACATTATAGCAACTGATAGAATATGAAGTGGAGGAAGGAAGATTTAGTCGTCTGTGTAATTGACAGCGAGGTCCCAGTAGTGAGCGACACCAGCATCCGTGAAAACTTTCTTGGCAGCAGATTCCGTTAAGCACTCTTGTACAAGAAACCTATGAAAACTCGGTTTAGCAACGCTTCCTTGCCAAACCAACCAGCACTTGTTGTTCCCACCATTCTCCTCTTCGTCTTCATCTCCTTCCTCGTCTTCTTTCTCATCTTTCTTCACCGCCTCCTCCCAGTTTATCCTCCTCAGCATCAGCTTCCCGTATCTCTTTATCGCTTTGCTCTTTCCCTCCACAACCACCACACTCATTTCATCTGTCATCACGCTACACCCGGTTAATCTGTTCTCCCTAGCATTCATTTCCACCTTGAATCTCGTCTTAGGATGAGAGAGCTTGTTGATCTTGTACACCGACACTATAGTCTCGATCGTTGTTGGATCGTCGAAAAGCTTCCTCTCTTTCTTCTCACGCTTCTCTGCAGGTGTTAGCTTCCTTGCTGCGTTCCTGTCCGTGTGAGCCTGTTCACGTTCGGCTGCTGCTGTGCGGATCTCCTTCTCAAGCTTGGTTGGGTCTTGTGTTGCTTCAGACCCAAGAACCTTCATCAGATTGCTCATTTTCACCTTTGGTTTTGGTGGTTCAAGCAACCCTTGTCTGATCATCTCCTGTTTCTCCTTTTCTTTTGCCAGACGCCTCTGGGTTCGAAGTTTCTTCTGTTCCCTCTTAGTCAGTTTGAGAGGCTGGGGTGGTGGAGGCGCTGCCTCTGCAGGTGGCTCTATGGGACGGGGATGCTCTATGTAATGTGTGAGTTTTTCTGTCTTCAGATCGCTATCGGTAATAGTACCATCAGCTATGTCGCCATACACGCCATTTGTGAGGACAGCTGCATCCCTGAAAGTTAAACAAAACTACGAGCTAAGAAAACACATTATGAACGTACACAAAAAACTAAGACCAAACCAGCACGGCACAAAGCCACCGGGTTAACTGGTTGGTCTGCATCTAAGACAGGTAATTACGTGGTTCACAATAATAAGATGATTCACTATTACCATACTCTAATACTAGTAATCACCCTGGTGCTGATTACAAAATAATACAAGCTATCAAAAGCAATATGCAGCAAACTAATGAGCACACTAAGCCAACAGTTGCAATATTAAGTATCCATATCCAGACGAAAAAAATGGGAGAATAATTCTAATAGAAACGATAACACTAAACCAACAAGAACCGTAGCTACAGTTATGGTTATTGTAGTATGACTTTCATCCAATGCCCTAGAACTTGGAAGTTTAGTTTGATAATTGTAGTATAACTTTTTCTCCTCAAGGTTATGCCATGTTTTCCGTCATCAGATGAACATTCGAAACAAAAAGTCTCAGCATCAACAAAAATGTGAAGTGGGAAGAATTACGTACCACCACTCAACATCTGGGATTATCTCCTTGGGTTTCTCTTTTCTTGGGGCACGTTCTGATACCTCTATCAAATTTGGATTTATATCATCCCTGGCCTTAGCCAGATGCGCTTGCTTCACCTTCAGCTCTCTTGCTTTTGCTTCACCAAATTGACTCTACAAAGCAAATATCAAAATAACACACTGAAACATCAGTAAAGGCCACCAAGAATGAAATGGTTAAAGAGAATCCATCATAGAAAAAAAGTAAAGCATACCTTCAACTTCAAACTCTCAGCATCTCTTGTCCATTTACCTTCCTCAACAAACTGAAAACTCATACGCTTGGGTCTCAAAATCTTGTTTTTATCAATACCCATCCTTGGATCAAAATGGGGGTTTTCTTCTGGGTTTACTTCCAGTTGAGGTTTAAGAATCTGAAAAGCATCTTTCTTCTGTTTGTTGATGTTAACCTGTAGATATCCAAGTATATTAGGAGCTTCGATGATTAAAATAATAGAAAACTTAGATATTTAAATCAACTTTACTGACCTTTAAAGTACTAAGATTGCTTGGCTTAGACACACTAATCACATTTCCATGTTCATCTATCTCCCTTCCAAATGCATCCACACGCAGAACAGGAGCCTTGGCAGGTTTCTGTTGAATAGCCATCGTGTCTGTAGGTGTCTGTCCAAGAAGATAATTGATAATGGTAGGAAACTCTGGATCCTGACGGTATCCCATCCTAGCTGCCACCTCCTGAGCTCTCTTAACAGCTTCAATGTTGACCTTATTGTCAAGGCCGGGGATGGCAGCATGCGGCAGTGCTGAAGCAGACGCTGTTCCCGCAGAGACAGCAGGAGTGGTAGTCGATGGTGGCACTCTACCTTCTGAAGCTAACTTAATACCTTTATTCACCTGCGTAAAGATGAGAGATAGCCCATTTTTTTTTTATCAAAACTACAAAGTTCCCTCCAAGAAAGAAATGAATTGCGCAAATCCAGAAGAACTTACCGAAGAAAGTTTCTTAAACCTGTCCGCTAATCCCTTTCCAAGCTGAATAGCTTTCTTAGCTTTGGCTAATGCATCAAGAGACAAGTTTGAACTAGTTTGCCCGGAAGTTCTTCCATCTGTACTACCATGAACCTCATGAGATCTGACAATACTAACTCCCTTATTTTCATCCGTTGTGGATATTGAAGATACCTTAGTGAGCATGGTTTGACTAGGGGCCAAAGACGTCTCCGAAGCAACAGAAGTATGTGAAGTCACACCCTGCACATAACACAAAAAAGATACAAGAGCTTTTCAAAACACCATTCAAATCTATCTGAAGCTAAGCTAACAAAGAACACTAGAGGTTAGGCTTAGAAACTCACAATGGTGACGTCACTGGCTGCGTTCATAACCCTAGAACCCTCACTACTCACTTGCGCATCCACATCTTCAAACCTGCTTCTCCTCTCACCACCACCATCAGAAAATCTAGATCTCTTCTTCCCTTCCTTACTCCCATTCTCTTCATCTCTCTCTTTCCTCTTGCTCCTCGTTTCCTTATCTTTACTTCCTTCGTGATGCTTCTCCCTATCTCTACTCCCTTCCCTCTCGCCTCGCTCAACAGATCTCCCTCTGTCGCGACCTCGATCCTTGGCTCTATCTCTCTCATCCTCTCTATCGTCGCGCCTCGATGAACGGTGGTGATCTGAATCGCGACGCTTCGAATCTCCGTCGCGATGGCGGCGCCCGGCTTCACGTTCCGGCGAACGATCCGCGCTTGAGTCACGATCGTCTCTGTTGGTCCTGGAGTGTCTCTCCTTATCCATGGCGATTTAGGGTTTCTTCCTCACACTCGTAGTCTCCTCTTCTATTATAACCGGAAACCTCACAACCGGAATAAACCAGCGACTCTGCGTGAAAAGTAGAAATCGATAAGACTAGCGAAAGACTCTGGAATCGAATCAAAGGTATCGATCTGTCGCAGACCACTCGTCGAGCTTGCTTTATGGGCCCAAGCCCATTTCTCAAGTCCTCTTAATAGACACTGTTTATAACAACGACGAGGGTTGCTTTTCTTTAATCAACCACGAATCAGTCGGTTCAGTTGTACCAATTGGTTTGTCATGAATGATATAAAGTTACAAATGCATACTCTTATGAATAGTAAGTATATTTATTTCACCTGCTTTTGTACTTCTAACACTGCTCATCCGTGCGCTGAATCGTAGACACATAAGATGCGATAATGTCTGCCCAAGATGCGGATAATCGGATGAAACAATTGCACATGCAATTTTCCAATGCCCACCGGCTTTACAAGTGTGGGCCTTATCATCTGTCCCTTCCAGTGTAGCTTTATTCCCCTTGGAGAGCACTTATTCGAATATGGATTATCTGTTCTGGCGGAAGAAGAATATGTGTGGGCCAGAACTAGAAAGAGATCCTTTTCCTTGGTTGATATGGTACATTTGGAAGGCTCGTAATGATAAGTTGTTCAGAGGAATAGATAGGGATCCTTTGGAATTGGCCCGGTATGCAGAGAGTGAGTGTCTTGCCTGGTTCCAAGCGAATGAGCAGAATGTTGTGATTACACAAGAGGAAGAAGATACTGAGCAACAGGTCATAAGCCTTCGAGATATTTGCATGATAGATGGTTCTTGGACCTCTATGGACCAATTTTTCGGTTGTGGTTGGGTCTGGCTGAACGGCATGGGAAATAGTCATCTGATGGGGATGCGTAACGTGAGCAGAGTGGAGTCGGCTTTGCATTCGGAGCTGGAAGCGCTGCGGTGGGCAATGGAGAACATGCTTCAACATTCGCCATGTCAGAGCTTTGGGACATTGCAAGGATTTGTTGGCGATGCTCAAAGATCCACATGGATGGCCAAGCTTTTCGACGGAACTAGAGAGGATCTCGACACTACGGATTTGTTTCCCAGATTTTAAGACTTCTTATGTACCTCGAGCCTTAAATGCAACGTCTGATCATTTAGCTAAGACTGCCCGATCCTTTTATCGGGATCTCATGTATGTTGGTTGTTCTATTCCGGCCTGGATTCCCAGACCACCTCAAGCTTGAGTAATAGATCAACCTTTCGTTGTCAAAAAAAAAAAAAAAAACACTGCTCATCCATTCTATGATTATCCTTTTTGGCTACCGTAGCGACTCTGAGGGGAAGCAAAGGAAGCATAAACTTCCGGCTTTTTTTTTTGTTTATGTAAAATATCGGCCAAAATATTTGATAAAACATTAAGTAGTTTAGTGGTTAAGGAAAGTTAAAATATAGATATAGGTAATGGGTTCAATTCCTAACTATAACAATAGGCCTTTTTTATTAATTGCTTCCGGTCTATAAATATTCAGGACCGACACTGTAATTGGCTAGTTACCAAATTTATAAGATTAGATCACAATAAGTTGTTTAAAGATGTTCCTCTTTTTCTCTAAATAAATTCACAAAAGATATGATTTTGTACAATAAAATTGTACTACAAAACATATAAACTGAATTCAGAATTTTATCATTAATAATCCAAACAGAAGCTCAACCAGATTGACTTCAATCATCGGAAAAAATGATGGAGGTCAAACTGAACCGTTCATTACATCATTAAGACATGTGTCAAAGCAAGAATCAACCGAGTCAATCTCTATTCATACGTACATATAATCGTGAGTGCTATTACATAAAGAAAACAAACATAAGTTACTAATAAAACGTGTTATATCCAAACAGTAGCAACTATGGTTAACTAATTGAAATAATTAGAGAACTGAAGATTGTCTTCACACAAAGCTTTGTTCTGAAACACAAAACCTTCCTCTTCAACACCATCAAAATCATAGATAGGATATAGATTCGTGGAGACATCATTAGCAGTTTCATCCGAAGCCTGCTTTTCTACACCTTCAGAGACAAACATGGGAGAAATTGGATTCGTAGAGACGTCATTAGCAGCCCCCTGAAGCTCTTGACTACTATCCAAAACACCATAATCAAACGTTGAAGTTTCATAAGTCATCACAAGATCCATCAGTTCATCAATATTCCTCTCTTGATGTACGTATCCAACTTAAAACCAATTGGTGATTATTGGATTGGCTCCAACCCTTTATATAGTAGTAGATTAAATCTTATATTTCCGATGTGGGATGTTTCTCATCAATACCCTCCCTCACGCTCAGATATCTAGGTCTGAAGCGTGGACAATGTGGGAATAACATCCATAGAGGGCCTAACATCGGTATATTAGTAGTAGTAGTTGTAGTAAATTAGGTCAAAGGATCTTATCGCTACGCTCTGGTACCATGTTAGATTCGGGTTTATTATGGGATTCCAACTTAAAACCAATTGGTTATTAGTAGATTGGCTCCAACCCTTTATATAGTAGTAGATTAAATCTTATATTTCCGATGTGGGATGTTTCTCATCAATACTAGATTCGGGTTTATTATGGGCTTCCCCAATTGGTATTAGTGGATTGGCCCTAACCCTTTATATAGTAGTAGATTAATTCTTATATTTCCAATATGGGATGTTTCTCATCAATAGCTTCCAATACTAAAACCATTTATGTTTATATTGTTGTTGTCCTCCTTAGCACAAATAGCTTGTGTCTGATCTTGCTCCTCAGTGACATTAGTGTCAAAACCCTTAGGGTTGCAACAAGTTGCTTGGATATTTAGGGTTTCATCCACATCTTGAGTTCCTTGGTGAAAAACGACATCCCTCTTCTTCGCCACCTGGTTGTTGTCTCCACTAGATTGATGATGAGAGTCTCTTTCACTATTTTTGAAGAAGTCTCCAGAACACAGTTTACACAACACACTCTCCATGGACTTGACTGCGGCCATCAATTCTCGAGGATCCTTTGACTTAGAAAGACTCTCCTCTCCCACCACAACTCTAACCCTAATTCCTTACGAGCCATCAATATACTAATATCGTCCTCCATTTGCTCTTCTGGAACACGAGCGAGATGCTGTCCCGTGAGATAAGCGGACACGACAGCATCAACGAAAGAGTGACCAATAGAGAAGAAGGAGACGTTGGATTGCGAAGAAGGAGGAGTGGCGAAGATGGCAATTTGTGTGTCGGCGAGTAAACAAATCTGAGCGGCTTTGCTGTGAAGTC
>CAKOAT010054933.1:35906-65719 GCA_932364175.1 Eruca vesicaria subsp. sativa
AGGGAGAGAGAGGGAGAGAGGGAGAGAGAGGGAGAGAGAGGGAGAGAGAGGGAGAGAGAGGGAGAGAGAGGGAGAGAGAGGGAGATAGAGGGAGAGAGAGGGAGTAGGCCTGGGCATTTTACCCGGACCCGAGGACCCGAGCCGGAACCGACCCGAAAATACAGGTTCGGGTCCGGGTCCGGGTATAGTCATTTTACCCTATTGGGTTTTATTTCTAAGGACCCGCGGGTCCAAGACCCGACCCGAACCGTACCATATACCCGATCGGGTATTATTAGACCCGAAACTAGTAACTGCATAGGCTTAAACCAGCCTTCCCTAAACCACCCTACTTACCCAATTACCCAATGAATTATGAATCTTTTCTGGTTTTCTCAATTTACCCGATGCACCATTAAACCCCTTTTGTTCTTTTTCGTAACTCGTTACGAGTTTCCACTCCCCCAAAAGTGTTTGAAACGAAGAGTTTCTCTTTGTCGAAATCAAACATAAACAAGCTGGAATCTCATCAGAATCAAGTTTCTCATCAAAGCCCCTTGACCCTAGCGACTTCTTCATCAGCGACAGCACTGTCTCGAAATCGATCTAGGGTAAAGTCTCGAATTTTTGTTTCGATTCTCGTTTATGATTTTGGTTCAATCCGACTTTGATTATTGATTCTTGTCTATGGTTTAGTCCTAGTTTTGTTTGAATCCGAGTTTTGGTTCTTGTGTTCTTCTCTTTTGAATTATTTCTTTTGATTAGGCTTTAACCCGAAGTGAACTCGGGTTTGATAATTATTATGCTGTCTTTCTTGTTCCTTGGATGGTTGATTTCAAATTTGAGTTTGATTATGTTGTGTTTCTTCTTGGACTTTTTGTTGTTATTTAGTTTTATTTAACTTGATTCAAACCTGATTCTTATTGTTGTCTTAATGCAGATGGCGTCTTGTGATGCCCCAATTCATGGCGTTGATGATTCAGATAATTCAGCAGATGAAGTTGAGACTCCAATCTCGCGTAAGCGTAAGGAACCAGAAGGAGGCAGTGGTTCAAAGTCAGGAAAGAAGAATAGGTCTTGGGTATGGGAACACTTTACTAGAATGCAAGAAGATAGTGATAAAGCTACCTGCAACTATTGTGGGAAAGAGATGTCATGTCCAACGAAATCAGGAACATCAAACATGAAGAAACATTTGAATCTCGCCTGCAAGTCTTATCAAGCATGGTTAGCTGTGAACAAAGACAACAATCAAGGTTCTTTAGATGGTAAAGATGGTAATCTGAGAGTGTGCAAAGTATCTGAAACCGTCTTTAGAGAAGCGACAAATGAGATGATGGTTGTGGGAGAGTTGCCTTTGTCTTGGGTAGAGAGCTTAGCTTGGAGGAATTTCTGCAATAGAACTAAGCTTTATGTGCCTCATTCGAGAAGAACAGCAACACGAGATATTGTTGAGAGCTTTGTCAAAAAGAAAGAGGCAATGAAGAAGATTCTAAGGGAGAACAAGCAGCGGCTTTCATTGACGACTGATATTTGGAATGCTCCTCATACCGGATGCAGTTATATGGTGATTACGGCTCATTTCATAGACAACTGGTGGCAATTAAGGAAGCTCATCATCGGATTCAAGAATGTGTATGATCACAAAGGATCAACAATATCTAAAGTTCTTCTTGAATGCTTAGAGGAATGGGATATCAAAAGAGTGTATGGCATAACTGTAGATAATGCTACAGCTAACGGTTCAGCGTTGAGAAGGTTTAAGGAAGCTTTTATTGAGAAGAATGGAGATGATGCGTTGGTTCTAGATGGAAAGTATCTTCATTGTAGGTGTGCTACTCACATTCTCAATCTGATTGTTAAAGAAGGTTTGCTGGAGGTAGAGAGCAGTGTTAATGCCATTCGTAATGCCATTTATTTTGTGAGGTCTTCAACTCCAAGGCAGAGGTCTTTTGAGCGACATCTAGAGTCAGGAAAAATTCATAGAGGAAGCCTACCTTTGGATGTTAGAACTAGGTGGAATTCTACATATCTGATGCTAGAGCAGGCACTGAAGTTCAAGGTGGCTTTTGAGAAGATGGAAGCTGAGGACAAGCCCTACAACGACTACTTTAACGAAATTGTGGAAGGAAAGAAACGAGTTGGACCACCAAGTAAAGATGATTGGGAAGGAGTTGATAGGTTAGTCAAGTTCTTAATAATTTTCTACAAGGCTACTTTGGTTCTGTCTGCTACAAACTCAGTCACTGCTCATAAGTTGTATCATGCAATCGTCACAGTAACGAGGAACATCACTGCATTAAGCAATGCTCCGGGTCCAGATGAAACTTTAAGGTCTAAGGCAGCAAACATGTTAGGAAAACTAGGCAAGTACTGGAATCCATTTGGGACAAATCCTGAGAAGATGAATAAACTTATTATTGTGGCTGGTGTTCTTGACCCGACCAAGAAAATGAAGGTAACGACTAAGCTATTTGAGAAGTTGTATGGAGAAGGCTCGGTTGAGGTTACTCATTTGAAAGATGAAGTCGAAACCATTTTGCAGAATTTGTTTGATCAGTACAGCAATGGCAGTGGCACTGGTGATGGTTCGGTTCCATCTCTCAGTCAATCTCAAGGACCATCTTCTCAATCTCAGTCACAAGATCAAGTAGGAGATGAAGTATCTCAGAGCACAATACTTGGGAATGGACTTGCCTATGAGAGCATGGACGACATCTACAACGAGCTTGCTCAAGAAACAGGATTTCAGGAAAAACCCAGTGAGTTAGATATGTATTTGAAAGAGAATGTGGAACATCAAAACCTTATAGGTGGTTCAGAGTATGATGTACTCTCTTTTTGGAAGGTTAATAGTGCAAAGTATCCGGTGCTATCCCTATTAGCGAAGGATGTACTTGCAATGCAAGTGAGTTCTGTTGCTTCTGAATCTGCCTTCAGCACTAGTGGTCGAATTTTAGAACCAAGTAGAAGTTGCTTGACACACTTTATGATAGAAGTATTAATGTGCACGGAGCAGTGGCTCAAGTGTGAGATTAGACTCAAAGGAAAAGGAATCACAAGCAAGGAACAAATGCTTAAGCTGGTGGAAGAGGAAGATGGTCTTATGAGAGGTATAATTTTTGGTTTATAATCTCTATATGTTCATTGTCATTATGTTTTTTAGTTTAGTTTACACTTAAGTGCTTAACTGATCTTCTTTGCTTTCGTTTTCAGAATTTGAACCTGTGTTTCAAGGTCCTTGAGTTTCTGCAGTGAGCAATGGTAAGTGTGTTAAATTTTTTATAGTTACATTTTCATAGTTCATACTTTTCTAAGAATTAAATTTTCATTTGGGTTGTAATAGATGTTGATGGATGGGAGTATTGGTCTATCGGAGATAGAAGATAAAACTTGAATGCTGCCTGCTGAATGCTGATCATTGAGAGTTTGAGATTCAATATCAGTTTGTTGTTGTTGTTGTTTCAATGTTTCTGCTATCTGGTTGCTGACTACTTCTTATGTTTTTGAATTTGCACTTGATTGGTTTTTAAATTTTATGTCTACTATTTGGTTAAACTTATGTGTAAAACTTATGATAAAACTTTTGTTGTCATGAACTAGTATGAATATTTTCTTTATTGCAGGTTTTTAATCATTGTAGGTTTACAATACAGGGTAAAATTTCGGATAAATAGGGTAATTTAGACCCGAAATTGGTAGAACCGAACCGAAAAAAATTGACCCGACCCGAAAAAAGCTTAATTAGACCCGAAAACCCATAAACCGACCCGATTTTTTTAGGAACCGAAATATAGCGGGTATTAGCAGTTCCTAGAAAAATAGACCCGACCCGACCCGGACCCGGCGAGACCCGAACCGGTCCCGAACCGATAATTTCAAATTACCCTATTGGGTCCTAAACTCTTAGACCCGAAAGACCCGAACCCGAAAGGACCCGACCCGAACCCGACCCGAGGACCCGAATGCCCAGGCCTAAGAGGGAGAGAGAGATAGATAGAGAGAGAGAGAGAGAGAGAGAGAGATTATTTTGCGTGTGATGTGAAGATCTCGATGGCCTCTCCCTCCGTTTCTTATATAGATCGTGTGGAGTATTGATTGACAAAAAAAGGAAATAGTCTGAATCTAAGATTGATGTTGTAACCTTAATTAAACCGGTTTCGGTTTAATTTAACCAAATTATATGATTACACGACTTGTTATCTCGGATAACCAAATTGTTTAAAGCCGAATCACTTTACTAACCGACAGTGTCTATACCAATTTAAGTTTCTTTGGTTTACATAATTACTAAACCGATTAAACAATAGCTAAGTCGATCTTTAATGATATTGTACTCAAAACTATTTAACCAAAACTTAATTGGTGCCAAAACTCTGGTCGAAAATATTTGATAAGAGTTGAATCCCAAAGCTCCGTCTTGCTGCGTTGATGATGGAGTGTTTTGGGTTGTAGTTAGATTCTGGATCCAACGCTTTACAAGAATTGATCGTACCTGTAACTAATGATACGTCGACGTTTAGGAAGCGTAGCGCTCTAGCTGTGGGAGGTTTAAGCAGGTGTTGCGCAAACAGCTTGAGAAGTTACTCAAGTGTGGTGACGGTGAAGGCCATTGCAGTGGAGACGGCAGAGAAGCAGAGGAGGGGACTATGGTTCCAGAGATGCCGGAGAGATTGGGCTGATGGGTAAGTGATGCAGAGAAAATACACGTTATTGGTTATAGACTACGTCAATTTTGCAACATGCCCAACAATATTGACACGACGCCCAACCAGTTTTATTATTCTTGAACTACAGTCTAATGATTAAATAAGTCAAGAATGTTTGTTTTACATTTATTTTTCTTTATATGAGTAGAAGAAAGTAAGTATGGGTAAATATATGGATCCGATGAACCAAACCGAACTAGATTTGAAAGTAATATTAAACATAAGCTAAAACTAATTAAGTAATCAGATGGATCTAAAAATTTAATATCCAGATTACCATACTCGAATCTGATACAAACTAAACTATTTTGAATACCAAAATATCTAATTCATAATTATATACTTAAATATATAAATTATTTAAAATTTTATATCTATTAGATATTCAAAAATATGAAAATATCAAAAAAATTATCAACATGATCACAAGTATATATCTACAAATAACAATAAATTTTCAAAATACTGATGATATTTATTTGTTCTTATCCAAATATTTAAATTCAACTAATTTGTATGCAAATTTAAATATTTAGTCCTATATTATTATTTTTGTCTTCAAAAAGTCCTTTATTATTCAACATTTTATGTTTTATATTATTTTATTTTCTAATTTTAAGGACTTAATTATATTTGGATTTTTTTGTTAAAAAATACGTAATTAAAATGGACATCTGGACTCGAACCTAAACCGGCTCCGAAATGATTCTAACCAAATGTAAACCAAAATTTGTAAATATTCGAATACGACTCAAAAAAAACATTATACAATAAATCTATAAATACAATATACAAAAAATAATTTATAAATTATTTTACCCTCTGCAGAGCGCGGTACTTCCTAGTTTTAAGTATTTCAGGATTATTTTTTTCTTTGTAAAAGAGAAGATACCATGTGAGATGCCGAGAAAAATGAACAGTTGGAAATCTCATAGCTTATGCACTTCTATAAAATAAGTAATTTCTATGTTTTATATTCAGGGTTAATTAACACTTTATTATATAAAGTAATTTGCATAAACGTTAATATGATGTCATATTTCATTACTACTTTATATATTAGAGTTTTAAGCTTAAGGCTTGACCTTAAAGATTCATTAGTTTTAGAAAATAATTTAAAAGAAAGGTATAATGATCAGAATGTGATTATCTAAAGCTCATTATGTATTCTACATCAATGATTAGAAGACTTGAAGTCTGTTAATGAGTACTTTGTTGAAAGTTAAAAGGTAAAATTTTCCTGAAAAGAATATCAATGTTGCAAAGATATTAAAGAATACATATTTTAACACAAGTAATGTTGTCCAACAAGCACATGATTGAGAAAAGAGATTAAATAAGTTTATGCTTGTATATCTTGTCTCCTTGAGACTAAGAAAAAAAATGAACTATTGCTGTAAGATCATAAATCGCGTCTAGTTGATTATGATTCATTCCCTAGAAGAGAATTTGACACTTAGAACGAAAATACACACAAATAATATGGTAAAGAAAGTAAATATATATATATATATATATATATATCCACATATATTGTTATGGTCAAGGTCAAAACCAAAGAGTTTCTTTATAGAACTTATATTCTCACTTGAAGTTGAAAAAATAAAAATGGTAATAAAAATAATATATTATTCAATCATCTAAAGATGAAATATTTTCTTTTTAGAACTCATAGTCTCACTTGAAGCTGAGAAAATACAGATGATAATAAAGAAGAGATGTGATTCTATCATCTAAAGATGGAAGACACTTATTATGAGTACAATAAAAGGTTTTTAAAATTTATAAAATTTTCAGAGAGAGAATATATATGAATACTCCAAAAGAGTACATATACAATCCTTGATGAATTATATTCTCATGTCTCAAAATTAATTAAAAGGATCTAAGAAAGAATACATGACCCAAATAGGATATATTGAGATTCAATTCGAGATTGATATATAAACATGTAGTGATACGATATCGAGAGGAAGAGTTAAAATATCTCACATTTTATGATATGTGAAACATCTAAAGATTATGTTTACACAAAACTAAGACTGATGAATCCTTCTTAAAGTAAATATGTGGAATTTTGAGACAGTTTATGTTGAGACAATAAGTGAGGAAATGTGAAACTCATTTCCAAATCATAAGTATTTCTTAATGCTGTAAAAGTGTTTTTCAGAAAGCATCAACATCCTCTTATAGATTGTACTACATAAAAATTAGTGCAATGTAGATAAATATATAGTAAGTCAAAAGTTTATAAAAATACTTGGCATGAACTGTTTAGATCATTTTGGTTCAACAATGATGCGAAAGATACTTACATATTTATTTGAATTTTTATTGAAGAACCAGAAGATTCTTTCGAATGATTAGTCATATGTTGTTTGCTCAGAAAATAATATGGTAATACGACTTTCACCAGCCAAATGAAGTTATTGACATGAATATAGGAGATTAGTTGACTGATCACCCACCATGCATCTTTATAATATTGGGAAATTCTCTTCTTAAAGTCTTTAGCGACCATAGAAAATTCACTAGGATAAGTGTTAAACATTTCCAGCAACACTAATTCGTATCAAGCCAACAAATAATAACTAGTTCTCCCCATCATGGGTATTTAGTCAGAAACCAATCATTTTTCATCTAAAAATGTTGGATGTGCGACATACATTGTTGCTCCACCACAAAGCTTCAGTTGAGATGAGTTTTCAAATGCGGTTAGAAATATATGTTGGATATGAATCTCCATTGATACTTAAGAATCTAAAGCTATCCATGAAGGATATAAGTATGATTCAATATGAATGCTAAAGTGAGTTAGTATTTCCAACATAAAGGGGAGGGGAATAAACAGCTAGATAATAAAATAAGTTGATATGAATTATCATTGATCCTCGAACTAAAGAGAATGTCAAATAGAAGTCCAAAAGATAATTCAATGATATAGCTTAGTAAAGCAGTTGCCAGATACATTGGCTGACTGGCATAAATAAAGTGATCAAGTCACATATATCAGCTGTAAATGCTCCAATAATAATTGATGTTCCAGAAGAACAATATCAATCTGCTAGTTACGCCTGAAGCATTGTAGAATATTGGTACCAAAAATAAAAATCCTCGAAACTAAAAGGAGCATAAATTAATAATGGTCAAGAGAAAATATAGTTTTTTGAATGATCTCCAGAAGAGAAATTAAATATGACTGAAAGAAATTCAGGTACTTGAGATAATGAAGAGATCTCAGTATATGTCATATGAAATAAAATGGAATCGATAAGCAATATGAAAATCAATATCGATGATATTTATGCATGCAAAGTAGCAATCCATATAATTAATGCGGAAGAGTATCATGAAAGAAAGTCTATTAAACGTGTACACAAATATATGATTTGCCAAATAAGAAAAAAATATTAACTTTAGACAGTTTTTTATTCGGTTAAAATGCTTTAGGTTTTTAGATTTAAAAAACTATTATTATTTGTTTGGTTTCATGTTATATTAATTTTAGACATTTTTGATGTCAAACCAATGGTTACATATTATAATTTCTAAAGGCATTAAATATCAAATCAAATCTAGATAATAATTGAAGAAAAATAAAAAGAAATTATTAAAGCAAATCATTTCATTATAATATTATCGATGGTGAATGGAAACATTAAAAAAAGAATATTTCAGCTTACACGAGAATTAAACTCATCACATGTAGTGAATATTTAATTATATAGGTGTTCACGTCAATGTGCACATGTATCTAATATCCGTACATTTTGATTTATTCGTCATCTTTTGGATTTGAACAAAAAAATTTGGATATTCGTAACTCTTCGAAGAAAAACAAATACTAATATGCAATATTCTTATAACAAAACAAATACAAAAATAATAATATTTAAAAAACAGATATTCGATCCGATTCATTATATGCTTATATATACACATATATTTAATGAAGTATATATATATATATATATATATATATATATAAGTTTTACAATATTTTTCATTACTAAATTTATTAAATTAGGTATTTGTATTCAAAAAAGTAAATAAGTTTTTTTTTTTCGTAAAATATTTTTATTATTTTAGAACTTTATTTTATTTTTAATTAATTTATTTATTTTTACAGATTGAAACCAGTAACAATATAATTTTTTTCCGGACACTGTATATCTGGATAGCTACTAATCAAGTCTAATCAGATAATTGATTATTCGGAGAAAACATATTGGATCACGAATACTTCCAAAACCTCAGATGTCCGATTTGTGCCTACTCTTACATGTATTTGTATGTAAAAAAAATATATCAAAGTGGTTGATAAATATATAAATATACTATAATTAACATTAAAAACATTATTCAAAATAACACATGAAATATAATATTCTATTAAAATAAATTTAGTAAAAATTAAATAAGCCTAGACAGTAGTGAAATTTTTTGTAAATTGTCTTTTTGTGTAGAACTTTTGTATAACTCGTAGAACCGGGTATGTAAGTTTTATCCTGAAAAATGTAAATATAGTGTGAATGCATTTAGCAGAGTTTGGCTGAGATACTCTTTGACACGTCAGCGTATTCATTCTCAAATCACGGTGAGGCTACCAAGTGAAAAACATAATGTGAACACATTAAATAACAATGTTTCTCCTTTAATATATAAGGGATAAGTTATTGAGACAGTAGTTCATACACAAAGGTGTAAAACAAGTGGGAAAGAATTATGAAAAGGCATAGTCTAATGTGGTAGATGAAACTATTTTCAAGTTCTTTATTAGTTTGATAATAGAGGAAAAACTTAAATATATGTCCCACTCGAAATGATAATCTCTGAAATATAAAATATGAAGGATTAATGATATCAAAATTCATGTTCTCGGAACTCTAGCTATTGAATCGAAGTATGCTTTTGGGATATATGAAATATTTGAGTTAAACAATATTTACTCAGAAATTATATATCAATACAATTATTGATTTGATAATAAAAACTCTCAAAGAGTTATAGACATTTGTATTTTGGAAGAAAACTCTTGGCAATACCATATTGTGTTTATGTATTCCAAACTAAATATCTATAAATGAGATGTTATCTTAAAGATCATTATACGAAGATGCTCATATATTTTTGGTCTTCAAGTAACATATTTAAAATGTTATTTGAGAAAAGTTACTAATCTTTTATGTGACTAAAAGATGTGATTACATATGACAATAAAGAAATTCATTAAAATAACTTTATGATAAGAAATGAATAACTCGTGAATGGTTAGACGAGTGTATGTAAAGATATTTGGCCTGAAGTCAAAATATACCAAGAAAATTTTGTCTATGTCAAAAGAAGAATTATAGACTAAAAGTATAAAGACATAAAAATCAAAAGATTTTATTATGTTCAAGCTCAATTCACAAAAGAGATATTTTTTCCTTATCATGGTTTTTAACTCACTGGGTTCTTATTTAACAAGGTTTTAATGAGGCAACAAAGAACAAACAAATGATAGACACTCAAGAGGGATGTTATAATTTCAAAGATGAAAGTCTATGACCCTTCCAAATCCTTTGAGATCATGAGTTTTAGCAAGAATCAACGACGTGAATCATATCAAGACACATGTTCTGCAGAAGAATGACGATGTTCGTATCCTACAAGTTCGTTCAGATGACAATTTTGCTGACTTATTCACTAACCACTGCTACTTCAGCAAGCTAATTCATCTTATCGGATCATATTGTCTCAAAGATCTCGATGTATGTACATATGAGGGGAAGTCTTTGCGCGTTGCATTCTTTTTCTTAAACCATAGTTTTTTCCATTGAGTTTTTCTAGTGATATTTTAACAAGGAGGCATCTCACCTACATAATGATTATCAAGTGAAAGTATTATGAATATTGTGATGATGTCCAGAGATGGACCCACTTTCAAGGTAAACACCCCTTAAATAATGTAAAATAGATTTGTAGGCTAATTTTGTTAGGAAATTAACACCTGAGTTGGTTTTTTTATGTTGGTTATATTTGTAGGCTAATAATGTAAAGACATACCCCTAACACCCCCATAGTCTGCCTTCGAAGAACTTCTGACCTCTGTTTATTTTTTTAGAATCGGGTCAAAATCCCAATTTACTTATTTTCTGAATTTTTTTATGTTGGATCTTAATTTTAATTTACTTCTTTTCTGGGCTTAACTTTAAATTTAATTAAACTATTTATATTTTTAACTTGTGTGGGTTTTAACCCAAATTCAACATATGTGTTTTTATTATAATATTTTCTTTCATATATAATTATTTTCACACAATCAAATATGATAAAGTATAACATTAAATGTTTTAATAATATTTTGTTTAAATTATTAATATAAGTTATAACACTTGTAAAAACCAATTTTGGATCCGCCACTGGTGATGTTCATTTGGCAAATCATAAATATACTTGTTTCTCAAGTTATACTCTCTCTCAATGTTATTTTATACCTATATAATAGGTGTTTTGTCCGCACTTGCGGACATAATTCTCTTATAAATATTAATTAGTTGATGTTTCATTAATTTAAAAACCAGCATAATAAGTTATTATTTATGTTTTTAAAAGTACAAATCAAACATCAAATAATTATCAATGAAAAACTTGAACATCAGAAATATTTTAGAGAATATATTTCTATAATTGTTTTGCTTGATTTATATTTAATTATAATTTTTTATATCTTAATTTCCAATTTTATAATAAAAAACATATTTTTAAGATAACAACATAATGCATAAGTTATTTACTTTCTGAAAAAATAATATGAAAACTATGTTTTAGTTATAAAATAATTATATAAGATTATAGAAATTATGACATATAATTAAAATTACCTAAAATCATGGAGAATTTAATAAATCAACAAATTCACTTCTTAAATAATTTTCTTTAGTGATGATTTATATTTAATTAATCGTAGATAATTTTCTATTTTACTTTTAAATTATATAATATAAAATATATTTTCTAGATAACAACATAATACATAAGAATTACTTTATTTTCTAAAAGTATAATATTATTAGTGTAAATTTATTTCAATTTTTATATCATAATTTTAAATTTCTAATAGAAATCATATATTCTCAAGACATCAACTTAATACATAAGAAGTATCTTATTTTCTAAAAATCTGATACTTTTAATATTTTTTTTAAATATATATTAAATTATATAAAAAATTATAGAAATTATCAAAATTACCTAAAAATCATGGAAAATACGACAAATCAGCAAACATCAAATTTACTTCTTAAATAATAGTATAGATTTTTATGTGTTATTTTTAAATTTTATAACAGAAAAATATATTTTCAAGATAACATCATAATGCATAAGAATTAATTTATTTTCTAAATATCATATTATTAATATAAATAAATTTTAATTATATAATCAATAATAAACAAAATAAGAGAAATTTCTGATAAATGATCAAAATTACCTAGGATCATGGAGACAAATCAACAAATTCACTTTCAAAATAATTGTTTTGATGATTTATATTTAATTATTAATAATATAAATTTTATATCTTAACTAAGTTTTATAATATGAAAATAGATTTTCAACATAACAATATAATACGTAAGAAGTATCTTATTTTATAAAATTATACAATTATTAATATAAGTTTCATTTAGTTATATAGTAAATATAATAATATTTCTATCTTAATTTAAAATTTAAGTTTTATATATAAAGTATATTTAAAGATAACAACATAATTCACAAGATTTATCTTATTTTCTAAAAAATATAATATATTCATATAAATTCGTTTTATTTATAAGTAAATTATATATAAATATTAAAAATATGATAAATAAATAAAACTACCTAAATTTATGGAGAACATGACAAATAAGCAAATCTTATATATTAAAACAGAAGTCATGACTTGACTTCATGTGTGATTTTTTTAAAAATGAACTATTACTAGAAAGTCATGTTACATTAACTCTCTAATAATCTTATCATTATTATATCTTATGAAAAATCATATCTATAATAACAAAGATACGCTTAACAATTGGTTTTGGTAAATTACCCCACACCTTCCAACTTAGTCACGCAAAACATGTCAATAGATATAAGTTTAGGAATATTCTATTATTTTAAGGAAATATGTCAATAATAGTTAAATGCATCCACAATATATTAACAAAAATCACAGATTCGTAATATAGAATATTTATATACCCTAACAAAATTTACACGTTATATATACTAGATAAATTTATTTCTATGTAAAATTTTAAAATTATATTGTTTAAAAAAAGAAATTGTTTAAAAATTCCTTTTAATAAAATTCTTTATAATATTAATTTATGAAGTTATAAGTTTAGATTTTAGCAAAAAATTCTTCGAAGTTTATATTATCTTTGCAAATTAAAGTATATTAATATTTAATCAAGCTCTATTTATATTACTTTATCTAAAAATGAAATACTAATCTAACAAACAATAAACTATAGAAAAGGAAACAAACACAAGTTTGAAAAATATGTATAATATATTTGATTAAAACATGTATTATATAATATTATTATGTTTGAAAATATTTACTATACATATTGTAAATATATGATTATTATAATATATACCAATTTACAAGTGAAAACAAAATGTTTATATAACTAACTATAAACAAAAACAAACACCCGCGCGGTTGCGCGGGTCAAAATCTAGTTTATTTCTTAAATAATAATATAGATATGGTTCATTTTCAATGGAACAAGACACATGAATTCCCTATCTTCTCTCCTTATGTATAACAAAATTAACATATCATAAAAAGGAAAAAAAAAAGAGGCGGCACAAAACCCACCACTTACATAAACCCCAGCTGGCAGGTGATCTCAAAGTAATTTTGCCTTGCAACGTAACCATGATGAGAATGCTTCTACAACACGCAAAGCGTCACATGATACGCACCTTCGGAACCCTATCTTCGGTGAATCAAACTTCGCAGCATCGTCTGAAAAAAGCCCTTGACCGGAATCCACTAGTCATCCCGGTGCTACAACAGTGGCGGTAAAAGGGTTATCAGATCAACCCTTCTCACGTAAGAGTCATCATCAAAAAGCTTCGTGATTCCGACCAGTCTCTCCAAGCCCTTCAGGTTTCATTTTCTATCTTATTTATACGTATTCATCGATCAAAGTCTGTCTTATGGTGATGTATGTTATTAGGTGTCAGAGTGGATGCATAAAGAAAATATATGTGGTCCAACTCCAGAAGACTTTGAGAAGATGAGAGAGGTAGGTATCCGCATGAAATCTTCACCGTTCAACTCGATGCTCTCTCTTCGTGAGAACAATGTGGCTCTCGATAACCTCATGGTGAACAAAGTCTTGAGGATATATGCAGCTGAATCAAAGGTAGGATCTATGGCAAGGTTTATGAGAATATGGAGTGGAGAAGAAGGGATCAAACTGGAAAGAGAGACCATGGTTGCAATGGCAAATGCTTACGCTAAAAGGCCGGATCAACAAAGAAAGCGATAGAGATGTATGGTGGTGTGGCAGGGAGTAAAGGAGAAGTGCAACGTCTTTGGAACGAGTTAAAGAAGAATGAGGAGTTGGAGGATGACTGGTTTTGCCGTCTTTTTGACAAAAATGAAAAGTTGGAGGATGATGAGTATCAAAATGTTATTGCTTCTTTTTTGAAGCTAGACGATGTAGAAGGAGCCGAGAAGGTATATGGAGAGTGGGAACCGACTGGACCGAAGCTGGACTTGAGCATACCTGGTTTGCTAATTTCTCGGTTTTGTGCTGAAAGAAAACGAATTGAAAATTGGGGAGTTGATCAGTTCGATTAGAAAGAAGAGAAACGTGATGCACTTAAGGATGGTGAGGGCTTTTATAGTCAGAGTCGTTGAGTATATTGCTATTTGTGTGTTCTTCTTATGTGTCGTGGTCATAACATTGCTAGGAAAATCATGGCGGTGGATTTTATTGTTTGGCTTATTTCACAGAAGATGATTATATGCTTTAGTCGTGTTATCTTTTAGGGGTGGGCATTTAGGTTTTATTAGGGGTTTGGTTTAGTTTGGGTTGTTTGGGTCTAAGAAAACTTTACGCAAAGCTAACCCATATTAGTTTAGTTTGGTTTATTTTCGGTTTTAGTTTAGTTTGGTTGGGTTTGTGTTCGGTTCCGTTTTAGTGTGGTTTGGTTTGTATTTATTAGGTTTAATATGGTTTTTTATTTTATTTTTCAATTCAATCGAGTCAAAATTTTAGTTTTGTTTTAGTTAAATTACAAAAGTATAATTTATAAAAACATTAACAAATCATCATCTGACACTAAATAATTGTTTTCGCCATATTTAAACATAAAACCAAATATTATAATAAATATATAGAAGATGTAATCGAATAATTTTATATTATTATAGTCAAACTTAATATAAAATCATAAAATATTTGATTTTGATGTTAATGTATAGATTCATATTTTTTAGTTGTGTTTATTCTATTCATTTAGAAGTAAAATATATAAAATTATTAGTTATTTAGATTAAATGGTTAAATATATGAACTCTAATGTTATTAATACTAGATTTTACCCGTGTGGTCACGCGGGATTTTTTAAATTTATAAATAACATTTCAAATAAGAAAGTGATGATTTTATGATATTGTTTAAAATTTTATGTAGAATATTGGTGGAAAATGTTGTTGTTTTACTTGAGTGAACTGTATTTTTAAATAAGTCTTGAACCATAGTTGATAAGTAAAATCTATTTTTATGGGCTGTATAAAACATTATATTTTATTTGATACTAATAAAGTAACAAATTTTCAAATTTGCAAATAAATAGTAATAAATTTGTTTTTTTTATGGCGATGTCTACCTTAATAGGTTAATCTTGTAGATTGCATGCCATGAATTTTTGGTTGGTTAGATATATAAGAAACAATTTATGATATATATATATATATATATATATACTATATATAAAGTGTTACGGAGAACTATAGTTCTCTCAACTTTTATTTTCTATCAAAAGAAGAACTATTATTTACAAGTGAAACTTAAATTAAAATAAATAAATTATTTGTAACATGTAGTTATATAAATTAATTTTTATAGAATTAAATTTTCTTTTAAAATTGAATATAGAGTTTGACCCGTGGTGTAGGTAGATTTTTTTAAATATAATTAAAAATTTGAAATTTTTTATTATAAAAACATTAGTTTTAGGGTTCTATCAATATTTGTGTACATAATTTTGTTCAAAAATTATGATTTAGCATGTATTTATTTTATGTGTGATGAAAATGGATTTGTTTCTACTGTAATCTAACAAACCAAATGCGTGTGTATTTATTTGATTTTTAAATGTTACCAGCAATTTAAGAAATTTTGTTATAGCACACAAGTTTTTAAATATCAATAAATAATAATATATTTACTTATCAAATCTCACAAAATATTAAAATAATAGATGTTAAAATATTATTTTTAAACACAACATATAAATATATCATTAATAAATATTTATCTATAGTATATCTAAATAAATTTTAAAATGTGTTGTATGAAACTTGCAGAAACTAAAACTCTATATTAAAGAAGATTATATATTTGATTATTTCAGACTATAATTTATCTATCAAACTCAAAAATATATTAGTAATTAATAACAATCAATAATAATATAAATTAAAATATGTAAAACAAATTACTATAGATTTTTAATGACGAATAAGAAACTTAAACAACAAAATTTTAGAGTTATATAATATATAACATTAAATTTAAATCATATATTTATTTATTTTTATAATACTATCAAAGTTTTATATTTATAAAGTGAAAAATCTATGTGGGACAAACTCTAGTACATAGTTTTTTTATTTAGGTTCTAGGAATATATAATGCTATCTAGATAAATTTTAAATTCTTAAACAAAAACATTTGTATTTCAAATAAAAAATAAAGATATGGGGTAGTATTATGAAAATTCAATTTTGAAAAGATGCCAAAAAGATTTTGCTGGAGTTATTTCATTTATATTTCAAATAGAAAGATAAAGATATTTTAAGATATTATCATTAAATTATGTAACATTTGATAATCTTTATGGCTAGAGTTAAAAAAATATCACACATAAATCAAAATTGTGACTTCTGTTTTAATATATACTAGATTTTTGACCCGTTCGTGCGGATATATATATATATATATATATATATACATTTAATATTAATATAAACATTTAAAATATATAATTTATTTTTTGTGTCATATTATGTACCTTTGTAATCTTATTGTTTATGTGTTTTAACATTATTAATATATAATATTTTCTAACTTTACTTAGTTATTCAATATTATTAATGTATAATGTTTTTTTTCTGCTTTTTATACATGATAATATATTTTTGAATAAGTGCAATAGATTCATAATATGAAATAATCAAATAGAAATTCTCTTTTAGAATATGTTTTTAATAAAATTCTATAAGTTGCATTCAGAACATTTTTTTATATTTTATTTAGTATATTAGAAAATAATGTTTGCTTAGGTTAATTTATATTTCCATTTTGTGTTTAAAATATAACTTTAACATATATCCTTTTAGGATATTTTGAATTTTTAATTAATTATATTATTTTATTTAACTAATTTCGCCATATTATCTTGATAAACATTATATATAGTAGCATCTCTGATTTGTTTTATTAAATTAAGATTTCAAAATACTATTCGACTTTGTTTTTAAAATAGTATTTTTTTTGTGTTCCATTTAAAAGACACTTTAGCATCTATAATTTTATTTTTTATAATTTGGAATTTTTCCATTTTGAGTTTAGAATTTTTTAAAAATTGTATATTTGGTCAAGAAATATTTTGAAAAGTATGATATATTTTTTATTTTGAAAGATTATATGACTTTGATTTTCTTTGTTACTAAATTAATGCATTAAATATAATATTTTTAGATAATATATTATTGTGAGTTTTAAATTAAATAAAAAATAAGATATAGTTGTAGATATAAAATTTTAACGTATGCTAACATTTTGTATAACAGTGAATAATAGTTTTTTATTCAGAAATAAATTTTAAATTTATAATTTAATTTATCAAATTTATGTATTTTTATTTACCAAATTTATGTATTTTTATTTAATTCATATAGTACTTCTATTTTAATATTATATAGACTATAATATGAAATTTATAAAATAAGATAGAACCTTATTTTTGTTTTAAAGTAAAATTTTAATTAATATTAATTTGTTATATTGTTAATTACAAAATTAATTATTGTGTCATTTTATAAAAATATATTTAAACTTTTAAAAAGTTAGATGTTTTTCCTTAACTGATTTTTTATGATTAAAAATAAGTTTTCATTTTCAGCATATTTGGTATATATTTGATTGATTAATGTAAATAATCAAATATGTTATATCAAGTAATTTATAGTGGGGTTGATTGGTTGAACTTTAACTATTGACTTTAGCTTTATTTTCTATCTACAATCATATAAATCACCAAGCATGCTTTAAGTAGTTTTTAAAGCTAAAGCTAAAAAATATAAAAAAGAAGCTGTAGGAACCTTATTTTCTAAAGCAAAAAATTACTATTGTAGGATTGCTGTAGGCATATATTTTCTTTTTCTATTTTTTCTCATTTTATTTCTATAGCTACATTAGATACAGCTACATCTAAAAATTCTACAAACTAAATTCTACAGTAAAATTTCTACAGTTACAGTCAAACCATCGCACTTAGTATTTAAGGGAAATAAATTTTAAAATAAAAATTTAATTTAGCAAATTTATCTATTTTCTTATTTCATTCATAGAGTAATTCTATTTTAATATAATAAAGACTATAATATGGAATTTTTAAAAATAGACTAATTTTTATTTATGTTTTATAGTAAATTTAACTAATACATAATAATAATATTATATTATTACTTACGAAATTCAATATTATGTTATTTACATAAATTATAAATTTAAATTTTTAGTAAGATTTTATTAAATTTTTTCTCAACTGATTTTGTTATAACTTTAAATAAAATTTAAAATTAGACATGTTTGGTATATATTTGATTGATTATTGTAAGTAATCAAATATGTCACAATCGCGGGGATGTTTGTTTTCATTTTTATATACATAAATATTTTTTTAGAACATAAGTAGTATATATATTAACGGTAATCATATACTGAAATGTTTATATAACTATTTCAAATACAATAATTTTATAATATTAAATAATATTTTTCATAGAAAATTTAATATCTCAAAACTATAATAATCTTTACTACATTCTCTATTTATTTCTTTATTTTTAAAAATTAGTTTTTATTGGTGAAAGACTCATTGATGAGGGATTTGATGTCTAATTAAGGTTTATTTCAATTTGTTAGGTTTCAGAGTGGATGGATGAAAAAGGGCTTGTAATTTTTTTTCCGGAAGATTATGCAGCTCGGCTTCATATGGTTGAAGTTGTGTTGGGTCTGGAACAAGCAGAGAAGTTTTTCGAAAACATACCTGAGAACATGAGGGATTACACAGTCTACTCAGCACTCTTAAGCTCTTACACAAAGTCTGACAAACATTTGGGTAAGGCCAAGGCAACGTTTGAGAAGATGAGAGAGTTAGGTTTCCTCATGAAACCTTCACCGTTCAACTCCATGCTCTCTCTCCAAAGTCAAGAAAACATGGTCGAGGAGCTTCTTCGTGATATGGAAGAGAACAACGTGGCTCCAGATAGTCTCATGGTGAACAAAGTCTTGAGAATATATGCGGCTGAGGAAAACGTAGAAGCTATGGAAACGTTTATGAAAATGTGGAGTGAAGAAGAAGGGATCAAACTAGAAAGAGAGACCATGGTTGTAGTTGCAAAGGCTTACGCAAAAGCCGGATTAACGAAGGAAGCTATAGAGATGTATGGTGGTGTCTCAGGGAGTAAAAGAGAAGTGTACCGTCTTTGGAACGAATGTAAGAAGAATGAGAAATTGGAGAATGATGGGTATAAAACTGTTATTGGTTCTTTGCTGAAGCTGGACGATGTAGAAGGAGCAGAGAAGGTATTTGGTGAGTGGAAACCGGTTGGACCGAAGCTGGACTTGAGCATACCTGGTTTTGCTGATTTCTCGGTTTTGTGCAGAAGGAAACGAATTGAAAGTTGGGGAGTTGATAAGTTCGATTGGAAAGAAGAGAAATGCGATGCACTTAAGGTTTGGGATGGCTTTTATAGTCAGGGTCATGAAAGGTGTTGGTAGTGGTGTGGCCGTCTTTTGTTTTTTTGCCATAGTGATAAATCCGTACTTGTTTTTATTGTTTCTTCTTGTTTTGAAAAGAGCGTTTTTTTAATTTTTTTTTCCAGAACAAAATGTTTGTTGGATCCCAATTAAGATTAATAACATACAAAGAAATACATAATATTAAAGATAAAGTAAAAAAAAAAATGCCAATAGACAACACAAGAGCATCAAAATAAGCTTTAGTTGCAAATAAAGGATGAGCTTGACGTAACAAGATGTCACCAGGATGGCAGGATGCTACCGCATTTGCAGCGGTGTTACTATTCAGCAGTGACTATGATTAAGGCTCCATATCTCAATTTTAAAGAGCTGATGAATTGAAGAGGAGAATAAAACCTGAACCCACAACACCAAAACTACAAGGAAACAATGCATGTGGCATAAAGAAGTGAAACAGTCCATGCACACCAGTAACAGCTATTAGAATGCATCAACAACAACCCAAATTATTGTAAACAATAGAAAAGATATCCAATAATCCTTGAAGAGAGGTCAATCTTAAGCCATAACATAATCTTGCTTCTAGATGAAACAATGATACCATGAAAAAGAAGAACGAAAAAAAAAAACAAGATAAAATAGAAAAGTAACAACAAAACAAAACTTACAACCCGTCGATTTTTTGGTCCAACTCAAAGAAGAGTCATGTGAATAACAACAAAACTTACACCAATACCATCACCGTCGACATAACTATCAGATTTGACATAAAATCATACACTTCAAAAAAAAATAAAAATAAAGAAAAAGAAGATACTTGAAGTAGGGATGCACTTATTAAGAACATCCTCATCCCACAAACTCACAATGGGTCTCCTAATTATTTTTTTATAGTATTTAAGACATAAAGTGGATTAAGAGAATTGATTAAGAGACTTGAGAATTTGATAGCTCCATTGTAAGTCTCTTATTTTAGAGTTCTTAAAAGTAAAATAATAATAAATAATTTGTTATTAAACATATTTTTTTTATTAAATAAAAGATAATAAAATATAACATTTGAAACATAGATTTGAAAATAAAATGAAAACACACATTACTATAATAAACGAGAATAATTTAAAAAAAAACATTTGAGATCAGTTGTTGTCTTCATCACGTTCAAATCTACACCAAATATATTCAACCAAATTATCTTTGAGTTGTTGATGCATTTGTCTGCCACGAATCTTTGTTCGAACACCCATCATATTTGCGATATTTGAAGGGATATCTGTAGAATACGCCAGATCGACATGTGAACTTCGATTGTCTTCACCTTGTTAAAACTCCGAAACATCATACTGAGTGTATCCATCTCGTTCGTCTTGTACTATCATATTATGGAGTATGATACATGCTCTCATAATCTTCCCAATTTTGAATTTATCCCAAAATGGCGCTGGATTTTTAACAACGGCAAAACGAGCTTGTAAGACTCCAAAAGCACACTCGACAGCTTTCCGGACAACTTCTTGACATTGATTGGAATAGATTGGATAAAAGTTGCCCGTTTCAGATAAATACCATCTGTGAGATAATAAGCGAAATGATACTCTTTCCCGTTGACGGTGAAAGTGACTTAAGGAGCTTGACCCTTTATTATGTCATCAAAAACATGTGAGCGATCAAGAACATTGATATCGTTTAAAGTACCTGGAGGTCCAAAAAACGCGTGCCATATCCAAAGATCATAGGAAGCAACCGCCTCTAAAACGATTGTGGGTTTACCCGAACCACGAGTATATTTCCCTTTCCAAGCGGTGGAAAAATTCTTCCACTCCCAGTGCATACAATCGATGCTTCCTATCATCCCAGGGAATCCACGATACTCTCCAACATCAAGTAGTCGTTGAAGATCAGCCGGTGTTGGTCTTCTTAAGTTCTCATCTCCGAACAAATTTATTATTCCTTCCACAAAATTCTCCACACATAACCGAGTTGTAGTTTCAGCGAGCCGGAGGTATTCGTCGACCGTATCAGCTGCAGAGCCATACGCCAAGACACGAATGGCTGCGGTACACTTTTGAAAGGGAGATAGACTAGATCTTCCGAGACCATCTCTCTTTTCCCGAAAATAGGGAACTTCGCTGGCTAGTCGATCAACAATATGCATGAACAACGGCTTGTTCATTCTTAAACTTCGTCGGAAGATATTATCAGGATACGTTGGAGTCTCACTGAAATAATCATTCCATAATCGAATATGCCCTTCTTCACAATTTCTTTCGATATAAGTTCGTTTTTTTCTTTCTTCGTTCTTCTTGATCACCACGAATAGCTAAATTCTCAAACACTTGATCAAAATATCGATAAAATTTTTGATCAAAGAACTCATCAAAGGCCTCATCCAATGACTCATCTAAAGTATTTTGAGACGATGAAGCCATAGTGATGATTGTAAAGAAAGACTTGAGAATTTGATGGCTTGGTGGGAATGAGAGTGAGTGATCGTTCGGTTTATAAGAGAAAGGTAGTTGATTAATTGGTTTACAAGAAAAAGAGAGTGAGTGATCGTTTGGTTTACAAGAGAAAGAGAGTGATTAATTGGTTTATAAGAGAAAGAGAGTGAGTGATCGTGAAGTTTACAAGAGAAAGAGAATGACTTATCGTTTGGAGAATACAAACATATATAGAGTGAATTATGGTAAGGAGAATACAAACATATATAGAGTGATGGTCACGAGAAAACAAACATTACATAGAGTACTAGACAACCAAATTGAACACGTCCCTGACACAACCTTCAAAGACCCGTGAAACTACCTTCCAGACCCGTGACACAAGCTTCCAAGCTTCCATGCTTCCATGCTTACATGCGTCCCCCTCCGTGACACAACCTTCCAAGACCCGTGACATTACACCAATTATCCTGCAAGTAACAAGAATACCATTAGAAAAGACAAGACAAGAGAACATTTTATAGAACAAGCTTTTATATTAAGAAAAGTACGAGAGTTTTATAGAACAATTTCAGACATGAAACATAAACATAACAGTTCCATAAACTTAACATAAAACATAAACATAAACTTAACATGAAACTTAACAGAAACTTAACATGAAACTAAACATGAAACATAAACATAAACTGAACATGAAACTTAACATGAAACTAAACATCATACAACTCGGCTATGAGTTTCTTTTTCAAAGCTCCTTCATAATCAGCTATCGGACCTTGTTTCGCAACAAGAGTCTCAAGCATCTTCAGCTTGGTGAACCTTTCCTTCATTTGCAAATCCTCCTTCTTCATGGTCCACATAGACTGGAAGTATTCCAGCTCCTTCTCCTCAAGCAGTGGCCTCTTTCCACGGGCCTTTGCTGCCTTAACACCTGGTGGACGAATCGTTTTGCCATCTACGGCATCACTGCTTTCATTTACTTTAGAACTTGCAGATTGTGAACCATCCCCACACTTTCTCCTTTTTGAGCTGTTATCATTTTTACTTGTAGTATTTTCACACCACTTCTGATCATTGCGAAGCTCATACCAAGCATGTTCAAGTGTAAACCTCTTTTTATGGTTAGCAAGGAAAATTGTGTGGGCTTCGTTTAAAACATCATTGTCGTTCGTACCACTGGGTTGCGCTCTCAAAGCTGCTTCATATGCCCCACAGAACTTGCAAACTACATCATTTAGCTTGTGCCAACGTTGCTTGCACTGGGATGCCTCTCCTGTTTCACAGCCGGCAAGCTTAGAACTTGCGTTGAAGTATGTTGAAATTCGCTTCCAAAAAGCAACTGACTTTTGCTGGTTCTCAACAACAGGGTCCTTGCTCGTGTTTAACCACGAGCTGATAAGGACTATGTCCTCTGTTGGCGTCCAAGTCCTTCGTGACACAACCTCTGGAGGAGTCTCGTCTACATTGATGGGAACTTCGTTTGATGAGAGGGAAACGGTCTGCGCACCAAAGACAACTTGTTGTTGACTATTTAATAGCTCAACAAAGTTTGAAGAGTCCTGAAATGGATTGAAATCCATTTCAGAAGTGAATGAGAGAGGCGAAACATGAGAAACATGAGAAAAAGGAGAAACATGAGAAAGTGGAGACAAGGAAGAAGGAGGAGACATAGGAGAAGGAAAGTGATATCGCATTCAACTTTCGTTGCCGGAAGAGAACACTGAGATTATAATTTTATTCAAGAAAGAGATAGTGCATTCAAGACACCCAACCAACACGTTCATTTAAAACAAAGCTGAAAAGAGGACTTCCCATGTTGTGAGTAGACATATATCTACCAACAACCAACAAACAATACATTTTTCAATGTCAAAAGCATCAACCCGAGACTAGTAATTACAATAAATTCAATTCAAAACTAAAACAACCATCAGATTACCTTCAACCATTTCATTTCAGACAAAAGATTAAGACTAAAGCAACCATTTCATTTCAGACCAGAAGGTACGCCCTTTCATTTCACACATGAAACTTAAACCGAGAGTTACCATGAAACTTAAGTCTAAAGCAACCATTTCATTTAACCATTTCATTTCAGACAATAATTTATAACTAAAGCAACCATTTCATTTCAATTTTTGGCTAGACCATCAATTTCTAGCTAACCATTAATCACAGAAGAGACATAAAGCAATTCATCACAGAAGGTAGCTCAATTCATCGCAGAAACAAACTCAATTCATCAACTCTTTTCAGTTCAGACAAGAAGAGACATAAAGCAATTCATCACAGAAGGTAGCTCAATTCATCGTAGAAACAAACTCAATTCATCAACAACCAGAAACCAAATCAAAATTAATAAACTCGCACCAAACAAATAACAACTGATCGAACACAACTAACAAATCAATCTATAGACAGTATCGAACACAACTTTAAAATCAATTTCGAAACAGAAGAACCAAAAAGTAAGACATGCATGATTCAAGATTTACCTTTTGATTCGAAGAGACCAACCACAAAGAGCTCCATCGCGGCCATAGAGAGTCACCGAGAGACAAGCTAACCGACAAAAAACATATAAAACACTTGATCAGAAGAAGAAGAACCCTAATCAAAGACATGCATGATTGAAAATCACTACAAAAAGTAGACATATCAATAAGATGAACACATGTTGTTCATTGGGATTGATATAAAAGAAAAAGAAAGTTTGGGATTCAGAGAAGGGGGATATAGGGAGAAAAGAAACCAGAATGAGAATGCCTGAAACTTGCTAGAGTTGAATCCAAGTGTTCCTTGATCGATATTCCCAAGGTAAAGCCTACACTTTTATTTTATGCATAAATGAAATCAGTAGAGGGGATAGACAGACAGGATTGCTAAGTTGATTGGCTACATGAATTTGGTTGCTAAGCTAGGATATGGTATAATGTACTTCTGTAGTTAGTAATATGAGATCTGGCTTGCAGCATAGTAGATGCTATGATTTTAACTTAAGATTTGTTTGAGTCCCTGCTGTTTTTAAACTTCTTCCAAAGACTAACTATTGTGTTTGCTTGAGGACAAGCAAAAGGTTAAGTCTGGGGGAGTTGATATACCATGGTTTTGACCCACTTTTGACCATGGTATTTATATGATTTTATAATATATATATATATATATATATATATATATATATATATATATATATATATATATATATATATATATATATATATATATATATATATATATATATATATATATATATATATATATATATATATATATATATATGTTTTGGAGTATATTAGGTATGTTTTCAGATTCAGGAGCATTTTGGAGTAAAGTGATGATTTAGGTGCCCTTATGGACTTAAAGGAGAGTTTTTCCGAGATGACTATGAAGATCAGACAATAAGATCGATATCCAGAGATACATATCGATCAATACACATCTTGTGTAATCGATCGACGACGCTTCCGTAGAAGATGACTTTGGATACTCCATCGATCGTGTACACCATGTACCATCGATCGATGTACACCATGTACCATCGCTCGATATGAAGCGTGAAGAACAAGTTTGACTTGGCTGACTTGAAGCCCAAGTTCTCTCAATATTAAAAGATTTCCCCTGACGAGTTTTTTACCTAATTGAACTCATATTTATAGTTTTGCCTATGTGTTTTGGCTAGACATCCTTTTGATATCTTAATCCTTTTTGTGCTTTACATGCTTTTTATGTTCTTTTATTTATAAAAGTATCCTTTTCATCTTATTCTCATTTTCATAAAGGTTATAGAATTCTAGATTTAGAAGAAACACACAAAGAGATTTGTTGTTCAAAAGAACCAAGAGTTCAATCTTATAGTCTAATGAATTTCTATTATTACCTTACTGCTATGAATCACTTAGCCATGTCTGAGTAGATTCACTTGTTAGATTTAGGGTTCAAATAGTTATGAGGGATAAGTCCCAACTATGGATTGTTGAGTTGTGATATTCATTATCCTGATGAACCCTAATGCTTACTCTAGAGTAGCTAACTAGAGTATGATCATGGAATGATTTAACTTGTTAATCATCATCCTGAAATCATCTGGTATAAGATGAGATTCTCTAGAGATGATGCGAGAGCCGGTCTATGATCTTGGTTAACACATATTCAGTTCGATCTGAAGCTATATCGATCGATACTCCTATAGAGTAATCGATCGACGACAACAAATATCGTCCGATATAGCGATAATACTATCGGTCGATATTTCCAGCAGTCAGATCAATGGACGAGTTTAATAGCGATAGCAATTAGGTTTATCTAAGAATTGAAGTTCTTTAATATCTTGCAAGCAACTTATAAAGACATCTATAGCATTATAATCCTGATTATCTGAATAGCAACCTTGAATCTAACTACTTTCTTTTATTGTTTAAAACCTAAACCAAATTCTCTTTAGCAACTCACCATTGCTCACAACTGCATTTTACTTTTAAACCTTAATCAACCTAGCATAATCACTTATGATTATATCTTTTGTGTTCCTTAGTTCCTTGTGGATTCGATCCCTAAGTACTACAATTGAACCTCTTATTTGAGAGAGTAATTCACTCCTTAGGGTAATTTGAGTGATATCAATAACCTCTAAGGTCTTATGCCAGAGGTTAAAAAAAAATTTACCAGATAGAATCTCAGAAACCCAGTTAGCCTTTGTTGCGGGGAGGCAGATCTCTGATAACATTATGATTGCTCTGGAGATGTTCCATGCTTTAAGATCCAAATCCAGTGGACGAAATAAGAGGATGGCCATCAAAACGGACATGAGCAAGGCGTATGATAGAATGGAGTGGTCCTTCATTGAGGCCACCATGAGAAAGATGGGTTTTTCGGAAATCTGGATAACCTGGATAATGCGCTGCATAACATCAGTGAAGTACATGGTCCTTATGAACGGTCAGCCAAGAGGGAATATCGTTCCAGAGAGAGGTCTAAGACAGGGGGATCCTTTGTCCCCTTTCATTTTTATTCTGTGTACGGAAGCGCTCGTTAGCCTTCTAAATCACGCAGAGAATCAAGGAAGATAACGGGGATGCGCATCACGCGTGCGTGCCCTTCGGTATCTCACCTTCTCTTTGCTGATGATAGCCTGTTCTTTTGTAAGGTGGAGCCCCGTGAATGTGAAGAAGTAATGAAGTGGTCAGGAAATATGGACAAGCCTCTGGCCAATGTATTAACTTTGAAAATTCTTCCTTACTCTTTGGTAAGAGGATTAGACAGGATGTTAGACAGGAAATCAAAGACACCATAGGGATTCAGAATGAAGGGGGAATGGGAACATATCTAGGAATCCCAGAGGACATCAGTGGGTCTAAATGCAAGCTCAAGCTCTTTGCATTTTTAAAGGATAAGTTAAGAAATAGAGTTAACGGATGGACATGCAGGTGGCTATCAAAAGGTGGCAAGGAGGTTATGATCAAGTGATCCTACTAGCACTGCCAACTTATGTCATGTCCTGCTTTATTCTGCCCTTGGAGATATACAACGCCTTAGCAAGTTCCATTGCACAGTTTTGGTGAAGCTCAAACCCCCCCCCCCCCCCAAAAGAGGAATAGACTGGTCAACATGGGACAAGTTATGTTTGTCTAAAGAGGAAGGTGGGATTGGATTCATGATGATCTATGAATTTAATCTGGCATTGCTAGCAAAGCAGTTGTGGAGGTTGGTACAATACCCAGATTCTCTGATTGCTCGTGTTTTGAGAGGTCGGTATTATTGATTAAACTCTCCGTTGCGTCAGCTTACTGTTAGTAGTCCATCATACGTGTGGACAAGTCTATCGGCGGCACGAGAATTACTCTTATTGGGAGTTAGACAAAAGATTCATTCGAGCTATGAGGTGAAAGTATGGGAGGATCCTTGGATTCCTACTATACCAGCGAGACCAGCGTCCCCATCTGCACCGATTTTGCATCCAAACATGAGAGTAAGCGATCTTATTAATCAAGAAACTAAGACTTGGGATGTGTCAAAGGCTGGAAAACTACGTAAATGCTGCTGATATACCTCTCTTAAAGAGTATGTCAATCAGCTCTACACATCGCAGGGACACATATTGCTGGAGCTATGCAAGGAATGGACAATATACAGTCAAATCTGGATATTGGGTGGCACAGAATATTTTAAAACAGGAAGAGGTGCCTGTAGTTAGTGAACCTAGTATCACTAAACTACAAGCACAAGCTTGGAAGGTGCGGGCTCCCCAAAAGATGTGCCATCTTATGTGGCAAATAATAACAAACCATGTGGCTGTCACAAGTACCTTAAACTATATACACATAAGGTGTGATAATTACTGTCCACACTATGAAGAACCCGACGAAATAATTACACATGCCATTTTCCTGTGCCCACCTGCAAAACAAGTTTGGGCCTTATCGTTGATGCCTACTAGTCCTACTTTATTTCCACTTCAGAGCATGTATGCGAACATGGATTATCTCTTTTGGAGGAAGAACGCCATATCAGATCCGGAGTTAGACAGGGATCCTTATCCTTGGCTTATATGGTATATTTGGAAGGCTCGGAATGACAAATTGTTCAAAGGAATTGGTAGAGACCCATTGGAGTTAACCCGATATGCAGAGAGTGAATGTCAAGCATGGTTCGAATCCAATGAACAGATTTCTTTCTCCTCTCAAGGAAACGTGGATGTTGACAACCAGATCATAAGTCTGGGGAATATCTGTATGGTGGATGGCTCTTGGACCTCTACAGCTCAGTTCAGTGGATGTGGATGGGTCTGAAATGATAATTTGGGGAATAGTCAGTTGATGGAATGCGTAATTTTAATAGATTGGAGTCTGCTTTGCACTCTGAGCTGGAAGCACTACGGTGGGCAATGGAGAACATGCTTCAAAATTCGCCATGTCAAAGCTTTGGGACAGACTGCAAGGATTTGATTTCAATGCTCAGGAATCCACAGGATTTGCCAAGCTTCTCGACAGAATTGGAAAAGTTAACGATGTTGCGGACTTACTTTCCAGATTTTAAGATTTTCTATGTTCCTAGGACACAAAACGGTTTCTTCGATTCCCTAGCTAAGACCGCTCGATCTTTCTATCGAGAATTGATGTATGTTGGTTGTTCTATTCCGGTCTGGATTCTCAGACCACCTCAAGCTTGAGTAATAGATCAGCCGTTCGTCGTAAAAAAAAAAAATAATAACAATTGATATATGGTGTTTTTAGCATATTCTAACAATATTTTCTAAAGTGTTTTTGAGTCTTTATCGAGTCTTTTTAGTCCTTTCTAAGTCATTACAGGTATGGAGTTGCTTTGGATGGAAGATGGACCAGTTGGAGAAAAAGAGTGCAATCTGGGAATTTTCACGCGGAACAGTCTGCAAACTGTTCCCGAGTGAGCGG
>CAKOAT010054933.1:71499-120336 GCA_932364175.1 Eruca vesicaria subsp. sativa
ATACCCAATCCTTCACCCTAGGCTAGCATTCTCTTTAATCTGAAACCTAAATCAATTCGTGTTACTTGCTTGTTTTATTTTCTTAATTTAAAAACCCCCTTATTGTTTTAGCTTTATTTTGATCCTATAATTATAAAGTGTAATAATTGGTCTCTGTGGATTCGATCCTCAAGTACTACATCGAACCTCTTATTTGAGAAAGTAGCTTGAAGGTTAATTTGAGCATATCAACAATCAAGCATGTCGTGTAAATACTTATATATTTATTAAAAAAATCCAAGACGTACGTCCATTATCCATATAATGTTTAACTAACCTATGTGATAATTTAGCCATATCAACGAGAAAGCTAGATTCTGCATGTCCATGTAATTCCTTGTTTTCAATTTTCACTTTAGTAAGCTAGTGATTGCTATCAAAACAAAAAGTAAAAAATAATCACCGATCATAAGTTACACCACTTCTTGAAGACTCGTCAGTTTCTTATAAAATCCATCGGACTTAGAAACAAGCTCTCTATGACTTCCCTTCTCCACAACTCTTCCTTTGTGCAAGACAGCGATCGTGTCGGCGTTTCTTATGGTCGAGAGCCTATGAGCCACAAGCACCGTGGTTCTTCCCTTCATAAGCTTGTCTAGCGCCTCTTGGACAAATTTCTCCGAGGTCGTGTCCAAAGCACTCGTTGCCTCATCGAGGAGAAGCACCGAAGGATCCTTTAGAACAGCCCTCGCGATAGCCACTCTCTGTTTCTGACCACCTGATAGCTGCACTCCCTTTTCACCCACGTGCGTCTTGTACCCTTCTTCCATCCTGCTTATGAACTCGTGCGCGTTCGCAGCTTTAGCCGCTTCGATTATCTCTGCCTCCGACGCGTTCTCGTTGCCGTACTTGATGTTCTCGTAAATTGTTGTTGAAAACAGAGCTGGTTCTTGCTGGACTAACGCTAGCTTCTTCCGCAAGCTACGTAGGTTTAGGGTTTTTATGTCTTTCCCATCGATACAGAGGTTTCCCTTGTCCGCATCGTAGAATCTCATAATCAGACCAATCACCGTGCTCTTCCCCGAACCGCTTGGTCCAACAACCGCAAGACTTTTACCGGCTGAGACTCTTAGGTTTAGGTTTTGAAAAATGGGGACATCAAGTCTTGCCGGATACGCAAAGCTCACGTTTCTAAACTCTATATCTCCTTTGATCTGAGTGACCAATCTTGAGTTAGCCTGGTCTGGAGGTATCTCAGTCTCTCTATGCAAAACCCTAAAAACTGATCCAAGCGCTTGCGTGCCCTTCACGATATCGGGTGTCAAAGCAAGCGTTTCCGCTACTGAGTAAGCCGTGACAAGCAATACCATGAAAGATTTTATACTATCCGAAAAGTTTGTCTCCTTCCTCTTGATCAAAACTGAGATGTACCAGAGACCAAGAGCATAGGAACAGAACGCGAGACATTGAGACAAACCGTATCCAAATCCAGATATATGACCTCTGAGAAAGGCATTCTTAGTGGGTTTCCTTAGCTCACACGCAAACTGTTCCAAGATTGTCTTTTCAGCACCAAACGAAGCGACTGTCCTTATATTCGCAATAGCTTCACGCGCCACTGAAGTTGCTTTAGAGTAAGCCCTTGTGTAATCTCCTCCGAAGCCTTTTAGAAACAATTGCTGTAACATAACACACATCAAGGTTGCTCAGATTCAAGATTTAGAATATAGTCTAACATATCTAGAGCTGGTTTTAAGATTTAGAAGCCACAAATTTTTCTTTATTTTTATTTTTTACATTTTAGCTCTAAATGAGTCATACTGTATGTAAATTATCTCTAAAAAAACTTTTAAAGTCAAGATGAATGTTTTATTATTTTTGCCTATGACCGACCAGTCCTCAGAGGATCTTAGCTTTCTCAATTACCTCGGTAAGCGAAGCAGCAATGAGAAGAGGGAAACAAGCAGTCACAACAGCTGCAACACGCCAACTGTAGAAGAAGGCAACTGCTAATGCTGTGACTGTAAGAGACAGGTTTTGGACTATTGTCGAGATCCGATCCGCTAGAGCACTCCTCACCAAAGTTGCATCAGCAGCTAAAATTGAAGTTAGTGAACCAGTGTTGTTCTCTTCCATATCGAACCAACCAACCTC
Organism: Eruca vesicaria subsp. sativa; assembly: GCA_932364175.1. NCBI lineage: Eukaryota > Viridiplantae > Streptophyta > Magnoliopsida > Brassicales > Brassicaceae > Eruca > Eruca vesicaria. The sequence goes on from CAKOAT010054933.1 coordinate 73,633, forward strand.
ATTCGAAAGAACCGCTGCAAATATTGTAAGGAAAGATAAACATTCAAGAATTATATCAATTCCAAAATAAAGACCAATGCCAATGTTTCACTTCAATACGCCCAGGACTGGCTCTTATAAGGATGTTTGAAATGTTTGTGCTTACCTGAGAATAAGGATAAGCGAACCCTAGAAGTAAGACGCTCTCCCATAAGTGTATAGAAGTAATGTTGGAGGAGATATATAAGAGGTGTCACAACTCCGACTCCAACAAAGACAATTGCTACCTTATCGACATCGCGCTTAATCACACTTGGAAAAGGTGAATAGAACGCGTTGAGAACGTAAGCAATCCCCATGGAGAAAAATGCTGGTTGTGATCCAGCAAGAACTGCACCAATTGAGCCAAGTAATGCATAAGGCCACTCTGGAGAATTTAGTTTTATAAGTTCCCATACCATAGAAGATGAGCTTAAAATTTCTTGATTTGAATCTTTTTCATTGTTCTTTTCTTGATCATCCCTAAAACTTGAAGTCCTCCTTGAACTAGCAACCCTTCTTGAACTTAAAGATCTAGCTAGAGATTTACCAGATTCCAACATCGTTGATTGAGGATCTGTCTCTTGGCAGTTCACAAGAGTCGCGTAATCTCCTCCTCTTGATATCAGTTCTGCATGGCTACCGGTTTCAATAACTTGTCCATTTCTCAATACAACAATCGTGTCAACACTTCTGATGGTTGATAGTCTGTGTGCAATGACGATCGTTGTTCTTTTCTCCATGACATTGTCAAGTGCTTGCTGAACACTCTTTTCTGATTCGGCATCAAGTGCGCTTGTTGCTTCATCTAAGAGTAATATCTTTGGGTTCCTTAGAACTGCTCGAGCAATGGCAATCCTCTGTTTCTGTCCTCCTGAGAGCTGAGTTCCTTCTTCTCCAACCTATTAGAATGGTTTGACCAACAAGGAAGTGGATATATGAAAGATGTGCTATAGTGGATGCAAGAAGATAACGTGACAACATATGAATAATATAAGAAGTAACAGACAGGAATAGTTAATATGGTTCACTAATTCGTCTATATCCATAAGATAGATAATGAGCGATTTTATTATTAGAGGATGAATGTATTTTCTTAATGCACTACTATAAGAAGAACATATAAGATATGTATACAACCGTGTGATCTGGTTCAAAAATCCTAACACTAACTGACTTGGGGGTCTAACCGCAATAAAAGTTTTTAAATTACGGCGTTCCATAAAAGAATGACTCTATACGTTTGGATCAGCGAGATCTCCAGCTAACTACTACTAACGAGTCATATTAGAATAAAGGCATAACAACAAGATGAGTATGCAAGTTGAAGTAGATTACCTGAGTATTGTAACCATTCGGTAATGATTTAATGAAACTATCTGCGTTGGCTGCTTTAGCAGCTTCTATAATCTGATCCATATGTGCATCCTCTTTACCGATACGAATATTGGAAGCTATTGTCGTGGCGAATAATGCTGGTTCTTGACTCACTAAACCCATCTGCTCCCTCAACCATTTCAGCTTCAAGCTCTTGATGTCACTCCCATCCAAGAGAATCTCCCCGGAATTGGGTTCATAGAAACGTTGAACCATTGATATGATTGTGCTTTTCCCTGAACCACTTGGACCGACAAATGCAAATGTCTTGCCTGAACATATACTGAAACTTAGATTCTCAAAAACCATGTTTGGTCTGGAAGGATAAGCGAAAGACACTTGATGAAACTCAATCCTTCCAGCTACATTTTGCAAAGTTGTACCCTCGTCTAATTTTTCAGAACCTTCAAGATTGTTGTTTCCTATCATTCTGATTATATTTTCAGCAGCAACTCGGCCTTTAGCAATCGCTGATAAGCTAGGTGCGGCTTGACCTAAGGAGCTGCAAAATTGCAACAAATTTAATATTATGCCATTTTAGTACTACCAGACACTTGGATCATGTACATATTTTCTGACTTACAATCCGCTGTAAATGACATTCAGGATCGTTGTAAAGGCTTTTGCACCGTTTGTTTTGCCGTGGCGTACAAGCAAACTAGCATACCAGAAAAGCAAAGCCCAAGCACAAAACAAGAGGCCATATGTTAATCCAACTCCTAAGCCTTTAGCAAGACCACTCCTTTTTCCAAGTTTTAGAGCTCTCTTGAGAGATTTTGAGTAAGAACTTACAGCTTTCTCTTCTCCCACATATGCATACACAGTTCTTACCTGTGACAAAACCTGTAGATCCAAGTGTTAATAATGTAATATACGATAAAAGTAGATACAAAAAAAAAAAAAGATTTAGATCATCCATAGTGAAACCCTCAGCATGTTAAACAAATTATTTCTTAACTAAAATCATAAACTCAAACAAACACAAAATGGTTTTTTGCGTTGGTGTTACATTTTGTAATAGTAAAATTCTTTTGTAAAAAACTTAAATATATATTCTTACAATGTGACTTTGTTTGTGAAAACGTTTATCACATGTAAATCCAACCGCACGTATGAAACAATGCCAGCCTTAGTTACTAACCTCTTCTGCAACTTTTCCAGCATCAGCATAAGCAGCTTCACTCTTCTTTGAGATTGTTGACATTGTTATGGCATACCCTCCTCCTGCAATTGCTATCAGTGGAACCACTGCTAATGTGAGCAATGTAAGTTGCCATACCGACAAAAAACCGATCACAAATCCGGCGATGAATTGACATAGGTAACGCAAAACATGGCCTGCCTGATACAAAACAAAACAATACTCGGTAACATTTTTCCCATTAGAGTTAATTCATACTCCCTTTATTTTAAAATAATAGTTTTATTTTTATGCATATTAAAATGCATTAAACTTTGATCATAAATATATACATTATTTTATGTATTTATTATTTATTTATGATAATTGTAACCCAACAACAATTCAATTAAGCTTTTATTTTTTTCTGAAAAATTTACTATTATCAGCTATTAAAAATGTATAAATATAAAGTATATATTAGAAAAAATAATTTCAGAACTTTTATCATTAATCTATCTTTCCAAAATGGGGGAATATATTTGAGAGACTACCTTGTCGCCAATGGCATCTTGAACCAAGATGGTGTCACTTGAGATGTGGAAAATGAAATTTGAATCTCTAGCTTCTGTATCGAAATAAGTTATGTCTTTTGCTAAAATTGATTTGAGATAATTTATACGCATCCGTGATGTTTGTCTTTCCCCTGTTTGCATCCAACAAGCGACTCCTGTCAATACAAGCACTCCAAATATAAACATGAGAAGAAAAAAACTGAAACTCGATAATATAGCTAGAAACCTACCCATCCAGGCCGATACCAAGTTGACCAACCCTAAGTAGACCAAGTAGAGAGCATTCTGTAAAAAAAAAATTCACTACATTGTTATTGACCATAATCAATAAAGAGACAACATAAAGTTTCACTGATAACTGTTTTCTGAAACCTGTGAAACGCGGGAGGATATGGCTGTAGAATCTGTAGAAAGATTGCCAAGAGAATCTAGCATCTCCCCAAAGAACACGAAGAAGAGTGGTAGCGTACCACCATGAACACACGTCCCAAAAGTACCTAGGAACATCAAAATGTAATCAACTTTATCTGCTGCGCTAAACAAACCCATCAGGGACATTGATTCTTTCTTCATCTTTTTCTTCTCCTCCTTCTTTGGTTCCCGATCGGTCTGCATGTTTCCGTTAGAGGATGGCTCTATATTATCCATTCTCAGTGAACTCAGAGATGTATCTGAAAGCAAAAATGAGCAGAGAATATCTAGGGTGGTGGGTTGCTTGTGGGGAAAGAATAGGTGAGGAGAATAAAACGATAGAATGGGAACTGAAAACAAAAGAGGTATCTACTGAATCAGTAGTACTGATTGTATTTAATGTAAAGACTTAATATGGTAACTGTGATCTCTCTATCCATCTTTCAAACTGATTCCGACAACTCATATAGTTAATGCCCAGACCCGTCGCTTGAGGCACATGAGACGTATGCTTAACCATATGGCCAAGTTAACTTTCATAGGGACCACACATTTAAATATAATAATATGGCGGCAACCACTTTCACAATTGGTTGATCCCGAGGTTACCTCTATTCGAATAGCATGTCTCAATCTTTGTTTCTATCTTGTACATTAATATTTTATTTTTTCTTTTCTGAGATTAGCGGTCTTCATTTTTTCATTGGCTTCTTCATTTTTTTTTTGAAAATTGTTTCTTGATTTTTTAAATAAATATATCACATTAATCAACCCAAACCGGACATGGTTAAGCTGTTTACAGAAAATAATCAAAGAAAAAGAACCGGAGATACCCCAATTTTAACGGGCTCCAGGAAAACCCTAGAAGCTAAACATTGGCTTCTTACTTATGCACTGTATTTAACCATTTGTCGTTAAAAGTTATATATATGTTTATATGCGTGCGTGTAAAGGTAATTTACTGTATACAAAGCGAGTTTCGAAACTAGTAAACTGAACTTTTTGGGGTCGTGAGAGTTCCCCTTTTTTTTTCTTTGCGTTTTCTCAACCATTTCGTAAGTCTGTTTTAGTTTTTTTTCTTGTATTTCAGTGTTTTATATCTCTTTGTTTGATTAATAGTCTATGAATATTTCTCTGTAATTTTGTCAAAAACTAAAATTTGGAAATATGTTGATATTTTACTTAACAAAAATAGGCTTCATTACTGTGGGAGTCATGTAGTAGCAGGTGTAGTAGAACTTTAAGGGGTCCGCACATCAATTTGGAAAATCTCAACAAGGTTCGAACTTATGGATTGAATTATTGGGTACAGTACGGTGGAATCTAGTCATTATTGGTCACATGGTATTCTTTCCTTTTCTTTATATAACTAACTAGATTTGTGGAAGTCTCCTCAGAACATAATTATCGCTGAAACTGATGGCATGATTTTTTAAGAATTTTTTTTATTTTTTATCCGAATTAAAAAAATATTTAAAAATGAATTAATCACACGATGTCACATGTCAGTGAGATCCGCGAACAGTGCAAGAAGCATTCCAAAATTGGTCATTATTTCAAAACTTCTGTGACCGATTCTTATAATTTTTGTGGAGCCCACACAATAAATTTTTATTCTGTGATTCTAGTTAAACCTAAGGTAATGAAAGAAGACTTTCCTAGAAGAATTCCATGAAAGTATTCTCAACAAAAGTTAAATATAGTCAATTTCAAAACTAATCTATGTAGACTTCCGCTGACCATAAGCAGACTTAATATAAAAGTTGAGAAGATTTCCGTGTAAGATTTTCGCTGGAAGACTTATAGGAAATTCTTCTGTAGAACGTAAAATTTCTGACACAATTTGGTCCATTACAAATGTAATTTCTTATCTGGGAAGACTTTTAGAGAAGTCTTCTCTGGTGTTTTCGAGAATTTTTGAACTACAAAAGTAAACCAATATTTACAAAGGCATACTTTCTTAGAAGTCTGCTGTAGAGGAGACTTCTCTGGAAATGTTCCTTTGTAAATTTTCAATTGCAAAAGAAAGAAAGAGTTCCACAAAAGTGTTTTCTGGGAAGACTTTCACGAAAGTCTTATATGGAAAGACTTTCACGAAAGTCTTCTATGGAAAGACTTTCACGAAAGTCTTCTATGGAAAGACTTTCACGGAATTCTTCTACGACAATGTATAATAAACTTTCATTTTTTTCAAATTTCAAATAACATTTTAAGATTTTATTGTTAATTCATTTTAGACAATATAAGGGGTAGACAATATAAGGGGTCCTAAATGAAATAACTCAATTGATGATAATTTAGAAGTTACCAACATTCATATTTCTAGCTTATTTGAGAAAACTTATTAAGAAGTCTTCTCTCAGAAGACTTATGTGGAAGTATTTCATTTTAGTTTTTTTGTAAACTTGGATTTTTAAGAATATTAAGTAACTTTAAGATAGGTTTTTAACTATTAAAATTGTTAAATAATTTCAAGAAATTATAATATGCACATGAAATCGAAGTTGGAAGAGTTAACATACTCGTTATATCTAATTAGTTGTTTATAATTACAAAATTTATTGGTTTTATTTCTTAAAAGACTTTGTTGGTTTTATTCTTAAAATACTTTATAAAACGTTTCTAAAAAATAGATCTGAAACGATTTGCGAACGCTTTTTAGCTATTCTACAAAACATTTTGATCAACTTAGACGAATCGTTCTAGAAAACGATTTACGCGACAGTCTCTGACAGGTTCGCGATCTCGTTTTCTGTTTACATAAAGCGAAATTTATTACAAAAGTAGTGTTTAAGAACGTCTTTACGACGAATTCTGGGAACGACTATGGAACGTTTAAGAACGCTATACACGAATCTGGGAATGTATATAGTATAGCGACTTAAAATCTCTTAATCGCTTATTGAATTGAGTTCTCAAAACTTACTAAGGTTTGTATTTGTGTGAACAGATTCAATCATGACTGCCGGTGAAAACATCACGCAAGTTAATAGGGCAACAATCAATGGGGCAACCGGTGCAACCAATGAGAGCTAGTCTCTTGGATCGCTACCAACAACAACTCCGTCTGTGCCCACCAATACCATCAACTATCTACAGCCCGATCTGTTCGATGGAACAAACTTCAAGCAGTGGCAGCAAAATATGCACTTCTTTCTGTCTACTTTGAATTTGGCTAGGTATCTTACTGAGGTCAAACCGGTGTTACCCGCGGACACTACCGATCCAAGGGCAGTTGCTAGCCTTGAAGCATGGAAGCATGGAGACTTCTTATGCAAAGGTTACATTCAAAACCGGCTAGCGAATCAATTGTTCAGTGTTTACAGTGAGGCCGAATCTTCCAAAGATCTATGGGATGCTCTGGAAAAGAAATACAAGTCCTTCAATGTAGGCTCTGGGAAATTTTCTACTGGAAAATTTTCAAATTCGTGATGGCTGATTCAAAACCTATCATGAATCAAGTGCACGAGCTACAGTTGATCTGTCATGGGATCACTAAATAAGGGATGAAGCTTTGTGAGACGTTCACGGTCAACTGCTTCATTGAAAAGCTCCCTCCAAGCTGGGCAGATTTCAAGAACTATCTTGCTTACAAGCAAAAACCCGTGACGTTGGCAAATCTGATCTTTAGGCTTCAGAATGAGTCACTAAAACGTGAAAAGAAGAGCTGACTCAAACTCAGGATGCCAATGTCGCTGAGCATAAGCATAAAGGCAAGGGAAAGGCAAGATTCCAAAAATCTAGGCCAAACAAGCTTGCTCAACAAGCACCCACGAGCTTAAAAAAAAAAGGCTCAACATCTCACGTCAAACGAATTTCCTGGGAAGTGCAACTACTGTGGAAAAGATAGGACATAGTTCCTCGGAATGTCGTAGAAAAGCTATGGGAAAAATCAGGCTAACCTAACTGCAGCTGATATGTCCGCTGTGGTCACATAAGCCAACTTTGTTGAAGGTAACCCTAAGGAGTGGTGGTACGACACATGTGCTACTACACACATCTGCATTGACAGAGAGATGTTCAGTACCTATAAAAAATCCAAAACTGATGATCAAGTGAAGATGGGAAATATCTCCCAATCCAAGATTGAAGGTACTGGAAAAGTTGTGTTGAAGATGACTTCAGGAAGGGAGGTTACTCTGACCAACGTGAAACATATTCCAGACATGAGGAAGAATCTAATTTCTGGATCTCTTATGAGTAAGCACAATTTTGGAATCAACTTTGAATCGGACTAGCTGATCCTTAGGAAGAGTGGTGTTTTTATAGGAAAATGTTTTGTTAAGAATGGACTTGTCAAGATGTCTGTAATGACAGTCATCTGAAAAAAATGATGTACATGATTCCAATGAATAAAAATCCAGTTACTTATGTCGTTGAGTCTTCTAATATTTGGCATGAAAGATTGGGACATGTAAATTACAAGTCTGTACAAAGACTAATGAATATGAACATGATCCCAAAGTCCAAAATAAACAAAGACAAATGTGAAGTCTGTGTCCAAGCAAAACTCACAAAAACACCATCACCTCATGTTGAACAAACAATCGAACCTCTAGGTTTAATACACACAGATTTATGTGATTTAAAGTATTTACAAACCAGAGGCGGTAAAAAGTTCTTTGTGACTTTCATAGACGATTGCACAAGATACTGTTATGTTTACTTGGTACGAAGTAAAGATGAAGTCTTGGAAAAATTCAAAGAGTATAAACTCAAAGTTGAAAAATAACTGGAAAAGACTATAAAAATAGTCAAAAGTGATAGAGGAGGTGAATATGATGGACCCTTCAATGCTTTCTGTCAAGAAAACGGCATTATCCATCAAACGACTGCTCCCTATTCACCAGAATCAAATGGAGTGGCGGAACGAAAGAACCGAACTCTAAAAAAATGATGAATGCAATGTTGCAGGAATCTGGTCTAGCCCAGAATCTGTGGGGGGGGGGGAAGAGCTGCTCACCACAAACTATATCCTCAACAAAATACCTCATAAGGTACCTGGAAAAACGCCATATGAACTTTGGAAAGGTAATGCACTTTCGTACAAATACCTCAAAGTGTGGGGGTGTTTGGAAAAAGTCGCAGTGCCACCTCCGAAAAAGGTTTCAATTGGACCTAAAACCGTGGATGCTCTATTCATTGGTTATGCACACAACAATAGTGCTTATCGATTTCTGGTAATCAAATCAGATGTGCCAGACATCCATGTTAACACGATTATGGAATCAAGGAATGCTTCATTCTTTGTAGACATATTTCCATGTAATTGATGGGAAACATTAGTCATTTTACATCAATTTTGTACAAACTGATACAAATTATTTGCATCACCAAAAACTAAATCATTTTTGTAAGTGATATTTGTAAATGGTTTTTACATCATTTATAACTAATACAAATATATAAAATAAATTATTCAAACCAACTTTTTTTTTGGATCTTTATATGGTAAGACCATTATTTTGATGAAAAGTTGACAAATGGTTCTCTACTTGGGTTTCTGCTCTCAATCCCAGCCACCACATCCACTACATCCACCACCATGACCCAAATAGGGTATGCTGAGATTCAATTCAAAATTGATAAACTTGTAATTATATCATCTCGAGGGAAAATTTAAAAAAATCTCACATTTTATGATAAGTGAAACATCCAGAAGATCATGTTTACACTTAATTTAAGATTGATGAATCTTTTAATGTAAATATGTGGATTTTTGAGACAGTTTATGTTAAGACAAAAAAAATCAAAAGAAATGTTATATACATTTCTAATCAGAAATATTTCTCAAGACAGTAAAAATGTTTTAGAAAAAGTGTTTACATCCTCTTATAGTTTATACTACACATATTGGTTAAATGGAGATAAGTATATAGTAAACCGGAAGTTTACATAAAAATTGCATGAACCAGTAGACCATAATGTCTCAATAATGATGCAGAAAGATATTTGAAGATTTAATAGAATAGTCATTGAAAACAAGAAGATCCATTCAAATGATTTGACATATGATGCTTGCTCACAAGATAAAAAAAAGAAGTAATATGATTTTCACCAGCCAAATAAAATTGTTGGCATGAATAAAGGAGATGTTGGTGGACTGATCACCCACCATGCATCTTTATAATATTGGTGAATTCATTTCTTAAAGTCTTTAACACTATAGCTAAATCAATGGTATAAGTGTTAAATATTTTGAGCAACAGTAATTCACATCAAGCCAACAAATAATCAATAGTTCTTCCCATCATTGATATTGGATCAGAAACCAACCATTTTCCATCTAAGAATGTTGGATGTGCGATATACATTCCAATTGCTCCACCACATAGCTTTAATTAAAATGAATTTTCAAATGAGGTTGGAAATATATTTTGGATATGAATATCCCTTGATACTTACGAATCTAAAGCCGTCCCTGAAAAAATATAAGTAAGGCTCGATATGAATGCTAAACTTGAATTAGTATTTCCAACCTCGGACTAAAAACAATGTGAAATAGAAGTCCAAAAGATAATTCAGTGATAGAACTTAATAAAGCAGCTGCCAGATACATTTACTGAATATATAAATATAGTAATGAAATCATATATACCAAATGTAAATGCTCCAATAAGAACTAATCTCAAACTGCTAGTAAGTATGAGTCACACTTGGAGTGTGATCTACATATTGGTTTCAAAGATAAGATTTATCGTAAATGAAAAGGAGCATAAATTAATAAAGGACAAGAGGAAATATAGTTTATGAATAATCTCCAGAAGAGATGTTAAACATGACTGAAATAAATCAGGTATCTGAGACAATAACAAGATCTCAATAAGTTAAGTCATGTGCGAAAGAAAATGAAACCATAAGAAAATCGACGTCGAAGAAATATTTGCATGCAAAGTAGTAGTTGATATGATAAATAAGAAAGAGGAACATGACAGTAAGTTTATTGAAAAGTGTACACAAAGAAATGATTGGCCAAATCAGAAAGAAATCATAGACAAAGATATGAACTCTTTAAAAGAGATAAGTATTTGAACTACTAGTTCATACACAAAGGTGTAAAACAAGTGAGAAAGAATAGAGTTGTTGCACCAAAAAATCAATGTGAAATTGATTATGAAAAGAAATAATCTCATATGGTAGATGCAATTATTTTTAAGTTCCTTATTAGTCTGGCAATAAAGGAAAAAATTGAAGTATATGACCCCTAAAAAATGAGAATCTCTATAAATAAAATCTCTGAAGGATTGATGATATCAAAATCATAGTTTCTGGGAACTATAGTTATTCTATCGAATATGTTTATGGGATATATGAAATTTCATAATTTTATCAATACATGATTTTTATTTTAGCAATATATTATATAACAATAGAATCATTGATTTTAATATAATCAAAACTTCTGAAGAGTTATAGAAATTTGTATTTTGGAAACAATATGTTTATTTACTCCAAACTGAACATCATTTTTTTTAATCCAAACTGAAAATCTAAAAATGAGATGTTATCTTAAAAGATCCTTAAATTATTTTATATGCTCATATATATTTGGTCTTCAAATACCATGTTAAAGTGTTATTTGAACAAAGTTACTAATATTTTATGTGATTGAAAGATGTGATTTCATATGACAATAAAGAAAGTCATAAAAGTAATTTTATAATAAGTGTTGAATAGTGATATCACTCAAATTACTCTAAAGAGTGAATTACTCTCTCAAATAAGAGGTTCAGTTGTTGTTATTAGGGATCGAATTACGAGGAGCTAGGGAACCAATTAAATCTAAACAGTTATTAATAATCTAGGTAAATAAATAATAAAACAGTAAATAAATAATAAAGCAGTAAATATAGCAAGCAATAAAACAGTAAACAAGATGAACAAGACTATTGTTCAGATTGGCAAGAAGTTGTTCTATGGAAGTTGCTAGATCTAGAATTTCTATTCAGGTATTGGGATTATAATCCTATATGAGCTATTAAATTTTTTGCATGGTATTATAGAGCATAACTATCTTAATTAACTAATTCATTAAAATTTTGTTTGTATAAATAGTCTAATGACTGGAAGGTCGCAATTAACAGTGTCAATCGATTATTCTATGGGAATATCGATTGATACACTATACTCATCATTGATCGATTTCTGGTCGGAAGATCGATCGATGAGTCCGGTCAAGCATTACATGCAAGTTAACAAAGGCTCACTAAAGACTTCTAGATCAAACTATTGCTGTATTTCTAACAATCTTAGCTTAATAGGGATGTGTTCATGACTATCAGAATTACTTAAATATCTCTAATCCGACCTAAGTAACCCGGGATTCAATGTCTCTAGTTAGCTACTCTAGAACCATGAGCATTAAGAACATCCTATTAGTGAATAACACAACTAGCAATCCTATACTTGGAGGTAATCCCTCTAACCTATTTGAACCCTAAGCCTAACAGGTGGATCTACTCTAGCATGAAATTGTCACAGAAATCATGAATAGAATAGATGAATAGATTAGATAAAATATAAAACCAAACAAAGAATCAAAGAAACAAAGGAGTTCCAGGAGGACTCTTATGGATTTCCTCCCTTCTCTCCTAGAACTAAGAACAATGAAACAAAAAGAGCATAGCTGTCAACAATGGCTTGCAAATAACATAAATAGAGTTTATGGTCGTCCAATAGCATTCTGGTAATTTAGGCTTCTTCTGAGCTTAAGTTGGTCTTGAAACATACTCGATCCGTGTTCTGTGATCTCTATCGATTGATACCAAGTGTGTTGCATCGATCGATTCTTCTTTATCTTCTCGACAACTTCCTCCTGCGAGGCAGACTGAACACTCTCTAGTAAAACGGGCATAACGTCGGCTACAAGATGATGATTAACCTCAAACTGGTAAAATTAGAAACCTAACTCAAATCTCTATCTTGTGTCAAAAGATGGGATCAATATAACGGTGGGAAGATCTCCATTCATAGCTAAACATCTGATGCGTCTGTGCAGGCCTGCATTCAAAGGGCTCCAAAAGACACCAAAATCACCATATTTCTCCAGAACGTACCTGAACTTGTAAATACTCCACTTATATACCATGGATAATAATGGGTAAAATCCATGGTATATCAATCCCCCAGACTTACCCTTTTGCTTGTCCTCAAGCAAAACAAACAGGTAGTTTAAGAGGTTTGAAAACATCAGGGACTCACAAAATCTTTAACTTACTATTATCACATCTACTCTGTTGCAACCACATCAAATAAGTGTTAATCTCAGAAATACTTTATATACCATATTCTAGCTTAGTAACCAAATCCATTCTACCAGCAACTTAGCAAATACTAGCCTGACTCACCCCTCTACTAACCTCATTTCTTAACATAAAATAAAAGTGCAGGCTTTACCTTGGGAGTATCGATCAAATGATACTTGGACTCTTACTCCAGCAGGTATCTGAGTATACAGGTAGTCATATTCTGGTTTCTTTTCTCCCTATATCTCTCTTCTCTGAATCTTTTTCTAGATCTCAAACTCAATGGACGAAGACGCTGCTACAGTCCATCTTGCCATATTGTTTTTGATTTTTGATTTTTTGATTTTTTGTTTTGTTTTGACAAAGTGTAGGCAAATAATGGGGTCATCAGTAATGTACCTACCCCTTGCTTCCACAATGTGTGATCATTCCTTTCAATTAGACTAGTAGGGTCATTGGTAATGTACCTACCCCTCTGCATCTCAGGAAATCATCTCAATCTTTTATTTTAATAGATACCAAAGAGAGGAGAGAAGAAAACCAAAAGCTTACAGACTTATACCTTTCAGACCTGAAGGAGGAATCCGATCCAATGTATACTAAGCCCCAAAGCAAGCAAATTAGTCAGATTATGGTTGGAGGTCAGCTTTGGTTCCTTCAAACTTTCTAAGCAAGTGTGATCTAATGGCATGATGATCCACTTTAGTATCTATAGTATACTCTGCTGTCAATAAATCTAAGAATGGTGCTCTAGTGTTGTTAAAACAATCATAATCCCCTTCTTGAGCTCAATAAAAATAGTTTTTGAAATTTTTTTTAATAAGAATCACAATAAAAAATATCAGTACATCCCCCAGACTTAAATTACACTGTCCCTGTAAAACAGCCGAGTGATGTTGAAAAATAAATCGTAAAGACTCAATTGAACAAGGAAGAGCGATAAACCTGACAAGAAACTGTATCGATCGATGTGTAAGTGGATGCATAGATCGTTTCAGGTGGTGTTCTGTCGATCAATGTCGACATGTTCTCGTTGGTTGATAAGACGGTAATCTATCTCCTTGGATTTTAGACATAAAACTCAAAATAAAACATAAGATTAGTAGAACCTCCCCCAGACTTAAACAACACTGCCACCAGCGTTATATAGTCTAAGATCGATGAGAGAATAAATCATAAATACAAAGTTAACAAGGAAGACGGTGTACCTGACTTGGATATGAGTATTGATCAACACAGTTAAGTGGCGACCAATACTCTTGATGCTCTGTCTATCAATGATAGCTAGCCACCGTCGATTCGTGTGGAGACTCATACTTCCTTGGATCTGAAATAAATAAAACACAAATAGAAACTACAAAGTAATAATAATTTTTTTTCGATGAACAGTAACTGTGATATACCATGATTTTGACCCGTTTTTGGTCATATTTTCTATATGTTTTTATTTATAATTATCTATGTTTTGGAGTCTATTAGGTATGTTTTCAGGTTCAGGAGCATTTTGTCGTAAAGTGATGATTTAGGTGCCTTATGGAGCTTAAAGGAGAGTTTTACAAGTTGACTATGAAGATCCGACATTGAGAGACACATATCGATCGATACACACCTTGTGTAATCGATCGATGACGATTCCGTAGAAGTTGANAGGTATGTTTTCAGGTTCAGGAGCATTTTGTCGTAAAGTGATGATTTAGGTGCCTTATGGAGCTTAAAGGAGAGTTTTACAAGTTGACTATGAAGATCCGACATTGAGAGACACATATCGATCGATACACACCTTGTGTAATCGATCGATGACGATTCCGTAGAAGTTGAAGTCGAGATACTCCATCGATCGATGTACGTAATGTACCATCGATCGATACAGAGCGTGATGAGCAAGATTTACTTGGCCGACTTGAAGCCCAAGTTCTCAACAGATTACAAGACTGCCCCTGACGAGTTTTTAACCTAATTGTACTCCCAATTTATAGTTATGCCTATGAGCCCTAGAAAGACACACAAGATTTGAGTTTTGTATTCTATTCTATACTTAGCAATAAAAGCATTTTCGTTTCTTCTTATTCTTTTGCTATGAATCTCTTAGCTATGTCTGAGTAGATTCATATGTTAGATTTGGGGTTCAAATAGTTATGAGGGATTAGCCCCAACTATGGATTGTTGAGTTGTTATATTCATTATCCAAATGAACCCTAATGCTTACTCTAGACTTGCTACCAAGAGTTATGATTATGGAGTGACTAATCTAATAGTCATCTTCCTGAAATCATTTGGCTAAACCCAGACTCTATTAAGGCACGATGCGACAGCCGGTCTGATAGAAATTTTCGGGTGAACACAGTTTCAATCCGATCTGATACTTTATATCGATCGATACTCCTCTAGAGTTATCGATCGACGACAGCTTATATCGATCGACACTGCGATAGCAACATCGATCGATGCAGTCGGAAATCAGATCAATGGACGAGTCTGATAGGGACAGCTATAGATTTGTCTAAGGGTTGAAGTTCTCATATATTTGCAAGCAATTCGTTAAGACATCCATAGATTTATAATCCTGATTTTTTGAATAGTAACCTTGAATCTAACTATTTCTTTTCATTGTTTTCAAACCAAAACCTATTTTCCTTAGCAACTTACAATTGCTACTTATTTTATTTACTGCTTTAAACCTTTTTCAACCTAGCTTAATCACTTAGGATTATATCTTTTGTGACTCTAGTTCCTTGTGGATTCGATCCCTATGTACTACGATTGAACCTTTTATTTGAGAGAGTAAATCACTCCTTAGGTTAAACATTTGAGTGACATCAGATTAGGCGCCGTTGCCGGGGAACTAAGATCACTATTCGATTTAATTTGATTCAGTCTAGGTTATTTGTTACTTTTTATTTTTCAATCTTTTGACACAAAATTTTTTCTTTTTCTTTTTGTCTCTTTCAGGTACATGCCCAACAGTACTAGAAGCAACAAGGACAAGCAGCTTTTGTACTCAGAAGATCCCAACAACCTAGAGCGTAGTATCCGCAAAGACATACGCTCCGCATCGATCGATACCAATACCATCGTATCTGTTGGGGACAAAATCGGTACGACGGAATCAATAGCCAAAATTCCCCGCAAAAAGGAATAGTTTTATAAAACCCAGGAAATCGTTTTATAAAACGAGAAGCCATTATATAAAACTCGAAGATCGTTTTATAAAACTCGAGAAGCCGTTTTATAAAACTCGAAGACCGTTTTATAAAACTCGAAGATCGTTTTACAAAACTCGAGAAGACGTTTTATAAGACTCGAAGATCGTTTTATAAAACTCGAGAAGCCGTTTTATAAAACTCGATGACTGTTTTATAGAACTCGAAGATCGTTTTATAAAACTCGAGAAGCCGTTTTATAAAACTCGAAGATCGTTTTATAAAACTCGAGAAGCCGTTTTATAAAACTCGAAGACCGTTTTATAAAACTCGAAGATCGTTTTATAAAACTCGAGAAGCCGTTTTATAAAACTCGAAGATCGTTTTATAAAACTCGAGAAGCCGTTTTATAAAACTCGAAGACCATTTTATAAAACTCGAAGATCGTTTTATAAAACTCGAGAAGCCGTTTTATAAAACTCGAAGGTCATTTTATAAAACTCGAGAAGCCGTTTTATAAAACTCGAAGATCGTTTTTATAAAACTCGAGAAGCCGTTTTATAAAACTCGAAGATCGTTTTATAAAACTCGAGAAGCCTTTTTATAAAACTCGAAGACCGTTTTATAAAACTCGAAGATCGTTTTTATAAAACTCGAGAAGCCGTTTTATAAAACTTGAAGATCGTTTTATAAAACTCGAAAAGCCGTTTTATAAAACTCGAGAAATCGTTTTATAAAACTTGAGAAGCCGTTTTATAAAACTCAAAGATCGTTTTTAGAAAACTCGAGAAGCCGTTTTATAAAACTCGAAGATCGTTTTATAAAACTCGAAAAGCCGTTTTATAAAACTCGAGAAATCGTTTTACAAAACCGCGAAAAACCGAAACAGCCACGAAGCGCGAACTAGAGGCTCACCAACTAGTTCGCCTGCTGGCGAACTAAGCCAAGCTGGCTTAGTTCGCCAGCAGGCGAACTAGACGGTCCCGGACTAGTTCGCCAGCAGGCGAACTAGGCACCCCATGGCTAGTTCGCCAGCAGGCGAACTAGGACCTCCTCGGCTAGTTCGCCTGCTGGCGAACTAGAGACCTCCCGGATCTCCCGCGGCCCCGATTCACACCTTACGTCCTTCGACACATTCTCATTTTGAACCACGGCCGAAATATCTCTCGTTTCGTCTCGATCCGACTTATCGTTTGAATTCTACGATAAAAACCGTAAAACTCCATTTTCCCGAAAAGAACTCGAAGAAATCGTATAAAACGGTAACGGTCGAGTAAAACACCGAACATCGCCTAAACTATACGATTTATCTGAGATTTTTCGTTAAGATTATAAAAAACGCGTTTTTTTATAAGAACGGTCGAGAAAATCGTTGAAAACGGCATCGGATCAGGAAACGGTCTCGTATAAAGTCGTAAAACGGTTTTTATCGTGAAACGGCCCGGAAGGTCCTAAAACACGATAAAAACCCAGCTTGCGAGATTAATGAAATCAAACCCGAAGATACGATAACGTTTTGACGGTTTACTCGCAGACGGAAGATAAAAGGCAAGTTTGAAGATAAATAGAAGATTTCCGCGGAAGAAAAAGGAAGGATTGACAGATATGGAAAGTTCCCGATATATTCGGTTTCGGGCGAAATGGAAAGGTCAGAACCGCCTAAGGGGGAGTATATAAGGAGGAGGCATATGGCAGAAGCTGAGACACGATTTTCAGAGCTCTCACCACCAAAATTAGCATTTAGGAATATTTACGTTTTCTGTTAGCGAGCTGCGTCTCAACTAGGGTTTTTCGTTCTTAAACTTTTCGGCCACTCTTTTTGTACCAGTTCTACGCAGATTTGGAATAAGAACCTCTTTGCTCTCGATTTTCGTTTATTCTTTTAAAAATTCTAAGTTTAACGTTATCTTAATCTTCGTTGTGCGGTTCTGCAGATAGCCGGTTCCTCTGGAAACTTAGGGTTTTCTCGAAGTTTCCTTTTTTACGATTTATTGATAGTAGGTGGATTTCGGTTCCCACAGTTTGACGCTAGAAGGAGGGGGGGGGGGGGTCGGATCTATCTTACACCGAAGCCGCAACATGTCCAACGAAGAAATGATGACTGGTGACAACCAAACTCGCAACGAACGCGATAACGTTGAAACAACACCACCACAAGATGCGTCTGTGGCCAACGTGACAAACGCTAACGCCGAGACCCTCGAGAAGATGCTTTCCGAGTTTAACAAAAAATCGGAAGAGCAGGAAAAGCTCATTGGTTCGCTTGCGAAACGGATACTAAGATCCGCGGAAGGAGGCTCGACTTTGGCGCTCCTACGGATCGCCCCAGAACCGAGCAGGGTAACTTACCGGAAAAGGATTCCGGAAAAGACAATCCTGACGCGACGCTGAACGAATCGGAGAAACCTCCTACTCACGAACATGAGACCGAGGGTGACGGCATCGAAAGGGTTAACCTGGAGACAAGCGACCAGGCCGATTCACCGGACGAAGACGCTGACGTCCATCCTAGGAGAAGAAAGACCCGAAGTCCTCTGCTAGAGTCTTCTCCCGAACGTTCTTTTATTGGAGACGAGGGGGGAACTAGACTTCGCACGATACGCAAAAACCGCCGAGGAGTGATCTCCGGTCACTCGTAGCAAACGCCGACAAGGTCAGAAAACTGCTGGCGGTCTGACCGAGATCCGCGATCTCCGCGAATATATCACCAAAACGGCCGCAGCGGTAAAAACGGTAAAATCCTAGATTCACCACGCTACCAGCGCCGCACCTGAAATCGATCGGCTACTGTACGAATCTCGGAAGACGCCCTTCACGGCTCGCATCACCGAGATCAAACTGCCTGATCCCGGAAAACTTAAGGTGCCGACTTACGACGAGACGTCCGATCCCAAAGCGCACCTACAAGCATTCCAGATCACCATGAGACGAGCCAAGCTCAAGGACCACGAAAAAGACGCAGGCTACTGCCGCCTCTTCGTCAAAAACCTAGAAGGAGCAGCGCTCGAATGGTTCGCCAAACTTAGGCGAAATTCGATCGGAATTTTCCGTCGACTGGATTCGAAATTCCTGAAGCAGTACTCGATGTTCATTAACCCAGAAACCTCCGACGCCGATCTCTGGAGCTTGGTGCAGAAAGATGACGAATATCTCCGCGATTTCATGAGTAAGTTCAAACTCGTCATGGCTAGGGTTAGCAGGATTAGCGACAAAGCCGCCATCGACGCGTTAAGGAAATCGCTCTGGTATAAATCGAAATTCCGCAAGTGGATAACTCTTGAGAAACCACGGACGATCCAGGATGCACTCCATAAAGCCATTGACTTCATAACCATCGAAGAAGAGACTAAAATCCTGTCCGAGAAGCACAAGCCGACGAAAACATCCGCGAAGGATAACGCGTCCGAGCAGAAGCAGAAAAAGAGGAACTCTCGTAACGACAATTTTGTCCATCACGAGGGACAAGATCTCCAAGGGGCGCATAACTACGCCATCAACTCCGGTTCGGAGAAAGGACGAACTACGGGTAACACGTGGACGAGAAATTCGAATTACGACGAGAATTCTTTCTGTGACCTCCACCAAACTCGCAGACATTCCACTGTGAATTGCAAAGTTCTCGGCGCCAGACTTGCCGCAAAATTGGTCGCGGGCAAACTTTCCGAGATATCTAGTGTCAAGGATCTCATCCGCGATTCGGATCGCCTTCCAAAGAACGACAGGAACGCGCGAGCAGAAACTCCGCCTCAGGGAAACCAGTCAGGCGAAAAACACGGACGAAGACAAGACGAGAAAGTTAACGACGCTAACCGCCGATAAATCAACATGATTATCGGTGAATCGCAATACTACAACGACACCGTCTCTTCTATCAAATCCTACCAATGCAAAGCCGAAACCGGCTCGAGTTGGAAGGTACCGACGGATGACTCTCTGAAAGGAGTAATCTCATTCGACGACGCTGAAACCGGCAGAAACGACCAACCTCATGCCGATCCTCTTGTCATCGACTTTATGATAAGCGATTTAGAAGTCGCTCGGATCTTGGTCGATACTGGAAGCACTGTCAACGTAATCTTCCACAACACGCTAGCACGCACGGGAATCGACCTCTCAGAAGTCGAGCCGGTTCCAAAACCGTTGACTAGTTTCTCTGGCGAGACGTCGATGACCCTGGGATCGATCCGATTACCGGTCGCCGCAAAAGAAGTGACGAAAATCGTAACTTCGCGGTAGTCAATTTCCCGGCTATCTACAACGTGATTATGGGAACGCCTTGGATAAATTCCATGAAGGCGGTTCTGTCAACATATCACTTAGGCAACAAATTCCCAACACCTACGGGAGTCGCAGCAATTTGTGGATGCCAAAGACAATCGCGATCCTGCTTCCTGGCCGAACATAAGCTGAGGCAATTGGCAGTAGCAATGGTGAAACCAAAACGGGAAAAGTTCACGCCACCGCCCACAGAAGACGACCCAAAGCAAGCAACGGCCAAGAAACTAGAAGTTTCCGCACCCATCGCTTCCACCCGGCCGGAGGAGATAATTTCGGACAAAGACATCGATCCTGCAACTGAAGCGGTCCCAAAGTCTGCGACGCAAACAATCAGAACTACGAGATGGCTTGATTTCCAAAAGGAATACGTTGGCAGCTCGCCTAAAGACGAGTTCAGCTATCCCCCCTTCCGAAACGGGGGGGGGGGGAGTGGGTGAGTATACGAGTATTCGTATACTCCCAATTTTTTTTTAAAAAAATTTTCGCTTTGTAATCGAAATTTTTTTCGAAATTTTTAATAAAGACAGAGTTAGAATATCTCCGCTACTATCAAAAACGCAAATCCGGAAAATCGCTTCCGCAGTAACAACTATTTAATCATTTTTATAAAACTTGCATATCAAAATATTTTCGGAAAGAACTGGCGAGACGTCGCCCAAACTCTCAAGAAAAATATTTCCCCAAGTCCGTCCGCGACTATAAAAACACGAACGCTCGGCGATTGGCCCCGTCGAGCACGCTAGCCGTCCTAAACAAACGCATCGACCTATCGGTGCGCATACATCCGACTAGGATAAAATAGCGCGCTATAAAAGAAATCCAAATTTTTGGTCAGCAATTCCGGGCAACTTAGAAATTGTTCCCGGTGAGATGCTCGATTCCAACCATACGAATCGTATAAGCCGAGAACCTATCGCGGATTCTAAATCGGTATGGAGTCAGGTTAAAATCGCAACGGGCAAAACGAAAGCCGACTAGTCATCGCACAGCCCCAATCCGAAAGTAAACCTAGGTCTTGCTCTAAACCCAGCACACTGGTCGCTAACGTCTCAAGGCATGAATCGAGATCCTAAAGGCATGTCTCTTCGCCCACATCTAAACACTCGCGAAAATCGAAATGTCCCGAGTTAACGAATCGGACGATTTACACCAAAGAGTTAGATCCGAGATGACAACTCGTATTCTTCCCTCTACATCTAACACAAAACACGAACTTCATNCTAAACCCAGCACACTGGTCGCTAACGTCTCAAGGCATGAATCGAGATCCTAAAGGCATGTCTCTTCGCCCACATCTAAACACTCGCGAAAATCGAAATGTCCCGAGTTAACGAATCGGACGATTTACACCAAAGAGTTAGATCCGAGATGACAACTCGTATTCTTCCCTCTACATCTAACACAAAACACGAACTTCATACTTAGAAAATATTTTCTTATTAAAAGCATCCAAGTACATACCGCCCAGCGGTAGGGATTCAAAGCCACCAACGGCCAGTCCCGGAAAAACAACAACAAAATCGAAAAACTAATAACATCACACATTGAAGTCATCAAACGCGGACTGATCAACTTCACCCTCCGCGTCCGAAATCCCAGGACCAACTTCGACCGAATCCGGCGACACCACGATGGGATTCTATTGATCTCACATGCCCGCCTTAAGGTCGAAAAGTTCAGGCTGCATATCTCTTTCGTGATCCAAGTGTCCCCACCGCGCGGAGTATTCCTTAGCAAACGAATACCCTTCATTCTGAGTTAGGGATAACCCATGAACGATTCCGCGACATTCGCGATAATCACCATGCGCCCGTTGAGCAACTTCGGCATCCGAACAACCGGTTGCAAATCGCTCACGACGAGCCTTCATCTCTTCGGAAACCTCTCGTTTGCCTGCACGACAAGCACGACGAATCCTTTGGTCAGAGAGCTCATTGGCACGACAAGATCTAGCTGCACACTCATCCCTCACGCGAGCAACCTCCCTCGCAACCACTTCTTTGGTTCGGTTGGCCTCGACCTCTGCCCGAAGGCGAGCAACTTCTTTTTCAGCCATGTTCGCTCGAAACTCAGAAAGGCGAGCTTCAGCAGTACGGCTGTCTAGGGCCCGGCTCATGACAAGGAAACCCTACAAAAAAAATCAATTAAGCGATATCATAGAAACTGCTCGAAAAAGAAAACAATAAACACACGTACCTCCTTGGCTTTCTCAGACCCCCTAATAAACTCCGGGACTTGATCATGGTCGATGTCCGGAAGATGGGAGGTCGATGATCCGCCCACCTTCATCCAGACGCCTTCTTCCGTCTGACTATCAAGGAAGTCCTTGAGAATATTGTCAGGAGAAGCCACGCGTTCAGAGTCGTCATCTTCGACAACCGGATTTTTATCCCTTCGGAAGCTTGACTTGCCACTCCTCCTCGAGGGAACATACGGAATGAACTCCCCGATAAACGGATCCTCTTCATAAATCGGAGAATCCGCAAAGAGTTGAGATCGGAAGAGGGCAACCGCTTGGCGGACGCGTTGCGGAGAAAAACTGCACCAACCAACTTCACCACATTTGAGAGAAGTGGTGATGTTCTGGAGATCCGCGGGATACGGAGGTAAAGGGTTGGTCACTGCAGAAAAACAGAAACGAATTAAAAAAAATAATAAGAGGAATAAGATTCGTACGAACTCTATTCACATACCTTTCCGACCCCACGTGGTCGTAAAAAGCGGAATGCAACCCTCCTCGACTGACGCACTGTTGATACGAACGTAGAAGAAATTTTTCTTCCAAGAAGTAGAGAGCGTTGAGCAGCCCGTAATAATTTCGTCACGAGGGCATAGAGTGATCCTCTGCGATTTCCCCGTGGGCTTCAACAGACTCTCGAGATGATCAACGTTAAGGGTAATTCCCTGCTCATAACTCAGCGTCAGGAGACCAACGAGTTGCTTTAAACCAAGGGGAGTCAGCTGACTGATCGATAACCCCAGCCTGTGAAGATAATGAACAATGATTTCCGGGATCGGAAACCATAAGTGGCATTGTTGAAAGAAAATGTTGTAACATGTGAAAAAACCCTCGGGCGCATCCTTGTCGCCCTCCCCGGCAAGTGGGAGACGAAACTCGACAGCCTCTGGAACTCGGAAAAATTCGTGCATGTAATCGATACTGTTAAAAAGAGCCGAGCTCGGATATCCGAAAGTTTGATCGACGTCCGACAAAGCTGGAACCCAAGTCCCAGGCCTAGCGGACCTCGACTCATCTCCCAGCGCCCAAAAAGCCTCACGGTTCGTCAGATCGATTAAAGGGGACGAATATTCTTCTTTCGGAGCTGAAACTGGAGGCTGCGAGCTCGTTCCCTTAGAATTGCGAGAATTGGAGTGTGGGAACCGAAATCCACCTACTGTCAAATAATCGTAAATAAGGAAACTTCGGGAAAACCCTAAGTTTCCAGAGGAACCGGCTATCTGCAGAACCGCACAACGAAGATTAAGAAAACAATAAACTTAGAATTCAAAAGTGAATAAACGAAATCAAGAGCAAATAGGTTCTTATTCCGAATCTGCGTATGAACTGGTACAAAAAGAGTTGCCGGAAACTTAAGAACGAAAAAACCCTAATTGGGACGCAGCTCGTTAACATAAAACATAAATATTCCTAAATGCTAATTTTGGTGGTGAGAGCTCTGAAAATCGTGTCCCCTGCTTCTGCCCTAGACCTCTTACTTATATACTCCTCGCCTTGGCCATTCGGTCTTTCCATTTCGCCCAGATTTGAGTATATCGGGAATCTTCCATTTTTCTCGATCCTTCCTTTTCTTCCGCGGAAATCTTCTATTTTTCTTCAAACCTGCCTTTTATCTTCAAGCTTGACATTTATTTTCTTCCTGCAAGTAAATCGTCAAAACGGTATCGTATATTCGGGTTAGATTCCGTTAAGATCGCGAGATGGGCTTTTATCGCGTTTTAGGACCTTCCGGGCCGTTCTGCGATAAATTCGTTTTCTGACTTCGTACGAGATCGTTTCCTGATCTGATGCCGTTTTTAGTAAATTCCTCGAGCTAATCGTAAGGTTTTACGATTTACGACGTTTTTATTAAAAACGCGTTTTTTTACGATTTTAACGAGAAATCTCGAATAAATCGTATAGTTTAGGCAATGTTCGGTGTTTTGTTTAACCGTTGCCGTTTTATACGATTTCCTCTAAGTTTTACGGTTTTTATCGTAAAACTCGAACGATAGGTCGGATCGAGATGGAACGGGAGACATTTCGGCCGTGGTTCAGAATGCGACCGTGTCGAAAGACGTAAGTTTCGAATCGGGGATGCGGAAGATCGAGGCTCGGGACGTCCAGGAAGTCTCTAGTTCGTCCAACGGCGAACTAGTCGGGACGGGACTAGTTCGCCCACCGGCGAACTAAGCCAGGGTCGAAATAGTTGCGACTAGTTCGCGTTTTACGGCTGTTTCGGTTTTTTGCGGTTTCGTAAAACGATTCTCGAGTTTTATAAAACGATCTTCGAGTTTTATAAAATGATCTTCGAGTTTTATAAAATTATTCTTCGAGTTTTATAAAACGATTCTCGGGTTTTATAAAATGATCTTCGAGTTTTATAAAACGGCTTCTCGAGTTTTATAAAACGATCTTCCAGTTTTATAAAACGGCTTCTCGAGTTTTATAAAACGGCTTCTCGAGTTTTATAAAATGAGTCTTTGAGTTTTATAAAACGATTCTCGAGTTTTATAAAACGATCTTTGAGTTTTATAAAACGGCTTTTCGAGTTTTATAAAACGATCTTTGAGTTTTATAAAACGGCTTCACGAGTTTTATAAAACGATCTTTGAGTTTTATAAAACGGCTTCTCGAGTTTTATAAAACGGCTTCTCGAGTTTTATAAAACGATCTTTGAGTTTTATAAAATGGCTTCTCGAGTTTTATAAAACAGCTTCTCAAGTTTTATAAAACGGTCTGCGAGTTTTACAAATGACTTCGAGTTTTATAAAACGATTTCTTGGGTTTTATAAAACTATTCCTTTTTGTATTTTTGCGGGGAGTTTTGGCTATTGATTCCGTCGTACCGATTTTGACCCCAACATTTAGCCCCCCAGCTCAAAGAATCGTGGGGTTCTTGTGAGTGGATTGAGCTTGTTTGGCGAGTTTGGTAGAATTAGGCGGAACTTTAATGGCCAAAAGTCCATGGGTGAATAGTAAAATTCTTCCCTATAAGTAGATGGACTAAAATTTTGAATTCGTTACCCCATCTTCTACAACTTATCCAATAAATTTTTCTCTCTACTTTCTTTGAGGATCTTCAAACATGTTTTCAGGAAGAAAGACTCGTTCCTCAACTAGTTCCAATTCTCGCAATTCTGAGAGAACGAGCTCGGAGCCTCCAGTTTCAGCTCCGAAAGAAGAGTATTCGTCCCCGTTAATCGATCCGACGGACCGTGAGGCTTTTTGGGCGTTGGGAGATGAGTCGGGGTCCGCTAGGCCTGGGACTTGGGTTCCAGCTTTGTCGGACGTCGATCAAACTTCCGGATATCCGTGCTCGGCTCTTTTTAACAGTATCGATTACATGCGCGAATTTTGCCGAGTTCCAGAGGCCGTCGAGTTTCGTCTCCCACTTGCCGGGGACGGCGACAAGGATGCGCCCGAGGGTTTTTCCACATCTTACAACATTTTCTTGCAACAATGCCACTTATGGTTTCCGATCCCGGAAATCATTGTTCATTATCTTCACAGGCTGGGGCTGTTGATCAGTCAGCTGACTCCCCCTAGTTTAAAGCAACTCGTTGGTCTCCTGACGCTGAGTTATGAGCAGGGAATTACCTTTAACGTTGATCATCTCGAGAGTCTGTTGAAGCCCACGGGGCAATCGCAGAGGATCACTCTATGCCCTCGTGACGAAATTATTACGGGCTGCTCAACGCTCTCTACTTCTTGGAAGAAAAATTTCTTCTACGTTCGTATCGACAGTGCGTCAGTCGAGGAGGGTTGCATTCCGCTTTTTACGACCACGTGGGGTCGAAAAGGTATGTGAATCGAGTTCATACGAATCCTCTTCCTCTTATTATTATTTTTTATTTGTTTCTGTTTTTCCGCAGTGACCAACCCTTTGCCTCCGTATCCCGCGGATCTCCAGGACATCACCACTTCTCTCAAATGTGGTGAAGTTGGTTGGTGCAGTTTTTCTCCGCAACGCGTCCGCCAAGCGGTTGCCCTCTTCCGATCTCGACTCTTTGCGGATTCTCCAATTTATGAAGAGGATCCGTTTATCGGGGAGTTTATTCCGTATGTTCCCTCGACGAGGAGTGGCAAATCAAGCTTCCGAAAGGATAAAAATCCGGTTGTCGAAGATGATGACTCTGAACGCGCGGCTTCTCCTGACAATATTCTCAAGGACTTCCTTGATAGTCAGACGGAAGAAGGCATCTGGACGAAGGCGGGTGGATCATCGACCTCCCATTTTCCGGACATCGACCATGATCAAGTCCCGGAGTTTATTAGGGGGTCTGAGAAAGCCAAGGCGGTACGTGTGTTTATTGTTTTCTTTTTCGAGCTGTTTTTATGATATCACTTAATTCTTTTCTTTGGTAGGGTTTCCTTGTCATGAGCCGAGCCCTAGACAGCCGTACCGCTTAAGCTTGCATTGCCGAGTTTCGAGAGAACATGGCTGAAAAAGAAGTTGCTCGTCTTCGGGCAGAGGTCGAGGCCAACCGAGCCGAAGAAGTGGTTGCGAGGGAGGTTGCTCGCGTGAGGGATGAGTGTGCGGCTATATCTCGTCGTGCCAAGGAGCTCTCTGACCAAAGGATTCGTTGTGCTCGTCGTGCGAGCAAACGAGAGGTTGCCGAGGATACGAAGGCTCGTCGTGAGCGATTTGCAACCGGTTGTTCGGATGCCGAAGTTGTTCAACGGGCGCATGGTGATTATCGTTAATGTTGCGGGATCGTTCATGGGTTATCCCTAACTCAGAATGAAGGGTATTCGTTTGCTAAGGAATTCTCCGCGCGGCGGGAAAGCCTGAATCGGGAAAGAGATATGCAGCCTGAACTTTTCGAGCTTAAGGCGTGAATGTGGGATCAATGGAATCCCATTGTGGTGTCGCCGGATTCGGTCGAAGTTAGTCCTGGGATTTCGGACGTGGATGGTGAAGTCGATCAGTCTGCGTTTGATGACTTCAATGTGTGATGTTATTAGTTTTTCGATTTTGTTGTTGTTTTTCCGGGACTGGCCGTTGGTGGCTTTGAATCCCTACCGCTGGGCGGTATGTACTTGGATGCTTTTAATAAGAAAATATTTTCTAAGTATGAAGTTCGTGTTTTGTGTTAGATGTAGAGGGAAGAATACGAGTTGTCATCTCGGATCTAACTCTTTGGTGTAAATCGTCCGATTCGTTAACTCGGGACATTTCGATTTTCGCGAGTGTTTAGATGTGGGCGAAGAGACATGCCTTTAGGATCTCGATTCATGCCTTGAGACGTTAGCGACCAGTGTGCTGGGTTTAGNATGAAGTTCGTGTTTTGTGTTAGATGTAGAGGGAAGAATACGAGTTGTCATCTCGGATCTAACTCTTTGGTGTAAATCGTCCGATTCGTTAACTCGGGACATTTCGATTTTCGCGAGTGTTTAGATGTGGGCGAAGAGACATGCCTTTAGGATCTCGATTCATGCCTTGAGACGTTAGCGACCAGTGTGCTGGGTTTAGGGCAAGACCTAGGTTTACTTTCGGATTGGGGCTGTGCGATGACTTGTCGGCTTTTGTTTCGCCCGTTGCGATTTTAACCTGACTCCATACCGATTTAGAATCCGCGATAGGTTCTCGGCTTATACGATTCGTATTGTTGGAATCGAGCATCTCACCGGGAACAATTTCTAAGTTTCCCGGAAGTGCTGACCAAAAATTTGGATTTCTTTTATAGCGCGCTATTTTATCCTCGTCGGATGTATGCGGACCGATAGGTCGGTGCGTTTGTTTAGGACGGCTAGAGTGCTCGACGGGGGCAATCTCCGAGCGTTCGTGTCTTTATAGTCGCGGACGGACTTGGGGAAATATTTTTCTTTTGAGAGTTTAGGCGACGTCTCGCCAGTTCTTTCCGAAAATATTTTGATATGCAAGTTTTTTAGAAAGACGATTAAATAGTTGTTACTGCGGAAGCAATTTTCCGGATTTGCGTTTTCTGATAGTAGCGGAGATATTCTAACTTTGTCTTTATTAAAAACTTCGAAAATTTTTCGATTACAAAGCTAAAAGAAATTTTGTAAAAAAAAAATTTGGGAGTATACGAATACTCGTATACTCACCCACTCCCCCCCCCCCCCCGGTTTTGGAAGGGGGGATAGCTGAACTCGTCTTTAGGCAAGCTGCCTACGTATTCCTTTCGGAAATCAAGCCATCTCGTAGTTCTGATTGTTTGCGCGAGTGTGCTTACTCGGATGTTGCGGACTTCTCGATCGCTTCAGTTGCGGGATCGATGTCTTTGTCCGGGATTGTCTCCTCCGGTCGGGTGGAAGCGATGGGTGCGGAAACTTCTGGTTTCTCGACCGTTGCTTACTTTGGGTTGTTTTCTGCGGGCGGTGGCGTGACATTTGCCCGTTTTGGTTTCACGATTGCTACCGCCAATTGCCTCAGCTTATGTTCGGCCAGGAAGCAGGATCGTGATTGTCTTTGGCATCCCCAAATTACTGCGACTCCCGTAGGTGTTGGGAATTTGATGCCTAAGTGATATGTTGACAGAACTGCCTTCATGGAATTTATCCAAGGCGTTCCCATAATCACGTTGTAGATAGCCGGGAAATCGACTACCGCGAAGTTAACGATTTTTGTTACTTCTTTTGCGGCGACTGGTAATCGGATTGATCCTAGGGTCATTGACGTCTCGCCAGAGAAACTAGTCAGCGGTTTTGGGATCGGCTCGACTTCCGAGAGATCGATTCCCATGCGTGCTAGCGTGTTGCGGAAGATCACGTTGACAGTACTCCCGGTATCGACCAAGATCCGAGCGACTTCTAAATCGCTTATTACTAAGTCGATGACGAGAGGATCGGCGTGAGGTTGGTCGATTCCGCCGGTTTCAGCGTCGTCGAATGAGATCACTCCTTTCGGAGAGTCATCCGTCGACACCTTCCAACTCGAGCCGGTTTCGGCTTTGCGTTGGTATGATTTTATAGACGAGACGGTGTCGTTGAAGTATTGTGATTCGCCGATGCTCATGTTGATTTTCGGCGGTTAGCGTCGTTACCCTTCTCGTCTTGTCTTCGTCCGTGTTTTTCGCCTGACTGGTTTCCCTGAGGCGGAGTTTCTGCTCGCGCGTTCCTGTCGTTCTTCGGAAGGCGATCCGAATCGCGGATGAGATCCTTGACACTGGATATCTCGGAAAGTTCTCCCGCGACCAATTTTGCGGCATGTCTGGCGCCGAGAACTTTGCAGTTCACGGTGGAATGCCCGCGGGTTTGGTGGAGGTCGCAGAAAGAATTCTCGTCGTAATTCGAATTTCTCGTCCACGTGTTACCCGTAGTTCGCCCTTGCTCCAAACCGGAGTTGATGGCGTAGTTATGCGCCCCTTGGAGATCATGTCCCTCGTGATGGATGAATTTGTCGTTACGAAAGTTCCTCTTTTTCTGCTTCTGCTCGGACGCGTTATCCTTCGCGGATGTTTTCGTCGGCTTATGCTTCTCGGACAGGATTTTGGTCTCCTCTTCGATGGTTATGAAGTCAGTGGCCGTATGGAGCGTATCCTGGATCGTCCGTGGTTTCTCGAGAGTTATCCACTTGCAGAATTTTGATTTATACCAGAGCGATTTCCTTAACGCGTCGATGGCGGCTTTGTCGCTAATCCCGCTAACCCTAGCCATGACGAGTTTGAACCTGCTCATGAAATCGCAGAGAGATTCGTCCTCCTTCTGCACCAAGCTCCAGAGGTCGGCGTCGGAGGTTTCCGGGTTAATGAACATTGAGTACTGCTTTAGGAATTCCGAAGCCAGCCGACGGAAAATTCTGATCGAATTTCACCTGAGTTTGGCGAACCATTCGAGCGCGGCTCCTTCCAGGTTTTCGACAAAGAGGCGGCAGTAGCCTGCGTCTTTTTAGTGATCCTTGAGCTTGGCTCGTCCCATGGTGATCTGGAATGATTGTAGGTGCGCTTTGGGATCGGACGCCCCGTCGTAAGTCGGCACCTTAAGTTTTCCGGGATCGGGAAGTTTGATCTCGGTGATGCGGGCCGTGAAGGGCGTTTTCCGAGACTCGTACAGTAGCCGATCAATCTCGGGTGAGGCGCTGGTAGCGTGGTGAATCTGAGATTTCACCGCTTTTACCGCTGCGGCTGTTTTGGTAATATATTCGCGGAGGTCGCGAATCTCGGTCAGACCACCAGCAGTTTGCCGACCTTGTCGGCGTTTGCTGCGAGTGACTGGAGATCGCTCCTCTGCGGTTTTTGCGTATCGCGCGAAGTCGAGTTCCCCCTCGTCTCCAGTAAAAGAACGTTGGGGAGAAGACTCCGACAGAGGACTTCGAGTCATTCTTCTCCTAGGATGGACGCGTCTTCGTCCGATGAATCGGCCTGGTCGCTCGTCTCCAGGTTAACCCTTTCGATGTCGTCGCCCTCGGTCTCCTATTCGTGAGTAGGAGGTTTCTCCGATTCGTTCAGCGTCGCGTCAGGATTGTCTTTTCTGGATTCCTTTTCCGGTAAGTTACCCTGCTCGGTTCTGGGACGATCCGTAGGAGCGCCAAAGTCGAGCCTCCTTCCGCGGATCTTAGTAGTTCCGCGGGGGCGAATTGCTCGGGTTTTCGCGGTTAGGGTCTCTACCCGTTTCGCGAGCGAACCAATGAGCTTTTCCTGCTCTTCCGATTTTTTGTTAAACTCGGAAAGCATCTTCTCGAGGGTCTCGGCGTTAGCGTTTGTAGCGTTGGCCGCAGACGCTCCTTGTGGTGGTGTTGTTTCAACGTTATCGCGTTCGTTGCGAGTTTGGTTGTCACCAGTCATTGTTTCTTTGTTGGACATGTTGCGGCTTCGGTGTAAGATAGATCCGACCCCCCCTCCTTCTAGCGCCAAACTGTGGGAACCGAAATCCACCTACTGTCAAATAATCGTAAATAAGGAAACTTCGTGAAAACCCTAAGTTTCCAGAGGAACCGGCTATCTGCAGAACCGCACAACGAAGATTAAGAAAACGATAAACTTAGAATTCAAAAGTGAATAAACGAAATCAAGAGCAAAGAGGTTCTTATTCCGAATCTGCGTATGAACTGGTACAAAAAGAGTTGCCGGAAACTTAAGAACGAAAAAACCCTAATTGAAACGCAGCTCGCTAACAGAAAACGGAAATATTCCTAAATGCTAATTTTCGTGGTGAGAGCTCTGAACATCGTGTCCCTTGCTTCTGCCCTAGACCTTTTACTTATATACTCCTCGCCTTGGCCATTCGGTCTTTCGATTTCGCCCAGATTTGAGTATATCGGGAATCTTCCATTTTTCTCGATCCTTCCTTTTCTTCCGCGGAAATCTTCTAATTTTTCTTCAAACCTGCCTTTTATCTTCAAGCTTGACATTTATTTTCTTCCTGCGAGTAAATCGTCAAAACATTATCGTATCTTCGGGTTAGATTCCGTTTAGATCGCGAGATGGGCTTTTATCGCGTTTTTGGACCTTCCGGGCCGTGCTACGGTAAATCCATTTTCCGACTTCGTACAGGATCGTTTCCTGATCTGATGCCGTTTTTAGTAAATTCCTCGAGCTAATCGTAAGGTTTTACGATTTACTCGACGTTTTTATTAAAAACGCGTTTTTACGATTTTAACGAGAAATCTCGAATAAATCGTATAGTTTAGGCAATGTTCGGTGTTTTGTTTAACCGTTGCCGTTTTATACGATTTCCTCTAAGTCTTACGGTTTTTATCGTAAAACTCGAACGATAGGTCGGATCGAGATGGAACGGGAGAAATTTTGGCCGTGGTTCAAAATGCGACCGTGTCGAAAGACGTAAGTTTTGAATCGGGGATGCGGGAGATCGAGGCTGGGATGTCCAGGAAGTCTCTAGTTTGTCCAACGGCGAACTAGTCAAGTGGGACTAGTTCGCCCACCGGCGAACTAGTCAAGGGTCTCCTAGTTTGCCCATCGGCGAACTAAGCCAGCTTGGCTTAGTTCGCCGGTGGGCGAACTAGTTGCGACTAGTTCGCGTTTTACGGCTGTGTCGGTTTTTTGTGGTTTCGTAAAACGATTCTCGAGTTTTATAAAACGATCTTCGAGTTTTATAAAATGATCTTCAAGTTTTATAAAATGATTCTTCGAGTTCTATAAAATGATTCTCGGTTTTATAAAATGATATTCACGTTTTATAAAACGGCTTCTCGAGTTTTATAAAACGATCTTCGAGTTTTATAAAACGGCTTCTCGAGTTTCATAAAACGGCTTCTCGAGTTTTATAAAACGATTCTTCGAGTTTTATAAAACGATTCTCGAGTTTTATAAAACGATCTTTGAGTTTTATAAAACGGCTTTTCGAGTTTTATAAAACGATCTTTGAGTTTTATAAAACGGCTTCTCTAGTTTTATAAAACGATCTTTGAGTTTTATAAAACGGCTTCTCGAGTTTTATAAAACGGCTTCTCGAGTTTTATAAACCATCTTTGAGTTTTATAAAACGGCTTCTCGAGTTTTATAAAACGGCTTCTCAAGTTTTATAAAACGGTCTGCGAGTTTTACAAATGACTTCGAGTTTTATAAAACGACTTCTTGGGTTTTATAAAACTATTCCTTTTGTATTTTTGCGGGGAGTTTTGGCTATTGATTCCGTCGTACCGATTTTGACCCCAACATGGAGCTAGTTGAGGAACGACTCCATCTTCCTGAAAACATGTTTGAAGATCCCCAAAGAAAGTAGAAAGAAAAGTTTCTTAGATAAGTTGTAGAAAATGGGGTAAAGAATTCAAAATTTTACTCCATCTACTTATAAGGAAGAATTTTACTATTCACCCTTGGACTTTTGGCCATTAAAGTTCCGCCTAATTCTACCAAACCCGCCAAACAGACTCAATCCACTCGCAAGAACCACAAGATTCTTACGAGCTGGGGGGCTAACTGTTGGGGACAAAATCGGTACGACGGAATCAATAGCCAAAATTCCCCTCAAAAAGGAATAGTTTTATAAAACCCAGAAAATCGTTTTATAAAACGAGAAGCCATTTTATAAAACTCGAAGATCGTTTTATAAAACTCGAGAAGCCGTTTTATAAAACTCGAAGACCGTTTTATAAAACTCGAAGATCGTTTTTTAAAACTCGAGAAGCCGTTTTATAAGACTCGAAGATCGTTTTATAAAACTCGAGAAGCCGTTTTATAAAACTCGAAGACTGTTTTATAGAACTCGAAGATCGTTTTATAAAACTCGAAGATCGTTTTATAAAACTCGAGAAGCCGTTTTATAAAACTCAAAGATCGTTTTATAAAACTCGAGAAGCCATTTTATAAAACTTGAAGACCGTTTTATAAAACTCGAAGATAGTTTTATAAAACTCGAGAAGGCGTTTTATAAAACTCGAAGATCGTTTTATAAAACTCGAGAAGCCATTTTATAAAACTCGAAGGTCATTTTATAAAACTCGAGAAGCCGTTTTATAAAACTCGAAGATCGTTTTTATAAAACTCGAGAAGCCGTTTTATAAAACTCGAAGATCGTTTTATAAAACTCGAAGATCGTTTTATAAAACTCGAAAAGCCGTTTTATAAAACTCGAGAAATCTTTGTATAAAACTCGAGAAGCCGTTTTATAAAACTCAAAGATCGTTTTTATAAAACTCGAGAAGCCGTTTTATAAAACTCGAAGATCGTTTTATAAAACTCGAAAAGCCGTTTTATAAAACTCGAGAAATCATTTTACAAAACCGCGAAAAACCGAAACAGCCACGAAGCGCGAACTAGTCACAACTAGTTCGCCTGCTGGCGAGCTAAGCTAAGCTGGCTTAGTTCGCCAGCAGGCGAACTAGAGGCTTACCAACTAGTTCGCCTGCTGGCGAACTAAGCCAAGCTGGCTTAGTTAGCCAGCAGGCGAACTAGACGGTCCCGGACTAGTTCGCCTGCTGGCGAACTAAGCCAGGTTGACTTAGTTCGCCAGCAGGCGAACTAGGCACCCCATGGCTAGTTCGCCTGCTGGCGAACTAGGACCTCTTCGGCTAATTCGCCTGCTGGCGAACTAAGCCAGCCCGGCTTAGTTCGCCAGTAGGCGAACTAGAGACCTCCCGGATCTCCCGCGGCCCCGATTTGAACCTTACGTCCTTCGACACGGTCACATTCTGAACCACGGTTGAAATGTCTCTCATTTCGTCTTGATCCGACTTATCGTTTGAATTATACGATAAAAACCGTAAAACTTCGTTTTCCCGAAAAGAACTTAAAGAAATCGTATAAAACGGTAACGATCGAGTAAAACACCGAACATTGCCTAAACTATACGATTTATCTGAGATTTTTCGTTAAGATTATAAAAAACGCGTTTTTTATAAAAACGGTCGAGAAAATCGTTGAAAACAGCATCGGATTAGGAAACAGTCTCGTATAAAGTCGTAAAACGGTTTTTATCGTGAAACGGCCCGGAAGGTCCTAAAACACGATAAAAACCCATCTCACGACATTAATGAAATCAAACCCGAAGATACAATAACGTTTTGACGGTTTACTCGCAGACGGAAGATAAAAGGCAAGTTTGAAGATAAATAGAAGATTTCCGCGGAAGAAAAGGAAGGATCGACAGATATGGAAAGTTCCCGGTATATTCGGTTTCGGGCGAAATGGAAAGGTCAGAACCGCCTAAGGGGGAGTATATAAGGAGGAGGCATAGGGCAGAAGCTGAGACACGATTTTCAGAGCTGTCACCACCAAAATTAGCATTTAGGAATATTTACGTTTTCTGTTAGCGAGCTGCGTCTCAACTAGGGTTTTTCGTTCTTAAGCTTTTCGGCCACTCTTTTTGTACCAGTTCTACGCAGATTCGGAATAAGAACCTCTTTGCTCTCGATTTTTCGTTTATTCTTTTAAAAATTCTAAGTTTATCGTTATCTTAATCTTCGTTGTGCGATTCTGCAGATAGCCGGTTCCTCTGGAAACTTAGAGTTTTCCCGAAGTTTCCTTTTTTTACTATTTATTGACAGTAGGTGGATTTCGGTTCCCACAGTATCGACCGATACGCCCTTTCCACCGACGATCAACAACCGTTCGTCAACCAATACCTTCATCACCTCATCGATCGACATCAACAACCGTTCATCGACCGATACCCTTCACTTGACATCGATCGATACACCACACCTTACATCGATCGATACTAACCGGCGAGACATGGTAGCGCCTATGATTCTCATACCCGATGGGAATGGAGACCTGCGTGATCAAGATGGTCACCTGCGAAATGCAGCAGGTCAGAAGTTGAATGATCAGAAGGAGATCATTACCGAAGAAGAGACTGCACCCACATGCATCATTCAACCTGTAGAAGAGACCAGAACTTTGGCTAATTACAACCGCCCCGATCAGTTCTATTCAAACCGATCAGTCATCCTACCTCCTGCTATTCAGAGAGGAGATTTTGAGCTCAAGCCGCAGTACTACACACTCGTAGGACAAATCCCTTTTTGTGGTTTGCCCCATGAGCATCCTATGGACCATTTAGAGAGGTTCGAGGATCTTGTCACCCTAGTCAAAGCAAAAGGAGTCCCTCAAGATTATCTTTTCTGCAAGCTTTTCAAGTACTCTCTATCTGGAGAAGCTTTGCAGTGGCTAAGACAACTACCACCAGGTTCCCTTACCACCTGGAATGATATCAAGCACGCCTTCCTGCGTAATTTCTTTGATGATTCACGCGCTGAAGACTGGAGGAAGAAGATTGCTACATTCACCCAAGCCCCTGAAGAGTCATTCAAGGATAGTTGGAACAGATTCAAGTCCTACTAGCGAGACTGCCCACACCACGGATTCAACCAAGTACAACTGCTCTGCACCTTCTATAGAGGCATCAGCCCCGATTTCAAAAGAGCCCTTGATACAGCTAGCGATGACAACTTCACCACCAGGAATCCTCA
The DNA here is from genome assembly GCA_932364175.1 of Eruca vesicaria subsp. sativa. Lineage (NCBI taxonomy): Eukaryota > Viridiplantae > Streptophyta > Magnoliopsida > Brassicales > Brassicaceae > Eruca > Eruca vesicaria. Next base: position 109,852 of record CAKOAT010054933.1, read on the forward strand.
GAATGCTATCAAGCTAATTGAAAAATTAGCTTCCAGCAACAGCACAAGAAACTCTATGCAGACTACATCATCCCATGGGAAGGAGTACGTCAATGAAGTTCAAGCACAGCTAGACAACATTCAGAAGCTCCTAAACAAGCAGATCTGTTCAGTGGAAGATTCAGAAATTGTTGAAGAAGATGTCAACTGGATTAGTGGTGCCGGTTTTCAGAGATCTGGTAACCAAGGAGGATATAGAAACTTCACAGGCCAGAGAAGCAACTTTAACCAGAATCCCCAGAAGCCCAACACCTTCTGCAGCAGCAACCCTAACAACAACAGAAGCTATGGAAGTACCTTCTACTCAAACCCACACCCACCCACCCAAGATACTAAACTGGAGGAATTGCTAGACAAGATACTTAAGAGTCACCAGAAACTAGAGGTAAACTTCAATGGAAAGATCGATTCTGTCTACACCACCTTTATCACGAAGATAGATGCACTCAGCACCCATGTGAAGAAGCTAGAGACCAAGGTGTTATAGACAGGAGAAGCAGTTAAGAAGCAGGAGTTTGCCCACACCCAGAACATCAATGCCCTCCTAGATGATGACTTTTGGCAAGAGGTAGTAGAAGAGATTTAGAGATCTGATGATGAGAGTGAAAGAGAATTCACCTACGACTACTATCGATCGATATTACCAGCTCAACATCGATCGATATCACCTTTAGTTCGTCGATCGATCGACTTTGATGAGTGTCGATCGATGGACTCCGACGAAAACCCTCGCGAGTGCAATTCCGTCAAGATTATGTCTCACGCCGAATTCGCCGCACTTCACCCACATCCACCCGCACCTGTCATCGATCGACATGATGCCCCCATCATCGATGAACATCAAGACCCTGGCATCGCTGGACACACTCCAACCAGTGTCAATCGATACACAGTACCCCAACGCCGAGTGCCACTTCCTAAAATCGACAGTGCAGGTCTTGATTCTTTCCGGGAGCGATATTACACCACCAGAAACCCTACAGCAGCTCTAAAAGAGAGACCCACGGATATTTTTGAGTCCATGGAGATAAAAATGCAAAATATGGGGAGAGTGCTCCGAAAAAGGAAAGAGAAGATACCTAAACCCTATAAAAGAGAAGCTAACAAGGAGTTGTCAAGCTTTAGAAAAAGAGTCCTCAGAATACTTAAAGAGAAACCTTTTGAAGAAGCCTACTTTTCACACAGATTTTGGATGTTCTTCATAGAAACCAAGGACACAGAAGAAGTCATCAGGAGGATGTTTAACCAAGTCCGAGATAGCCTCAAGTAGAAGATAACACTGAAGAAGACGAATGATCCAGGGAAATTCACAATACCTTGCTCCATTAGAGGTGTTGAGTTCCCACGTGCCCTCTGTGATACATGATCTGGAGTTATCATCTTACCCAAGCTCATGGCAGATCATCTAGGTCTGAAGATAGAGCCTTCTGAAGAAACTTTCATCTTTGTAGATTGTTCTCAGCAAAGCTCTAGAGGCATCGTTCGCAACCTTGAGGTACAGATTGGAGAAACCCTAATTCCTACAGACTTCCATATCCTCTCCAACAAGCTGAACTTCAAGACTTCTCTACTACTTGGAAGAGCCTTCTTAGCCACAGTTGGAGCGGTTTGTGACCTCCAAACCAACAAGCTCTGCCTAACCCTCATCAACCCTTCCATTCACTACGACCCTGTTCCAGTAATCAAGTTCCCAAGGCCAGCTAGCTCAACACTCGTAGCCACATGTTTCTGTGCCCACGAATTTGATTCTATGGAAGAGTATGAAACCGAAGAAGCAGTATCGACCGATGACACCACTTCCCCATCGATCGATATCCTTGCAGCACCATCGACCGACAGTTCTACCTGGTCATCGCTCGATGGAGTATTCCGACGGATCGAAGATGAGTTCCCAGACGCCGATTTCAGTGCAAATGAGTGGGAAAACGATCACTACTTGCCCGAGCTCGCTAGTATCACTACTCAAGAGGAGTATGATGAAGATTATGAGGAGGAATGAGCCATAGAGTACCAATTTCTTCGAGAAGATGCAGAACACCCGCCTCATCCGACCTTCCTCCGACACCCATCGATCGATGTAAACCCTACACCATTGATCGATATACCTCCTCCCAGATCGCTCAATCGACGTTTCGACTCAACGAGCGACGAACCCTACTGCAGACCAGTCTATGTCCCATACGAACCACGAGACGAAGGTTACTCGATTGGAAGCTGGGCCAGCGGTTATCATGAAAGTTTTGTAGTAGACAAAACACCCCTACAAGCCGCGATTCAACCTGCAGATCCCGTATCGCTCGACAGGGAGTTCAAGCCGTCGACCGATATGATCCTCCGGACATCGATCAATAAGGAGCACTCTCCATTGATCGATATCAATATTCAACCACCAACCGATCCTGCCACAACACCATCCGAGGTACAAACACTTCAATTTGATTTAAATTCACTAATTCCGGATGAGTTTGGTATTTTCAGGGATTCAGATGGTCATGCACGTGCTATAGATGGGAGAATCATTCCTATCTCCACAGAAGATGTTGCAGACCTACTACAGATGGCCAATGGACCTATCATCGAAAACGACCCGCACCAGAGAAAACGGCCATCGACCGATGTATGGAGACTCGCATCGATCGATACACATCACGAGTTTGGGAAAAGAGCTTTCAAACACGGAGAATGTTGTTTCTCCTGGGAAAAGAAAGACGAATTTGGTGTCTACCGAGATGAATCTGGCCATGCAAGAGCAGTAAACGGAGACATCATCCCTGTCACCAAAGAAGATATGGAAAACTTGCTAAAGAGAGCCTCACTATTTGGTCGCTCTTGTTTCTGTCTACCAGGATATGCTGATCAGTTTGCTAAAGGAGTTCTAGATGGCAAGCTCGTACCTACATGCTAGATGGCCTCACCAGCGATCACAACTGGAAGATAGAAGGCACGAGACTTGACCTTCAGGAAGAACTATCAAGAATTCGAGGTGAGATGCTATGGCAGACCACCCACAATGACTCAGTACAAAAGAAACGAGATGCCCTACAAGAAGAAGTCAAAACTTTGCGCGAACAACTGAAGTCTCAGACACAAGCATCGACCGATACATAAACCCCTGCATCGACCGATACACCCGTACTTAACCCGATCGAGCACCACTTACAGAAGCCATCGATCGATGACAAACCCAGTCCATCGATCGATACCCGTGCTCAGGAATTCTGTACCAGGGAAGAACTTGAAGAAACCACAGCACAAATCTACAAATCTATTGAGTTTTGTGCAGACGAAGATTATAGAATCCTGGACGAATACTGGTTTCCCCTACACAGTGATTTCAAAGGTCTGCAATGCACAATGGAAGATATTCAGAAGGAGGTAGAAGATATCCAAAGGAGGTAGCAGACCTGACCCATCCCCATCGATCGATGAAGCACACAACGCATCGATCGATGAAGCACACAACGCATCGATCGATAGGAAACCTCCACCCTCGACCGATGAGACCACTTCTCCATCGATCGATATCCTTGCAGCACCATCGACCGACAGTCCTACCCGGTCATCGCTCGATGGAGTATTCCGACGGACCGAATCCGAGTTCCCAGAAGCTGATTTCAACGAAGAAGATTGGGAAAACGATCACTACTTGCCCGAGCTTGCTAGTATCAATACTCAGGAGGAGTATGATTAAGATTATGAGGAGGAACGAGCTATAGAGTACCGATTTCTTCTAGAAGATGAAGAACAGCCTCCATTCCCGACCTTCATCCGACGAGCATCGACCGATATGACACCTGGTCCATCGATCGATATGCCCAATCCCAGATTGCGCAAACGACGGTTCGAATCAACAAGCGACGAACCCTACTGCAAACCAGTCTATGTCCTACACGAACCACGAGACGGAGATTACTCGATCGGAAGCTGCGCCAGCGGTTATCACAAATGTTTTGCAGTAGACACAGTACCCCTACAAGCCGCGACTCAACCTGTAGAAACCATATCGTTCGACAAGGAGTACAAGCCATCGACCGACATGCCCTACAAGCCATCGACCGACGATGACCATTCTCCATCGATCGATATCAATAACAGACCACCAACCGATCCTGCCACAACACCATCCGAGGTACAAACACCTAAATTTGATTTAAATTCACTAATTCCGGATGAGTTTGGTATTTTCAGGGATTCAGATGGTCATGCACGTGCTATAGACGGGAGAATCATTCTTATCTCCATAGAAGATGTTGCAGACTTACTCCAGATGGCCAATGGACCTATCATCGAAAACGACCCGAACCAGACAAATCGCCCATCGAGAGTATGGCACGAGAGCTTTCCAAAACGGAGAACGTCGTTTCTTTTGGGAAAAGAAAGATGAATATGGAGTCTACAGAGATGAATCTGGCCATGCAAGAGCAGTAAACGAAGACATCATTCATGTCACCAAAGAAGATATGGAAAACTTGCTGAAGAGAGCCTCACTATTTGGTCGCTCTTGTTTCTGTCTACAAGGATATGCTGATCAGTTTGCTAAAGGAGTTCCAGATGGCAAGCTCTACACCCAGAACGAAGTCACCTACATGCTAGACGGCCTCACCAGCGATCACAACTGGAAGATAGCAGGCGCGAGACTTGACCTTGAGGAAAAACTATCAAGACTTCGAGGTGAAATGGTATGGCAGACCAGCCACAATGACAAAGTATGAAAGAAACGAGATGCCCTACAAGAAGAAGTCAACACTTTGCGCGCACAACTGAAGTCTCAGCCACAGCCATCGACCGTTACAGATCCCCCTGCATCGATTGATGCACCCGTACTTAACGCGATCGAGCACCACCTACAAAATCTATCGATCGATGACAAACCCAGTCCATCGATCGATACCCGTGCTCCAGAATTCTGTACCAGGGAAGAATTTGAAGCAACCACAGCACAAATCTACAAATCTATCCAGTTTTGTGAAGACGAAGATTATTGAATCCTGGATGAATACTGGTTTCGCCTACACAGTGATTTCCAAGGTCTGCAATGCAGAATGGAAGATATTCAGAAGGAGGTAGAAGATATCCAAAGACAGCTCGCCAGCCGACCTGACCCATTGATCGATGAAGCACCCAACGCATCGATCGATATGCAACCTCCAGCCTCCACCGACGATCCAACACACCACGACACCATGCAGTGCACAACAGAACATATCTACAGCATGATTGGCAACCATCAGTACAGCCTTGCCAACTTAGAAGGGTGGTTAAAAAGGATCCAAGCAGAAGTTTATGGTTTGAAGACTAGCATGACCAGAAGTGAGAAGGCCACAAGAAGCTTTCTAACTTCTTGGTTTGATGAAACACAAGAAAAGGAGGACACTTGTTTACCAACAAGTACCTGCAACCCACCTCACTAGCCACCATAACTCCAAAGTCAAGCTTACTGACTTTAACCAAGCGCTGAGTGGGAGGCAACCCACTGTTAGGTATTTTACTTACTTTTTTATTTTATTTTTACTTACTAGTTTCGTTTTTACCTGTTTTTAGGAAGATGGATACACGATCCATACCTATCGACCGATACGAACCAGTCGATATCGCTCGACACTGACCAACACGCATTGATCGACGATGGCGACTCACCATCGATCGATACCCATATCGGTCAGGTATATCGTTCACCATTTCGATATCAGTTTACATATTTCATTTTTCTTATGCTCTAACTCTGACTAATTATACACTGAGGACATTGTATGATTTAAGTCTGGGGGGAGTTGATTACTGATGCTACTTTACCTCTTTTTGATCTTTTTGATAAAGTTTTCAGAAATTGGTTTTATTGAGTCAAGAAAGGGAAAAATTTTCAAAGTCTTACTTTTTATCTTACCACTCTTTAGCACCATTCTTAGATTTATTGATTGCAGAAAGTACTATAGATGCTAAAGTGGATCACCGATCACCTATGTCAACACTTTCATGATTGTCTGGAAGAACCAAAGCTGATTTCCAACCTAACCTGACATATATTGCTTGTCTTGGGGCTTGGTATACAAGGGATCGGAATCCTCTTGCAAGTCTGGAAGGTAAAAGTCTCAAAAATTTTGGTTTCCTTCTTTCCTTCCTTCGGCATCCCCAGAAAATAAAAGATTGAGATGATTTCCTGAGAGGCAGAGGGAGAGGTACATTACCTATGACCCCACTATTCTAAATCAAAGGAATGATCAAAGCGAGGGAGAGGTACATTACCTATGACCCCACTATTCGCTTACACTTTGTCAAGAAAGATCAATAAGATGAACATTAACTGTTCATTGGGATTGATATAAAAAAAAGAAAAAAGAAAGAAAAGAGAAAAAAAAGAGTTGGGATTCCGATAAGGGGGATAAAGAAAGAAAGAGAACCAGGATGAGAATGCTTGAAACTTGTTTGAGTTGAATCCAAGTGTTCCTTGATCGATACACCCAAGGTAAAGCCTACACCTTTATTTTTATGCATCAATGAAATCAGTAGAGGGGATAGACAGAAAAGGAATGTTTAAGTTGATTGGCTAGATGTTTAGGTTGCTAAGCTAGGATATGGTATAATGTACTTCTGTAGTTGATAGGAATAAGGTGTGGTTTGCAACAAAGTAAGAGGTTATGATTTTTAAGTTGAGATTTTGATTGACTCCCTGCTATTTTTAAACTTCTTTTCAAGACTAACTTGATGTTTGCTTGAGGACAAGTGATATCTTGTGTATTTACATGTTTTTAAGCCTCATTTTAGCTTTCATCTTTAGACTCTAGATGCATTGATAGTACATTTAGGTTGCATTGCATCACTTTTGCATAATTCAGGTGTTGGAGATTCTCTTTGGTGTTTCTGAAGACATGAAGTTGATTTGGAGCCAAGATGGAGGATTTACACTCACTTCATGTCACAAGCTTCAAGTACTATAGCGACACTGTCATAGCGACTTACCCAAGTCGTTATGAGACCCATCGAAGCCTGGTAGCGACCCTCGTAGCGACATGGTGTTGTCGCTACGGATTTCCAAGACCGAAGTTTATTTTCCCAAGTGCCATAGCGACATCACCGTAGCGACATAGGCAAGTCGCTACAAGCTCTGAAGTCTGAAGCTCAATATCGGCAAAGTGTCATAGCGACCACACTGTAGCGACTTCATGTGGTCGCAATGGGCCCCCTCGAACGTGATTAGCGACTACCATAGCGACTTGAGCTGGTCGCTACGGATCCTTGAGACGCAACCAAACCATAGCGACATGGGCATAGCGGGATGAAGATGTCGCTATTAAAGTTTATTTAGTCTTTTTATTTAGTTTGCCCTACTTGTTTTGGGATTAATATAAATACCCTTAAACATCATTTTGGGATATCTTATCTTGTAATTTTCTCTCTAAACCTAAGAACTTATTGGTGAAAGATCAAAACTTTAGCTTCTTTTCATCTTATTCTCTTAAGTTTGTTGAGTATTCTTGATCTCTAATCATGTTTAACCAACAATCAATCATTGTTGTTAGGTTAATCATGTGTATTANTTAATGCTTGATTAATGTTGGCCTCCTTAATCTTGATCATTAGACTTTAGCCACCCACAAGGTGTTTGTTTAAATGTCTGAACCAACTCTTCTAGCTTTAATACTACCTAGCCAATGACCATTTGAATCTAGGAAGTATTAGATAGTTATTAAACCTATTCTTAATGATTGTTTTCATTAATAGAGCCAATGATCATTTGTGTTTTATTAATGGAGGCAAATGAGCAATTATCTAGACCTAGAACTTGCTTAGCTTGATGTTTAGACTTAAGGAATCGCCTTGATTGAAAAGCTTGCTACTTTAGATTGAACTTAATCACCCTAACCAAGTACCTACTCCCATGAGTCTAGTTTTCACTAATTGAGAGAAAGTTTATTTACTTGTTGCATTGTTAAATCATTCTTAGTTCATTTGATAACCTTTAAACCGATTGCATTTAGATTAAACAATGTCTTGTATTCTCTTTGTTCAGTAGCACTTAGGATTGGATTGACACTCTACTTTCCATACTACATTGATTTTCTTTAAGGTGTTAAAAACCTTTATCAAATTTGGCGCCGTTGCCGATTCTAAGTTGCTTTTGACATTGAGATTTAGTCACTTGTTTGAGACTAAGTCATTTTTCTTTTACTTTGTTACTGATTCTCCTTCTTCCTTTTCCTTTGAATCTCAGGTGTATGAACTTAAGGAGCCAAGGCTCATCAAGTCTAGTGCCAAGAGTTGAGGACATCAGAGCTTTTGAAAGGGAGATAGCAAGGAAGCGAAGGGAAGAAGAGCAACATGCTCATTTACACAGATTGGGGTTAGTGATGGAACAACATCACCAGCAGCCTCAAGATGAAGAGGGTGTAGGTCTAGGAGCTGACAACCTAAGGCCACAACACCCACAGCGCCATGCAAGGACCATTGGTACTCATGATCAGCCTAACATCAATGGTCAAAGAGCTGGTATTAGGGCTCCAGCTGTGGCAAATAACAACTTTGAGATCAAGTCCAGCCTCATCAACATGATCCAACAAAACAAGTATCATGGTCTTGCCTTGGAGGATCCTCTTGATCATTTGCATAACTTTGACCAGCTGTGTAGCACAACCAAGATCAATGGAGTCTCTGAAGATGCCTTCAAGCTGAGGTTGTTTCCTTTCTCTTTAGGAGACAAGGCCCATATTTGGGAGAGAAGTCTTTCAAGAGATTCTATTGAAACTTGGGATGCTTGCAAGAAGGCTTTCCTTACCAAGTTCTTCTCTAGCTCAAGGACTGCTAAGCTAAGGAATGAGATCTCTGGCTTTACTCAAAGGAATCTTGAAAACTTTGGAGAAGCATGGGAAAGGTTCAATAGCTACATCTCTCAATGCCCTCATCATGGCTTCAACATGGAGAGTTTTCTTAGCACATTCTACAGAAGAGTTTTGCCTAAGTATAGGTCCCAACTTGACACTGCTAGCAATGGATCATTCTTGGGCAGAACTGAAGATGAAGCTTTGGAGCTTGTAGAGAACATGGCTAAGAGTGATTCAGTCTACAATGATGATTATGATCGAAGCAACAGAGGCAGTGGAGGTGATGATCAGACCACTAAGAAGGAGTTGAAAGCCTTACAAGACAAGATTGATCAGCTCATTTCAGCTGGAGCTAAACAAGAGAAAGTTAACTTTGTTGGTGAGCAGAACAAAGGAGGGAATGCTGTGGTTAATGAGGTTGATGGTATAGAAGGACAAGAGGAGCTGTGCTTCATTAACAACAATGGGACATGGTACAAGAAGGAACCTAACTTTCAGTAAAACAACTACAAGCAAAGGTCTTACCCCAACAACCAACAAAGTGGTTACCAAGGTCAACAAAACCAAGGTTACCCCTCCAAAGGAAACCAGTCTACACAAAACCAAGCTGGATCATCCACTTCTACTCCACAAGAGAGTAGTACTGAGGCTATGTTGAAGCAAATATTGGAATCTGAAACTAGGAGTGAGAAGCATGTTGGATATGAGCTGAAGAATTTGCATGCCAAGATTGATGGAAGCTACAATGATCTCAACAACAAATTCAAGGCTCTTGAGAATCAGTTTGCCTCAATGAGTTCTCAATCTAGTAGACAACAAGGTTCTCTACCTGGAAAATCTGAGCAAAACCCCAAGGAGTCAATGAAAGCAATTACTCTTCGAAGTGGTAAAGAATTACCTACTAGAGCTCTCACCAAGGATGGTGAGAAACAAGGTGGGGAGGTTGCCATCAACATAGATGATGATGTGGTGATTGTAGATGAGCAAGTAAATGATAAAATCTTGGAGAAGATAGTAGAAGCTAAGGGTAAAGGAAAAATTGGAGAAGAGAAGAGAACAGTTCAAGATGGTGAAGTTGTTACTCCAACAAAAGCAACCTCTTTCAATCCTCTACCCTATGAGCCCAAGCTACCATTCCCTGGAAGATTTAAGAGGCAGCTGCTAGAGAAGTACAAGGCTCTCTTTGAAAAACAAATGAGTGAAGTTCAGGTTACTATGCCCATCATTGATGCTTTCATGCTTGTACCTCAGTACAGTAAGTTCTTGAAGGATGCTGTAACTGCAAAGAAGAAAGAGATGGAGGGTATGATGATCCTAACTCATGAATGTAGTGCTACCATTCAGAGGTTAGATGTTCCCAAAATACTTGAGGATCCAGGATGCTTTACACTGCCTTGTACCCTTGGACCTATTGTGTTTGAGAAGTGTTTGTGTGACCTTGGAGCTAGTGTCAGCCTCATGCCTTTGTCTATTGCAAAGAAGCTTGGATTCACTCAATATAAAAAGTGTAGACTCTCCTTGGTGCTAGCTGATAGATCAGTAAAGTACCCTGTTGGTATCCTTGAAGATCTCCCCTTGATGGTTGGTAATTGTGAGATCCCTACTGATTTTGTTGTGTTAGAGATGGGAG
>CAKOAT010055044.1:3405-59410 GCA_932364175.1 Eruca vesicaria subsp. sativa
TCTGCATCTGGACCACTCATTTTTTCCCCGAAATATGCAGTACAGCTTTTGTCACACACTCTCTCCTGCATGCAGATAATTTCATATTTTATTATTTTATTTTGATCTGTGTTTTTAAATGTGAATGGCTCATTAAATGCAGAGGGGTCTGCATGTTCTTTTCTTCTGCTTTTGTACTGCACGACATTCGGAGCCTACGAGTATATGGTGGGCCTCCTGTAATTCATCTGGACGGCACTCGTTGACTTAGTTAGTCATTTGACCAATGTTTTTTTAGCATTATTAATGATCAAATCTCATATTTTATTCCTTTTATTTGTCTGTACTGTTGATATAGAAAATACTTAATTTTCCCCGTGACCAGTCAAACACGTGTATTATTTTACATTGATTAGTCTTAAGTACTCAATTAATTGAATAGTATAAACACACTTCGTGACAGACCATTGAAAAAAAATATTTGAATTAGAAAATTCAGAGGCTACTATTCTCTTCCACAAAGAAAAAGCAATATGATTATTGTAATGACCATATCTACAACTGTAATAATAATCACATGTACTTTAGAATCTACTGCATTAGTCGACTGGTTTAAACTGATATTTGTATCCTAGATCTCCAGCACAATGCTTAACTTGGATCATCCAAAATATCAAGAACAATAATAATGTTTTTCATGACTAATCATACTAGATAGGGTAATGCATCATTTTAAACGGTCAGTGGGTCACATATTTTTCAAAACCGTTTATTACTCTTTCAAATGTGCAAGTTGTTAGACTCTTTAAAGAAAATGTTATAAATTCTGAAAAATATTTCAAAGTGGTACCAATTTTAAAGTTTGGGATTTCCACCAGTTGTAAGGGAAAAAAACAAGGAAAATTCCGGATAAAAAATTGGTCCACAAAAAACACTAACGAGGTGTGAATGGTAATGCGCCAACATTGTTCATGCCAAAACAAAGATTGGTAGAGGATCTAAAAGAAGTGCCACTTCGAAAGCGACGTCGCTTTGTGCGTTCAGGTTTTTTCCCTGCGTACCCATTTGCTGTTTCCATTGGTCAAATTCAACAATATCATTATCGCTTATGTCATATGGCTTGGACCCAACTAGAATATTCACCCGGTTTAGTCAGACTCTTTTATACATATAGAAAAGCATGAAGATATATGTATTTAGTCATGTATGTTTTGTGGAATATAAGTAAAGCATGAAGCATCGTTTATTTTCTTATTACAAACAAAGCATGCATGAAGCAAAACATTTATAGTAGAAATTGTCAGTTGACAGTGGGAAATTGATAAACAACCGAATAAGTAGAAGATGGCGAATCTTGTACACTGTTGACAGGTGAACAAGCAGAACTTGTCTTTTTAATTAATGATCAAAATGAATAAAAAAATTATTATTTAGTCAATGTAAAAAATTTACACCTATACTACATTTTTAGTGGTAATGAAAATCGTGCAAGTGCTAAGTTATATGGAATTAGAAGCGTATATGCCGAAATAAAATTGTACGAATATATATAGGTATATATGTTTATATAATCTTAGATTTTCTTGTGTGGTGGGGGATATAACCAAAGCATCTGTATAGTAGAAATTGTCAGTTGACAGGGGGGGGGGGAATTGATAAACAATCCAACAAGTTAGATGATGGCGAATCTTGTACACATGATCAGTCTTTTTAATTGAGAATCAAAATAGAATTATATTTTATAATTGTGGTTCATGATAAATGAAAATTGTCTCAAATGTTATACTAAATGTCTAAATCACTCACATACATCACTATATTTCACGTCTACATATCATATATTTTTTAAAACTCTTTTTTTGTTGCCAAACTACAATTTTTTTTTTAATACGGAAATGAGTAATTGATGGCAAATCATAAGAGCAAGATGGTCATTAATGTAAATTCGAAAACACATCTCCAAAACAAGGAACATTCTGCAATTAAAGGAGTCATAATGTAATACTGTAAAATGAAACAAAATATTATCCGTTATTTAACAAATAGTCCTTTCCTTTCCTCACTCTTCCCACAATACTCCTCTTCCCCATCTCGATTGTTTCGCCGTGCGCCGCCGCTTCCTCTCTGTCTCGTCGTTGCTTTTCCTCTCTAAACGTAAGTTTCCTTCCATCTCCATCTCGAATTAAACCGTGTGATTGTTAAACCTGATTGTTCCGGTTTAGTCTGGTATAAAATCGCATAGTTTTAGATTCGGAATCGGAATCAATGTTTAGGAAACGAAACCTAGTTTTGCAATCGATGCGTCGAGTCAATCTCAATAACCTAGAAACCCTAATTTCGCGGCGGCTATGGAGTCGCGCAGTATCCACACACTCGAATAGGAATCAAACTGGAATATTCTCACTAGCTGGGGAATTAGCATCACTTGTAGAGGAATCTCCCGCTCACGTTGATGATACCAAATCAAAAAGCCGTATGGAGCTAAAACGATCTCTCGAGCTTCGTTTAAAGAAAAGAGTCAAAGAGCAATACATTAACGGGAAGTTTACTAACTTATTGAAGAAAGTGATTGCTAGGCCTGAGACTCTACGTGACGCTTATGACTGCATAAGACTTAACTCCAATGTTTCCATAACAGATGGCAATGCTGCGTTTGAGTTTGATTGTATGGCGGAAGAGTTATCTAGTGGTGTGTTTGATGTTGCTTCCAATACGTTCTCGCTTGTGGCTAGAGATAAAACGAAGGAGGTTCTTGTCTTGCCTAGTGTAGCTTTGAAAGTTGTTCAAGAAGCTATTAGAATAGTGTTGGAAGTTGTTTTCGGTCCTTATTTTTCGAAGATCTCGCATAGTTGCCGAAGTGGAAGGGGACGTGGATCTGCGTTGAAGTATATTAGCAATAGTATGTCTCGTTCTGATTGGTGTTTCACTTTGAGCTTGTGTAAAAAGGTGGATGATTGTGTTTTGGAGAGCTTGCTCTCTGTGATGGAGGAAAGAGTGGAAGATAGTAGCTTGAGTGTCTTACTGCGTTCTATGTTTGAAGCCCGGGTGCTTAATCTTGAGTTTGGAGGGTTTCCTAAGGGACATGGTCTTCCACAAGAAGGGGTGTTGTCTCGTGTGTTGATGAACATTTATCTTGATCGGTTTGATCAGGAGTTTTATAGGATCTCAATGAGGCATGAGGCTCTGGATCGTGATTCAAAGACTGATGAAGGTGGTCTAGGTTCAAAACTTCGGTCCTGGTTCAGGAGGCAGGCCGGAGAGCAAGATTTGAAAAGTCCGCAGGTGAAGGAGAATGCTGTCAGAGTTTATTGTTGCAGATTTATGGATGATATATTTTTTTCTGTGACTGGACCCAAGAAAGTTGCGGTTGATATCAGATCTGAAGCTTTAGATTTCTTACGAAACTCACTGCATTTGGACATCACAGATGAAACAGACCCGTCGCCATGTGAAACGACCAGTGGGCTGCGTGTTTTGGGTACCTTGGTGAGGAAAAATGTTAGGGAGAGTCCCGCTGTCAAAGCTGTTCACAAGCTAAAGGAGAAGGTTAGGCTCTTTGCATTGCAGAAAGAAGAGGCCTGGACCTTGGGAACAGTTAGAATTGGAAAGAAATGGTTAGGACATGGATTGAAGAAGGTCAAGGAGTCAGAGATCAGAGGCTTGGCGGATAGTAACTCCACCTTGAGCCAAATATCTTGCCACAGAAAGGCAGGCATGGAAACAGATCATTGGTATAAGGTCTTGCTTAGAATATGGATGGAGGACGTGCTGAGAACCTCTGCTGATAGAAGCGAGGAGTTTATCTTGTCCAAGCATATTGTTGAACCTGCAATCCCTAAAGAACTTAGAGATGCGTTTTACAAGTTCCAAAATTGTGCTACGGCATATGTTTCTTCAGAGACAGCTAAAGTAGAAGCGCTTTTGCCATGTCCAAGCTCTCATGATGGACCTGTTTTCTTTGGTGATGTTGTTGCTCCTACCAATGCTATAAGAAGGCGTCTTTCTCGCTATGGATTAGTAACTGCTGCGGGTTATGCTCGTACGAACTCTATGCTTATATTACAAGATACTGCCCAAATAATTGATTGGTTCTCAGGACTTGTCCGGCGATGGGTGATATGGTATGGAGGCTGTAGTAATTTTGATGAGATAAAGGCTCTTATCGACAATCAGGTCAGAAAGTCATGCATCCGGACTTTGGCATCAAAATATCGAATACATGAAAATGAAATAGAGAAACGCCTTGATGAAGAACTGAGCACGATACCCTCTGCTGAAGATATAGAAGAGGAAATACAACATGAGAAACTAGATTCTCCAGCTTTTGACAAGGATGAACATCTAACGTACGGCATTTCCAATAGTGGTTTATGTTTGTTGTCTTTAACTCGAATAGTGAGCGAATCAAGGCCTTGCAATTGCTTTGTAGCTGGTTGCTCTATGGCGGCACCTGCTGTTTATACCCTGCATGCAATGGAAAGACAGAAGTTTCCTGGTTGGAGAACTGGCTTTTCTGTTTGCATTCCTTCTAGCTTAAATGGAAGGAGAATAGGGCTGTGTAAGCAACACCTCAAAGATCTGTACGTAGGTCAAATATCACTTCAAGCCATTGATTTTGGAGCCTGGAGATGATTACTTCCTCTTCACTACCCGAGTTCTGCAAGTTGCTGATATCTTCCTAGGTCAACTCTGATTCGTTTTAGAGATGTTTGTTCAGCTCCGTGTATGTGATATCTAGAAAAGTCTAAGACCCGGTTATTATCGTTCGGCTGTGTACAGTAGCATAGTTTGCACCCCCTGAGAGTCTAGAACCGTGGCATTAGCTGTGCTTATGGTAAATTCTAGGTGAAATGATTTCCACGGCGTTGACAGTTTTCGTCATTTTTGACTGTTTTTTTTTCTAAGGCTTATGCTTCTTGAATCTTTCTGATTTTGTTTTCTCTGTGGTGCAGGTATTGAACGTAACAAATGGAGCTAGCGGATCGTGCAGTGGGGCTTCTATTATCTTCAATCAGCTTATCCATATTCACCTACTATACGTTCTGGGTCATCATCCTGGTAAGTGACAATTTCATTGTCCAAGTGCTTATAAAGGACAATGTTTTGGATATTACGAGGAAGAAGCTCACGTGTTAAAACATTCCTTTGCAACAGCCATTTGTAGATAGTGACCACTTCATCCACAAGTACTTCTTGCCTCAAGACTATGCGATTCTCGTACCTGTCTTCGCTGGCGTAACTCTCCTCTCTCTTCTTTGCGTGTTCATTGGCATGGTCATGCTCAAATCTAAAAAGAAGAAGGCTTGATTTCCTTCTTGGTTCATTCAGCTCTTGTGCTTGGATCTTTTGGTCTTTTCAGAGGTTTAGGCCTCCGCCTGCCTCAACTTTAAATGGTGTAGTTGAACCGTATGAGACTATTATGTCATAAAGTTGAACACTTACGAATAAAGTTTTATTTTGGGGGATATCTGCGAATATATTCTCTGATTAGTCTGATCATCATTAATAATAGTATGCTATGATGGACTTTGTTCTCACCAAGAACTCAACTACATACCTGTTTACATAAGCTAATGATTTGGATTCGAGTTTGGTTTCTTTTGAATCATATCGATTTTGAATTAGATGTGACTACTGTGTTTCTCTGTTTTTTGGTCGTTTGATTTTATTTTCCATTTTGCAGTTGGTAGTTGCCGACTTTTCTTTTGGATTAGATTCCATCTGTTTCGTTTTTTATATATTAGGTATAAAATTGATAGAAAAATAAAACTGCTAAATAAAAGTTCTCATGTGGACGTTATTCAAAATATAAATCCATAATTTGAATTTGGAGAAAAAAGAAATTATCATAAATAGTAGTAGTCATCATAGTCTAAGAGCTGGCAAAGCATTAGAGACACAAGTGTGGTTCTCTTTGCAATTATTATATGTCTCTGTAATGAATTTGTTTTGACTTATCTTATGGAAACTTAATCATAGTTTATAGCTTTGTAAATCTTATTAGTCATATGCTACTTAGTGCTTATGGACATTTATCATTTCAAGACACCTTCGTACACTTGATAAATCAATAATAGCCATTCGCGTGTACTGACCATAGACAAAACATTAATACATACAAGCCAATAATTTCGTTTCTATTTCTATTTTATTTTCCACACCGTTTAATAATATTTCATTTTAACCACATACGTGTAGTCTACTATTCATTTCAACCAATCAAACAGGCAATATATTAATATCCACTGTTTAATAAAATTTATTTTTAAATAATATTCTTCCACATTTGTGGAGTCTACTATTCATTCAACCAAAAATCAATGCATACATCCAATATTTATTTTTCTCTCTTTATTTTCCACGCAATTTAATAATATTTCATTTTTAAAAAATAATTAGACTTGAAACCACACAATATATTAATATTTTAAATAATATGTAAAATAAAAAACAAGTTAGAAAATCATATGTTTTATATAAATTTCAGTTTTTGTATATAAAATCAATTTAAAACTTTTATTTTAGTGAAAATTTTATTATTTAACTATTCATATATTATACATTGGTTTTTAAATTTAAATTTAACATCATATTTAAAATTTTAATTCAAAACATTTATAAATTCTTATTTTATCATAATTTTTGTCTGAAAACTCTTACAAAGACTGATATATGACTAAATTAAATTAGTTAATGATATATTTTCTGCTTTAATATATATTATATTAAGTCTCGTCTTTTTACTATCACCACAAAAATACGTAAGATTATTCATGAAATAATTGTAGTTTATTTTTATATATAAAAAGAATATGATAAATTTTAAAAGATTTAGGATAGGTTATTTCATTTCAAAATTAAAACTCAAAACACACACAAAATCTGTAAGATTTCGGATAGAAATCTTTTCATAATCTTTTATTTTGATATTAATCATATTTACATCTATTCCAAAATCAATGTATGAATATATTTAGGTTAATTTGTCAAAGTTACTAAATTAAATAGTTTTAACTATGACTTTTATTTAGTAGGTTTTTAAAGTGACTCCATGTATAATATTCTCTTCCACATTTGTGTAGTCTACTATTCATTTGAACCAAAAGCTGTCATTAACTGTATTGCTAAAATAGGAACTCAGAATTGGAAGGTGTAGATTCGTTTTATTGGACCAGAAAATAAAAATAATAAATGCATGTTTTCTTTCTCTATTTTAAATCCTAAATTGTTTTTTTTTTTTAAACCTACTGTCATCTTCCGTAATACGTCAAAAACATTCTCTCTTCTCCCTCCTCTCATTATAAAAATACCAAACTCTCAGAGATTCACTCGAACCGGATCCAATTACGACGTCGGATCATTGATCGTAATTCTGTATGGGTTGCGTTAACTCGAAGCAAACGGTGTCCGTGACGCCAGCGATCGATCATCATCATCACTCAGGAGCATTCAAGGAGAATAAGAATGAGTGTTCCGGATCGGGTCGGGTCGAGGATGATCCGCCTCGTCCGATTCTGAAGAAGCTGGCGTCGTGGAGGAGTAGGAGCTGGAAGAGGAGGAGCCAGAGGAGGAGTGAGGTTGGGAGCAGGAGCGAGTTGGATGACTCGGGACGTGCTAGCGACTCGCTGAGTTTTCGTCTCGGGAGTATTAGCAAATACATTGAGGCCGAGCAGGTCGCTGCGGGTTGGCCTGCGTGGCTGAGTAATGTTGCTGGTGAAGCTATCCATGGTTGGGTCCCACTTCGATCTGATGCTTTCGAAAAGCTTGAGAAGGTTTGTGCTTGGCCTAGCGGCTAAAAGTTTAGATTATGTGTAAGAGGTCGTAGGTTCGAGGGTGGAAGGGATCTGTTTATTTAAGGTTATTATCAATCTTTGAAAAATCCAGTAATTAGCCGGTTTTGTAGAGGAAGTGGATTATTCGGGCGTCCAACGAATTATTGGTATATTTATATACAGTATAATTTTTTTTAAATTAATATTCTATAAACTAATATACACTAAATTTTTGATTCAATTAGTATATCCATAAATTAATAATTTCTATAAATTAATAAAAAAATATTGTTTTGGTGTAATAGCAATATTATTAATTTATAGAGATTTAATTGTACTTTACATTTATATTAGATATTTTAGTTATTAGACTTAACTATAAATTTATTTTGATGAATTATAAAAGTTATATCTACAAACAAAAGAAATTAAACAAATTTTATGGAATTGTACTAACACTATGTTTAATTTAATGAATTTAGACTAATTCAAATCAATTTAAATCAGTTTTAACCAATTTGACTCGCATAAATCGGAATTTTTAAAAATTGTTTCCTATGACTGATTTGCCGCCTCTCTAGACTGATTTTAGAATATTTGTTATAATTATTATTGAAATGTTGTTTGGTTGAAGAAGGTAAGTAGTGAAACTAACGGAGTTTAGTTTTTTTTTTTTTTGTAGATTGGACAAGGTACTTATAGTAGCGTGTTCCGTGCAGTAGAGACTGAAACTGGGAGGATTGTAGCACTGAAGAAGGTGAGGTTCGACAATTTCGAGCCAGAGAGTGTTAAGTTTATGGCAAGAGAGATTTTGATACTTAGAAAACTCAATCATCCCAACGTTATTAAACTGGAAGGTTTGATTACTTCCAAACTATCTTGCACCATACAACTCGTGTTTGAGTATATGGAGCATGATCTCACTGGTCTTCTTGCTTCCCCTGACATCAAATTCACTACGCCGCAGGTTCGTTTTATATTGGAATAATCATCATCCATAGTGTTTGGTGCGAGTTTTCTTATGTGTTTGGTTGTATACGCAGATTAAGTGCTATATGAAGCAGCTTTTGTCTGGGCTCGAACATTGTCATTCTCGAGGTGTGATGCATCGGGACATAAAGGGTTCGAATCTTTTGTTGAGTAATGAAGGAGTACTAAAGGTGGCTGATTTTGGGTTAGCCAACTTCAGTAATTCTTCTGGGCACAAGAAGAAGCCTCTTACAAGTCGAGTTGTCACTCTGTGGTATCGTCCACCTGAACTTTTGCTAGGGGCAACGGACTATGGATCAGCTGTTGATATGTGGAGTGTTGGTTGTGTTTTCGCTGAGTTGCTTCTTGGGAAACCTATTCTCCGGGGAAGAACTGAGGTAAGACCACATAGCATTGTCTCCTTTTTGATCTGGTATTTATGATATTGGACCTCTTGGTCATGGATTGGTGAAAAAAAAGAACTTAAAATTGTATGGAACAGGTTGAACAGCTCCACAAGATATTCAAATTGTGTGGATCTCCACCAGCAGATTACTGGAAAAAATCCAAACTTCCTCATGCAATGCTTTTCAAGCCACAGCAAAACTATGACAGTTGTCTCCGGGAAACCTTGAAAGATTTGTCTGAGATTGAATTCAATCTGATCGAAACTCTTCTTTCTATAGATCCCCTAAAACGCGGTACTGCCTCCAGTGCCCTTGCTTCTGAGGTAATTCTTTTATTTTTATACCAAGTTAAACACTAATACATTGCTCGTCGTTTACTAATGAAGACATTGCGTTTTCTTTTTTGTCTTTCCAGTATTTTACTACAGAGCCTTTTGCTTGTGATCCCTCAAGCTTGCCAGTGTATCCGCCTAGCAAGGAGATAGATACAAAGCATCGGGGAGAAGCAACAAGGTTAAAATTTTCTTTAACTATCTGATAAAAAATCACCAGTCCACCATTTTGGTTGGCTTTACACGCTAGGGTCTTGGAAGCATTTGTAACATCCTCGTACTTCATGTCTGATTTTCAGGAAAAAAATTAGCGGGACTGGAAGACGTGGTGTAGAAGTGAGGAAGTCATCACGGAAGACTCTTTCATTCAATAAATTGGCACCAGCTGAGGTAGTGTCTACTTACTCTCTTGTCTACCTGTTATTTGCATCTTGAAAGTATGTTCCTCGTGCAAGAAACTCATATGTGCTGTCCTTTTTTTGCGTGTTTGCAGGAAAGGATTGGTCAATTAGTTCCTATTTCGATTGAAACTGATACCAAATTATGTGGGAAGCTGCAAACGGTCCCGTTAGATCACAAAAGAGACGAGGCTTCTTATGTGAAAAGTGCATCCCAACGTGATGTACCTTTCTCAGGGCCCTTACAAGTTTCTAAGTCAAGCAGTTTTGCTTGGGCGAAACGAGAAAAAGATGATGCATCTGTTAGGGTACATAATCTATCTGTTTCAAGAGGTTACGTTCCTAATACTTCTAGAAGACCTTCTCCCGTCGAATCTAAGAGAAATGAGGGTAGAACTGATGAAGACAAGACAGATTCTCGAGGCCAGGACTCATATGAGATGGTGAAGCGTTCAATGCTGAAGCAGTGGAGACAACTTGAACGTCCAGATCATTTTGGTGCATCTGACGAGTATCACTCACAAGAACTGTCACTGGGACAGAGAGATAAAATGGCAACAAAGATGGGTAATAAATTGGTACGTCCATAGATTATAGAAGCTCTAAGAGTACCCTTGTAGTTTCTTTGATATATCTTAAACTCCTTATAGAATTTTTCGTTGTTTGCATTGTTCCCATGGCCATTTAGTGCTTTTGATAGACATACAAGCGTGCTCTGTGCCAGATGTTCTTTCAAGTGAAACAAAGAACTTGGCTTCATTGTTATGATTGCTGTAATACCCAGTGTCAAAACCCATTCGGTGTATATTAGAAATGAATTTTAGTGATTCTAAAGATATGATTCAACTACTGCTGTAACCAGTTTATATATATATTTTGGTGATTATGAATTCTTATATACATATGTATATGAAATTGTGTAAATGAGATACGCAGCTAAGAAACGTAGAAAGGAAGGACCAGTTTAGACCGTTGTATTGAAATCATGTGTGCTCAGCTGTTTAAGTATTCTTTTGTTCTTTTTCTCTCCACGCTTTTACCTATAAAGTTCAGAGGGGAGAGAGAGAAAAAAGTAGGCATGATGTGGTTTGCCTTCTTTTTGAGTTCATAGAAAAGCATGCTCAATGATGCTGATAACTCAAGCTTTTGACAGGGTGATGATGGGGACAAGATCGAATTCTCGGGCCCTTTGTTGTCTCAGTCAAATGGAGTTGATGAACTAGTGGAACGGCACGAGCGCCGCATCAACAAGCTAGTTCGAAGACCGTGGTTCCAGAAAGGTAAAGGTAAAGATAGCTTTAACTAACTATCCTTTATTGTGTCTCGGTTCTTCTCTTTTACAATTAAAACTTTTTGCAGCTTTTTTGTAACAAAATATTGTTAGTTCCTCAATTGATTGTAACTTGTCTAATGCTTCTGGATCCAGACTTCCATGTTCTTTTGAGACATAGCAAAAATAAGTGTGTTGGTTTTTTGAACTTGCAGATAAGAAACAGGGGAAGTGAAATGATTGTAAACTTCTATGGCACTACAAGACTTATGATTGTCAAGCAAGATAAAGAAACGGCCATGAAGCATATTTGTTGTTGTTGTGAATTATTTTTTAAAGTATAAGCTTACAGCTTTTGAGAGGCCATTCAATTGTATGATTCAGAGGTATCTATGTATAGAGCTCAGTTACTAGATTATAGCATAATCACTATCTATAGGCATACATATACACAGTAAACAGCTCTGTGCTTTATTTTGAATCCAGTTGTATAAGGAGATGAGAAACTTTCATCTTAAACAAATTAAATTGTACTCGAGACTTACATTTTTGACTTCTTCTAGTAAGAAAATGAAACAGAACGTTTCATTTTTTATTGTTCTAAGCTGGTAGATAATCTTACGTATACCTCCTTACCACCGTAAAAAAAGAACTACTACTTGAATTGCGTCCATAGAATCATAATTACTACTGTTTAAAACCTTCAAGGAGCACCAATGAGCTTCGGCTTTGTTAACCAGTACTGGTTAAACCTCTGTCTTGCGTACTCCATGTAGTTGAAGTCGATTTCATTCACATGTTCCTACACAGTTTTACAAAAATCAAGATCAAAGCCACACATAGTAGTACACAACTTGCAGGTATATGATAGAAGGTGACTGTAGAGAATACCGATATGATTCCCCATAAACCCCAAGTTAGATGACTAGCAAGTGTATATTTCTCAACATCTTCAAGGAGTTTTTTGACCACTGTATCGCTGGGCTTTTCTTCACCTGAAAGAGTTCAATAGAACAAATACAATTGAGGATTCTGAAGCTCACAGACAGACAAGAGAGTGTGATAAAGTAATCACCTGAAGGGCTCATATATGTTTTCAGAAATCGTTTACGCTCCTCCACACCTATATATTTTAACTCACATATTAATAGTACACATGATAGATCCTATATCATTACAAAAGATTACAAGTACAAATCACTTACCAGGGTATTTACTGTAATCCATGATGTGAGGTGTGTCAGTGTGGTAATCAGCAGCCATCTCGCAGAAGTGATTGGCTATGTCATAAGCCACAGGGTTGTAGCAAGAATATTCATAATCCTGTTTTTTTTTTTGTAAGATGAGTTAGGATCCACATTCAACTAATGCCACACCAAAGAAGATCAAGATATCTAAATAAACAAATAATGAAACCTCACAATGATGGTTATTGCTTTGGTTTGTTCATCCATCATTATGTTCCCATACTGTAAATCATTGTGGCAAAACCCAATCTTTTCATCATTCTTAAAGAGAGACTTCTCAAGCAAATTAATCTCCATCTCCATAACTTCGAGACGAAAGGACTTAGCTTCTTCCGGAGAAGCCAATCTCTTGCAAGCAACCAGCCAGTTTCTGCACTCACAAACACCCAAAAATCAACTACACATCAGAAACTCAAAGTAGAACCTAGCACAGAAAAACATACCTTAACCTATCCCAAAGCAAAGCCTTCTTCACACCAGGCATGTCAAGACCATGAAACTCCTTCATCCTATTCGCTATCCGACCAGATATCACCGGATCACGCAAATCACAAGCAGATAGTGTCTGAAAACACACAAAAAAAAGTTACACCTTCAGTTCTCAAGAACATGGGTCAAGTGAAAAGATATTTACCAACTTACCCGTGCATTAAGGAACTCTTCGATACGACCATTACCAAACCTTGCCAACAACAAAGGCCCATGACCATGCTTAGACATAAACTCAAACGTCCTGATCTCATCCTCACGGTCAAAGAAAATCCCAACACCTTCACCGTAAATCCTAACGAGAACCTTACGAGAAGGCCCACTCTCCCTAGTGGGCCACTTGATCTGAAACACCTCATTGGTCATTGCACCTTTCAAAGGAATCACTTGCAGAGCCTTTGAATCAATCACATCTTCCCACTCAGATGCTATCGCTTGAAGAGCTTCCTTCACTTCTCGTGAGAGACGATACTCTTTGCTCTCTACATTCGTTTCATTAGCACCCATTGTTGTATCTAGATCACACAAAAGACTCGATCTTTAGCTACTCTGAGGGATCAGAACAGAGCCACATGCAACAACATGCTCTGTTTTTGTAAAGTTTCTGTTTTTAAATCTAAAAAATTTCGTAAAGTTTCTAACTTTGAATCTAAAACTGTACGATACATCAACGTTACATTTCTACAATTTGAATGAGAATAATCAAAATCCATTATTACACTTAGTTTATATCGTTGGAAGATCTATCATTACACAACACAAAGTGAAGGAGAAGCTTACGTTGTAGGAGGAAGGAAGAGTGATCTGAGAGGAGAATTGAAGAAGAGGTGGTTATGATCACAGAGAGAGAGAGAGGGAGGACGGTGCGCACAACGAGGAAGAGCAGAGGATAGGATCAGGGATCAAGATCAATGCAAGATCCGTGTACAAAAAAATATCTGAGGAAATTTAAGGACTTTTTTTGTAAATAACGTATAAATATCATTAAAGGTTCTGAAAATTGCATTTTAAGTCCTTGTATTTATGGAAGTTTTCCTTTTTGTTACTTATATTTTTAGAAGGTCCAATAACAAACGATGCTCCAAAAACTTTATATTTTTGGGAAGTAACAGAAAAGTGTAGAACTATAAACAATCAACTTTTATTATGCTGTCCCAGAAATACACCAAACTACAAACATTCATTTTCAGACAACTGGATATTTCATTCACTCTCAGCTCCTGTTTTAAAGAGCGTCTTTACAATGTTATCAACCACACCTTCATTGTAATGAAAGAAATGGCCACTCCCCGGAACCTCATGATAGTGAATCCAAGGAAGCCTCTCAGCAATATAACGTTGCGGCATCACAGGCACTAACATGTCATCATCCCCTTGCCACAAATGAACAGAGCCATGAGGATCGTTCAAAAACGGGTCATCAAGTTCGATAGGATCAAACTCCCAACTCCCAAACCCAACAATCATATCACGGTTAATAGTCTCATGCAACCCTTGTGCCCTCACTTCAGCCAAATGCGGTTTCCTCGAAGAACCAAGCTTCGAAACGATATCTTTATCCGGCTGTGAGAAGCTAGCACCATCTCGGTTCGCAACACTCGAACCAGGGAACAACTTCTGCGTGTTCCACCAGTGGATAAGCCAAGGAGCATAGTGAGCAACACGAACCGCCCATTGGTCTCTCTTTGGTTGCAAGCTGTAGCCTTGAGTGGAAACATTCGAAGGTAAGTTCTTCCACCAGTAGTTAACCACTGGAGTAACGAGCGTTGCTCCGGCTAACCGGTGAGGGATGTATTTGAGACATCCCCATGTTGCTTGTCCTCCCATTGAGTAGCCTATCACGTAGAACTTGGCTCCAAGATTCAACTGGTCAGCAAGCTCCTCAACGTCTAAAGCCAAGCTCTTTGGGGTACGGTTCGGATCCGGGTCGCTCTCTCCGTAACCGGGTCGGTCAAACGAAACCAAATACATGCCAAGCTCCTCAATTAAACCCTAGAAAATGAAATTCATCAAAGAAATGATATAACCCTAACTTCCAAAAATTTATATAAATCCTAATTTTCGAGAAATGGATAAAAACCATAAATTTACAGAAATTGATAAAATCCATTCCAGAAATTGATATAAACCTTAATTTTCCAGAATTTGATATAAACCCTAATTTCCATAAATTGATATAAACCTTAATTTTCTAAAAACTGAAAGAACCCAAATTCTGATATAAACCTTAACTTTCTAGAAATTGATATAAACCCTAATTTTCTAGAAATTGATAAAAACCATAAATTTACAGAAATCAATATCAACACTACCTTTCTAGAAACTGATTATAAACCCTAAACAGTAAGTTCAGAGAGTACCGGAGAGAGACGAGTGGCGTAAACGGCGTCGTGACGACAACAATCGGATCCATGAATAAAGATGACTTTGCGGCGAGCTTCATCTCTTGGAACTCCATGCTCTTTGTAAGCTAAGTACCTCCCGTCTCGGAGCTTTATCCGCGGAGCTGTGATCGGTGGACCTCGGGGCGAGCCGCATAGTTTCGGTGAAGGAGGTTTTAACATCGTCCGATAAGTCAACGCCGCGGTTAATCCGACGAGGATGACCATAACTGAATGCTGAAGAAGACTGTTCCGAGGCGAATTGCTCGAGGGACCCGTCGGCATTGCAGATGCGGGAGAGATGATCGGAGATGGAGAGACACTTTGCGGCTTCAGACAGTGAAGTAGGAACTAAAAGTCAACGACAACATAAAAGAGGAAGGAATCCGATTTAATTCGTTTGAATCTATTAATAGGCCGCGTTTTAAAGCCCATTGGGCCATTATTAATCAAATTTAAAGATGGAAAACTGGAGAACACATTTACGTTTGTTGAAATCTATTAATGGATCAAATTTTGAAGCCCATAGGCCCATTAACAATCATGTCTAGGGCAACACTATATAATTTCGTGCTTATGTATTAGGGTTTTTGCTTCTCCGCCTTCCTCTCAGTAGCATCATCTGTCTTGTGCGTTTATCAGCCGACGCAAAAATGGTGAAGGGACGCCAAGGAGAACGTGTAAGGTGTGCCTCTTATTTGATCCCTAACACTAGTTTTGCAAAGCTGCTTTTGGATCGTGATTGTCTTATCGTTTGTGAAGGAACATTTTTGCTCAATGTTGCGACTTTTGCAAAGTTATGTTTTTGATTTGAATCTGAATTATTTTGTTTATCTTATGAATGTTTGCAGACTCTACGTTAGGGGAACCATCTTGGGATACAAAAGGTGACTCTTTTTTACTTTAATCTCTATGTCGTTCATTGTATACTGTTTACTAGTTCTTGATTTAGCTCCGTTATTAATGAATCATGATGAGTAGTTTTATGTAACTGAAGCTGCTAGGATCTCATTCTCAACTTATAATATCAGACTCTGTTCTTATTACCTGTAAAGTTCAAAACTTTATGTTGGTTATAGAATC
Organism: Eruca vesicaria subsp. sativa; assembly: GCA_932364175.1. Lineage (NCBI taxonomy): Eukaryota > Viridiplantae > Streptophyta > Magnoliopsida > Brassicales > Brassicaceae > Eruca > Eruca vesicaria. Next base: position 19,733 of record CAKOAT010055044.1, read on the forward strand.
TACGCATGTACTTTTGAGTATATGTCTATGTAGTTTGTTGTCTGCATTAGAACATCTTGCTAGCTTACCATTAATCTACACTTGTAACTGATTTCTGTCAATGTTAAAACTATTTGGTACTTCCCTTGGTCTCTGACATTTTCCTTGTTGTACAGGTCCAAGTCCAACCAGTACCCAAACACATCCCTTATCCAGATCGAAGGAGTCAACACTACAGAGGAGGTGACATGGTACAAGGGAAAGAGGATGGCTTACATCTACAAGGCTAAGACCAAGAAGAACGGTAGCCACTACCGTTGCATCTGGGGAAAGGTTACAAGGCCTCATGGTAACAGCGGTGTTGTCCGTGCCAAATTCACATCCAACTTACCTCCCAAGTCCATGGTACTTAAACAGATCCTATAAACATCAAATTTATTACCTTTGTATAGATGTTAATTTCTTCTACTTGGGTCACTAGGGTTAACATTTTCTTTCCTTTCTTTTCTTTCAGGGAATGAGGGTGAGAGTCTTCATGTATCCGAGCAACATTTGAAGCAAAGGAAGACAGCATAAACATTGATTTAGCTGTGGTTTTTGTCCACTAGTTCGTTATTTTGTATTTTGATACTGGAAGCATTTTCCTTTCTTTGTTTTAAGTGTTTTGGTGATTATCTGAACGACTTTAAAATATCATGGATTTGGTTTTTAATCCCCAATAATAGAATCTCTACTATCTTTCTTTCACCTCATAGTAAGTTGAAGCTGAATCAAATATCATCTTCTCTGGCTCTTGGTTATGGCAAATCTAATGTATGATACAAACCGAAACCGTAAATATTATACAACTTCAGACTTATAGAATTTTCACCTCTAGTTTGATGGTTGGATTTTTCAAGACTCCATGTATGTGTTGATGAAAAATGTTCTCTTATTCTTAGGAAAACCTCTAAATCTGAGATGTGTAAATGTCTAGCAACCATGAAACTGTTTTTTTCTTGTGATATGTAATGTTCCTTAGGCCCATTAGAGATTGTGGGCCTATCTTGCGCACTCTGTAAAAGTAATGATTCTTTCTTTGTTTATTAGTGTTTGTGTTTTCTTCCTGAAAGTTAAATAAAAAATAGTTAAACCACTAAAAAACCTAAAGACTCTCTCGTTGAGACAGACAAATAAAAGGACAGTGTCTCGAACTCTGTTGTTCTCTCGCAGTCACAGGCTCTCTGTCTCGTGTGGGAGTGAGACTAAAACCCTATTTCGCGTACTTCGTTGTTCATCTTCATCCTTGGCGATGAGTACCTCCCAGGCAACTCGTGCTGCTCTGTTTCTAAACGTAATTATTCTCTTATTCTCTATCTCCACTGTCCTTACTCTCTATTAGCGTCTGTGGTGTTTTATTTACTAAAAGATTCCATTTTTCAATTGTTACTTTTCGCTTAATGGCTCTTGCAGGGTTCCAATAGACAAACGACGCTTTTGCAACGAACCTCAACAAGTCAGTTATGGGGCTCTGTCAGATTCCAAACCTCACAGGGTCTACTGTCTCTGAACCGAACAAAAGCTGCTGGCTTGAGATGTTCTAAGCCTGGAGCATCTCTTTCTGTTGTTGAGCAACCGAGCTTGGTTGAGAAGCCTGCTGCAGAGGTTATCCATTACTACCGTGTGCCTTTGATTCAAGAAAGCGCAAACGCTGAGCTTCTCAAGGCGGTTCAAACCAAAATCAGCAACCAGGTTGTTAGTTTGACGACAGAGCAGTGTTTCAACATTGGGCTTGAGTCGGAGTTAGGAGAGGAAAAGGTGTCTGTTCTGAAGTGGATTCTTCAAGAAACATTTGAGCCTGAGAATCTTGGTAACTGTTACTGTGTTTTGTTGCAATGGTAACATAATAGCTGTGCCTGTCTGTTATTATTGATGTTTGAGTTGATTTTCAGGTAAGGATAGTTTTCTTGAGAGGAAGAAGAGGGAAGGGCTACATGCTACAATTGTTGAAGTTGGTCCCAGATTGTCTTTTACAACAGCTTGGTCCACCAATGCTGTTTCGATATGTAGAGCTTGTGGTTTAAACGAGGTTACTCGCTTGGAAAGGTCTAGGAGGTACCTCTTGTTCAGCAATGAGCCACTCTTGGAGAATCAAATCAACGAATTTGCTGCAATGGTTCACGACAGGATGACTGAGTGTGTGTACATCCAAAAACTGGTTTCATTTGAGACAAATGTGGTTCCTGAGGAAGTGAAGTATGTGCCTGTGATGGAGAAAGGTAGAGAGGCGCTGGAAGAAATCAACCAGAAGATGGGTTTAGCATTTGATGAGCAAGATTTGCAGTATTACACTAGACTTTTCAAAGATGACATTAAGCGTAACCCCACCAATGTAGAGCTGTTTGATATAGCTCAATCCAACAGTGAGCACAGTAGACATTGGTTCTTTGCTGGGAACATTGTTATTGATGGGAAGCCAATGGATAAGTCTCTTATGCAGATTGTAAAGAGCACTTGGGAGGTAACAATAAATGGCTTCTCTACCTTCTCTTTCATTTTATGATAAAACTCTGATCTTATCTGTTTAAATATGCAGGCAAATCGAAATAACTCTGTTATTGGGTTTAAGGATAACTCCAGTGCTATAAGAGGCTTTATGGTAAACCAGCTACGACCTCTACTTCCTGGTTCTACTTGCTTACTTGATGTCAGTGCACGTGATCTCGACATATTGTTCACTGCTGAGACCCATAATTTCCCTTGTGCGGTGGCTCCTTATCCTGGTGCTGAGACAGGTGCTGGAGGGAGAATCAGGGACACACATGCAACTGGAAGAGGCTCTTTTGTCGTTGCATCCACTTCTGGTTACTGTGTTGGGAACCTCAACATGGAGGGGTCTTACGCTCCATGGGAAGACTCATCATTCCAGTATCCAACAAACCTCGCTTCACCGTTACAGATACTCATAGACGCTAGCAACGGTGCATCTGACTATGGGAACAAGTTTGGAGAGCCTATGATTCAAGGATACACCAGGACTTTTGGAATGAGACTGCCAAGTGGAGATAGAAGAGAATGGTTGAAGCCGATTATGTTTAGTGCAGGTATTGGACAGATCGATCATACTCATATAACCAAAGGGGAGCCAGAAGTTGGGATGCTTGTTGTTAAGATTGGTGGACCTGCTTACCGTATTGGTATGGGAGGAGGTGCAGCTTCGAGTATGGTTAGTGGTCAGAACGATGCAGAGCTTGATTTCAATGCTGTCCAGCGTGGAGACGCTGAGATGTCGCAGAAGTTGTACCGTGTTGTCCGTGCTTGTATTGAGATGGGAGAGAAGAATCCTATTATCAGTATTCATGACCAGGGCGCTGGTGGGAACTGTAATGTTGTCAAAGAGATTATTTATCCAAAGGGGGCAGAGATTGACATAAGAGCTGTTGTTGTGGGTGATCATACTATGTCTGTGTTGGAGATATGGGGAGCAGAGTATCAAGAGCAAGATGCTATTTTGGTGAAAGCTGAGAGCCGAGAGGTTTTGCAATCTATCTGTAAGAGGGAAAGGCTTTCAATGGCTGTGCTTGGGACAATTAATGGGGAAGGTCGTTGTACTTTAATTGACAGCACAGCTGCAGCCAAGTGCAAGAAAGAAGGGCTACCTCCACCTCCTCCTGCTGTGGATCTTGAACTCGAGAAGGTTCTTGGTGATATGCCTAAGAAAACGTTTGAGTTTAACCGTGTTGCTTATGCACGTGAGCCACTTGATATTGCTCCTGGGATCACCTTGATGGACTCTTTGAAAAGGGTTCTGAGATTACCATCGGTTTCTTCGAAGCGGTTCTTGACAACCAAAGTGGATAGATGTGTTACAGGTCTTGTTGCACAGCAGCAAACAGTTGGACCATTGCAGATCACCCTTGCTGATGTTGCAGTCATCGCACAGACATTCACAGACCTTACAGGTGGTGCATGTGCCATTGGCGAGCAACCAATTAAAGGTCTGCTTGATCCAAAAGCCATGGCTAGACTAGCCGTTGGAGAGGCTTTGACAAATCTGGTTTGGGCGAAGGTTACTGCACTATCTGATGTTAAGGCCAGTGGTAACTGGATGTATGCTGCCAAGCTTGAAGGAGAAGGTTCAGCGATGTATGATGCTGCAACTGCTCTAGCTGAAGCGATGATTGAACTTGGTATTGCAATTGATGGTGGAAAAGACAGTCTTTCAATGGCAGCTCATGCCGATGGTGAGGTTGTTAAGGCTCCCGGAAATCTTGTGATCAGTGCTTATGTTACCTGTCCAGACATCACAAAGACAGTGACTCCTGATCTGAAGCTTGGAGATGCTGATGGTGGTGTTCTCTTGCATGTTGATTTGGCAAAGGGAAAGCGGAGATTAGGCGGATCTGCACTGGCTCAGGTCTTTGGTCAGATTGGTAACGACTGTCCTGATATTGATGATGTTCCATATCTGAAAAACGTCTTCGAGGGAGTTCAAGCTCTCATCTCAGAGAACTTGGTATCTGCTGGACATGATATCAGCGATGGTGGACTCATCGTAGCAGCTTTGGAAATGGCTTTTGCTGGAAACAAAGGTATAAACCTCAACTTGGAATCGAACGGTATAAGCCTCTTTGAGACTTTGTTTTCTGAAGAACTCGGTCTCGTGATGGAGATTAGCAACAAGAACTTAGACGCTGTGTTGGAGAAACTCCGTGGTTACAATGTTACTGCTGAGATCATTGGGAAAGTCACTGACTCACCTTTGATAGAGGTGAAAGTGGATGGAATTACTCATTTGAGTGAGAAAACTTCATTCCTCAGAGACATGTGGGAAGACACAAGTTTCCAGCTAGAGAAGCTTCAGCGACTAGCGTCTTGTGTAGAGATGGAGAAAGAAGGTTTGAAGTTGAGGCATGAACCTAACTGGAAACTCTCATTTACTCCTTCCTGGACCAATGATAGTTATATGTCTAAGGGTAAGGTTCACTCTCTATGAAGCTTGTTTTTCTCATTAAGATTATGTTTCTTGATGAGAGTTTTTGTTCTCAGATGTTAAACCAAAAGTAGCTGTGATCCGAGAGGAAGGCAGCAATGGGGACAGGGAAATGTCAGCAGCATTTTACGCTGCAGGTTTTGAACCATGGGACGTGACAGTGTCTGACCTTCTAGCTGGAGCCATCACTCTTGATCAGTTCCGTGGGATTGTATTTGTTGGAGGGTTTAGTTACGCTGATGTCCTAGACTCAGCCAAAGGATGGGCTGCTTCAATAAAATTCAACGAGCCTCTCCTCAGCCAGTTCCAAGAGTTCTACAAAAGACCAGACACGTTCAGCCTCGGAATCTGCAATGGTTGTCAACTAATGGCCTTGTTAGGATGGGTTCCAGGCCCTCAAGTCGGCGGGTCACTCGACACGTCGCAGCCAAGGTTTGTTCACAACGAATCAGGAAGGTTTGAGTGCAGGTTCACAAGCGTGACCATTAAGGACTCACCATCGATAATGCTGAAAGGAATGGAGGGAAGCACCTTAGGAGTTTGGGCAGCGCATGGAGAAGGAAGGGCTTATTTCCCTGATGAAGGAGTCTTGGACCATATGCTTCACTCAGATTTGGCTCCGTTGAGATACTGTGATGATGATGGGAGTGTCACTGAAGCTTACCCTTTTAATTTCAATGGCTCACCGTTGGGGATAGCTGCTATATGCTCTCCTGATGGGAGACATCTTGCGATGATGCCTCATCCTGAAAGGTGTTTCTTGATGTGGCAGTACCCGTGGTACCCGAAGAGCTGGGAGGTTGAGAAAGCTGGGCCTAGTCCGTGGTTGAAGATGTTCCAGAATGCTAGGGACTGGTGCTCTCAGTTGTAAGAGTCATGTTTAAGCCTGGTGTTATAAATCTTTTTCTACAGTCTTTTGTTGTGCGTTTGGTACTTGCCGAGTTTTCAAACGGAGTTTGTCGAATCTGCTGTTTTAGTGAGAGTATTCTCACATTTGGGTGTACGTTTTTAAAAAAAAAAAACTGATAATACACTTCAGCCTAGTCTGGCAACGATATATATTGAAGTGGTTAAGGACAGTAAAAGCTACTACAACAACCATACCTGATGATACTTCAACGATGAGACCCTGAACATTAACTAGAAGTCTAGAACGTAGAAAATGTATCACATGATCCCACAATCTTGATTGTGCTACGAATGATATACTTGAAATAATGCAACTATAGAGCCAACCTTAGATAGGTTTCTTCTCTGCAACAATGTCAAAACATAGTTTGATCACCAATTCCTATGCACTACATAGTTTGATCACCAATTCATATGCACTACAACAATGTCAAAAACGTAGCTTATTTGCTCTCTCTCCCCCATCCTCCTCCTCCATCGTCTCCAACGTATAAATTAAATCAAAGAATGTAATTTTTGGTTCTTCTCTGCATAATCCTTTAACATGAGCTATGGATCATCGGGATTTCACTGTCGCATGACCGGTATCAGTTATATGCTTGAATAGTTTTGTCCTAGCCAAGGTTAGACAAAGTATGTGTCAACAACTTATGAATGATACGAAATATACTGCTTGAGAATTGGTGATGACAAAAGAACAGATGTTTCATGGACCAACCTCGACTCAAAACCCTCTCCGCATCTATCACATTCGTTACTACTGGTTTTCTTCGATGTACCCTGCATTTTGATATGTGTTATATTAAGAATTATCACTGACAGAAACTATTATCTAGTGAATGCTACACGTGAAGAATGATCGTACCTTAGACTTCATTCCTTTGGTTGATTTCTTTGATCTGGGAGCCTTCTTGTGTTCTATATATTCACTTCGATCCTCAAACGTTTCTGAATGAGATTCTTCCATGTCTCCATTTCTACCTTGAGTATTATCAGCTTCATTTCTTTTCTCCATTAACCCTCCAAGGTTATTCTTATCCTTACCCTTCTTACTTCTGCGCCTCTTCCCTGTGCTCTTCCTGTTATCATACTCCACTGATTGTTCCTCATCTTTCTGAGTAGCCTCAAATGCTCCGGAAGCTGAGTCCGTTGCATTCACATTGTCATCTGTATTGTTACCTTCTCTGAACTCTGCTGTGTCGTTCTCATTCTCGACTACTACTTCATCTTCTTTTCTTGACACAACATTCTTTAGCTTATTCTTCTGCTCAGATACCATCTTGTTGAGTAGACTCATCTCATAATCGGCATTCTCTTCATCCTCGCTTTCACTAGATTCTTTCAAATCCTCCTCTGCCATGAAATACTCATCATCAGTTTCATCAACATCCTTTTCTTCCACCTCTTCGTCGTCAATATTTAACCTCTCCCCAAGGTTTTCGTGGAGCTCTTCTACAGTTTCAGGTGCCTCTTCATCGTTTTCTTCCTTTTCCTCTTCTAAGAATGACTCCCTCAACTCCGCCACTTTCTCTTTGTGCTTCTTCGACTGCTCGTGGTTTTTCCACTGCTTCTCACTTTTGAACTTCTTGCAACAAACAATGCAATAGAGCTGTTCACTCTTCTTCTTACCATCAACCTCTTCCACTCCTTCCCTTTCCTCCTCTCCACCCTAAGCCTTCGCCCAATCAGGCTCCTCGTAATTCATAGCTCTCTCCAATCTCTCCTTATCCATCTTCTTCTTTCTCTCCCTTTCCTCCGCCTTCTTCACCTCCATCTCTGCACTCTTCTTCACCATCATATCAATCACTCTCTTATCCCTCTTCTTCACAAAAGCAGCCAAGCCTCTCACAGTCTCGTTATACTCTTTCTTCGCCTTCTTCCTCACCTTCTTATTCTCCTCCTCCATTTTCCTCCTCATCCTCCGGTTAGGTCCAGCCATCACATCGTACTCCTCAACCCAGCAGAAATCCATAACAGTGCTAAACCCTAACCAGTAGTTATAAAACGCCGTCACCTGAGTATAAGGACTCTCTAGATTCCCCATGACAGGAGCCTCTCTCAGAGAGTCCATCCTCAACCCTAACGTCCTCGCGAAGTTAACCTCGTTCAAGTAAATACTGTTGAGCACATCAAAGTACACCTTGTAGAATCCTTTTCCAGTGTCTGAGTAATTGGTATATACAGTGGTGGAGAAGAAAGAGAATAGATCCGGAACAGAGCCTCCAGGCATTCCACCAGGTTTTGAGCCACCGGCGTAGGCGAATAGAATCTGAGAACGGTGGGAATCATACCAGGCTCGCTCCTTGGAATCGGATAAAACTTCGTAAGCGTGAACGAGCTCTTGGAACTGGGCGGTGGCATCAGCTTCTGATATTCCACCGGCCTTGATGAGCTTGTCGGGATGACGCTGCAAAGCTAAACGCCGATAAGAGGATCGTATCTCGTCCGGCGATGATTCCTTGCTGATACCGAGAACTTCGTAGAGGCACCGTTTCTCCGAGCGTGATGAAGACGCCATCTCCTGGCTTTTTAGGGTTTTACAATACTTCCTCTTTTGTTATCACTTAAGAAAACAGAACACAGTTCGAACTGGGAGGCTGTTCGAGAGTTTGACCTTGGACATATATATAGAAGAGAGCCCAACAATAATATTTTTTCTGTAAAACTTTATAAACGGGGGAAGTAAAAGAAAGTATCTTATTGAAGAGAAATCAGATTGTTGTTAAAACTGTATCTGAAAAGAAGAAACAAAACACTGAGCCGTATATAGACACTAGTTCTCTCTAACCTCATGTACTGAAGATCTTTTCCTCTCAATGCTCAAGTTTGAGACAACATTTTTATTATCTTTCTCTCTGAAATTCTCTCTAAGGAATTCAACGGCCATGAATGTGAGTGCCGAGGCCGGAATATACCACATGACCCTCGGGACGCTTCCTCGGAAGAAACCCTCTGGACCTTCCTTCCTCAATATCTGCCCAACTGCATCCAGCCAACCCTTGTACCTATCGAAATTAACAACGTTTAATCAAAACTGGGGATGCTATTTTAGATATGATCATTTGAATCTGTAAGAAGATAAGACATACTTGATCGTTGTTCCTTGCACTTGCAATCTTGTTTTTACAACATCTAGTGGAGTTGTGAGATACGCACTTAGTCCTGGAGAGGCATTAATTAAACAAAGGTCACTATGGGTGAGATATTTGGAATGGTTTCTTTAAACTGATATTTAAACGTACCACCAGCTAATCCTCCCAATACGAGCCCCTCGACTGAACTGTTGAGTCCAAATTGTGGAAACTTTTTCTTCCCTTGATCTGTTAGATCCTTCAATGCTTCATAAAACATTACCTGAGAAGAAAATACAGAACCAACATGAAGAAACAAAAGACTCATCAGATAAATGAAGGAAAAGGTTTCACTGAAGTGTCACATTACGTACCATAAGGCCAGCAAAAGGTACATCCCTTGCTAGTGTAGACCAATATCTGCCAAATAAAAAGGAAAGATAACAACATGGGCCTCTTGAAAAAGGATATCCAATTGGCATCAATAATGATCTGAAGGAAATTTACATACCCAGCATACAGTCCTTTTGGTCCTTGCTCTTTCAATATTGAGCTTCCAGCCTGGAACATTCCAGTATAGTAACCATACATGTCACCTCTTGGTTTCACTGGAACGCTGTTCCTAGAAATAAAAGAGCTCCAAGAGCTACTAGTGCCTTGAATTTGCATCCGCTGCTTTATTACTTCACAAGGAACATATACGAAAGAACCAAGTGTATCACCTGAAAAAAGGAAAAAAAAAGCAGCAGAACACAAAGGAATCAGACGCTCTCTAACTCTAGATAACTTTAGGTTTCCTTCATTTTCCGATTTTTGGGAACACTCATGGAGTATATGCAAACATACAGCGAGAATTTTTCATGATGAAATTTATAAAAAGGCGATTCAACGGATTTTCATGGGAGAGAGTAAAGATTAATGGCAATTCAACATGTTCTCACGTAAACAATCAGCAATTCTTGCAACCTAGCCATGTACTTGATCTATCTTTTAAAGACCCACGATTTCTAAAGTTATAATCGTCACACAACATTTAAATGTCTTTTTTAGCCAGGTTATATTTAGTTTCATTTCTGCTGTGTGCTAGGCATTCAAAATCAGTTTCTTCCTCCTATCTTTACCACCACCTTATTGATCAGATGAACGAGAGAGGAGATTAGAAAACATACCAATAGCTCCTGCAAGAAAGTGCACCCAGTGGCCTCCTAAGTTGGGATGAGACTCTTCAATCCATTTCTTTGTAGACTCAATAACACCAAAGTAGGTAGCTCCAGTGGCAAGAGATCCTGTAACTCCGGGAGCAATTCCCCTATAAAAGCCTAGAAAAATAACAAAAAAACAATAACTCAGAGCATTGGAGAAAAATATTTCCTATTCCAAGTTCGCAGCGCAAACATGTATAGCCTAGGCAATGATGATAAATAGGATAGTAAATCACACATGAGCATGCTACAAGAAGCGTGAGAAGGGGACACATTCACAGGTAGAAAGGGAATATAATGCAGCCATTACTGGATAAGCTAGAAGAAGCTGAGGGAAAATAGTATGAATGATGTACCTTTCAATCCATCACCAACCCAGACAGTCCTTAGCATTTGTGGAATACTCTTCTGCCTCTGAAACCAACAGCTGAACAAGGTTAGAGATGATACAATCCGCAAACTAAATCACATATACAATCTTTCATAATCCTTAATTTCCTCAGATAAACTCAGAAATCACAAAGCCAATTAAATCACTGGAAAGTGAATGTATGCTTGAGACAATACCTGAGACGCATTCATGATAATCTGACTCTGAAGTCGAGTTTTAAGAGTATCAACAGGATGCATCATCCCTTCACCAAAAGCTCCAGCTATACCTCCCCATACGAACTCTCTCCACACTACATACATACATACATACATCAATGCCTTTGCAATTTAGACTACATATCTTCCGATAAAACGGCACTAAGCATGACCGGAATGTTCTCATCACAATCAACAAACGTAATCTCGACATATATTCGCAGAGAAACTCATCGTCTAACCGTAATCATAGGCAAAATAAACCAAACTACAACGATTCGTTTCCCATTATAGAGAAGATAATCGGCGCTTACCGAAGAATTGATCCTGAGAGGATTTGATTTCGATGCTGAGAGGAGGAGGTTGTTGGCGATTCGAATCGGAGCCATTGCTCGCCATATTCCGTTGGAGCGACTACTGTTTGTAACTGTGGAAGGTTCCAGGTGTGTTTTAGGGCTTATGAGGTTTTAGTGATTAATAGACTTTGCGCGCTACGCTATTCTCGCCACATCGACCCATACCAATCTGTGAACCGCAGCGATTTACTCAAAACATTTTAATTCCAAAATTATCAGAAAACTGAAGGGTAAAACTGTAATTGGCTGATTCCTTCCTGAGTCCGTGTGTCCAATAAGATCGCTTTCAGTACGATAATATTTGTTTTTTTTTTCTCTTTGATATGTATACTGTCATGTGGCTTTGAAGTTTGAAGAGCTTGTGAAGAAGCTCGAAGCAAACCAAAACTGATGTCTATTTGATATGTGGAGAGGTTGTGGAACAGATGAACAATGTATGCTCTCTCTTGAATCTTCCTTCTTTTGCAATGATGAGATACTCTGTTAATTGTTATTCGAACTGCTCTGATCATATAAATGTCTCACTGTAGCCTGTAGCATCAGTTCTTGGGATTTTTCAAGAGAACATCCTTGCAAACAACCTTCGATTTGCATGAGCCTACAACTCGCTACTTGTAAACTGAGCATTTGCATAAAGAGCCATCGATTTTCATGCGTCTTTGTGAGCAATGCAAAAAAAAGGTAAGCCAAGTCCAAGTGGCGAAGACTTGTTCATTAGCCAAAGCAGATTGAGTAGTCTTCAGTTTCAAAGATCTTGTAAAACTCATTGAACTAGTAATAAAACCTTAAATAGAACGGATACGAGTCTGTTAGAAGTTATTACAGTTTTTATTTGCGGGCCTCAGAATGTCACAAAACATAAGAAAAACGACCAACAATAGAGAGGTCTCTGCATGATAAACAACACCAAACGTTAAAAAGAGACTAACAAACGTCCATAGGTTTATTCTGAAACTGCAAAGAAAAGTTTCCAGGACGTAGCATTGTAGAGACTAAGCTCTCTTGGCAACATCGCCATCATCAGTCTGATCAACCCCGTCCGGACCAGCCTCTGTTTGACCGCTCTCTGAGTCACCAAACTGATTGTCACTGCCACCAAACTGCTCATCGCCAGCGCTTTCAAGCTGATGATCCGTATCATTGCCTAATGGTTCGTTACTGCTAAACTTGTCATCAAAGCCAGCATTGGAGGAACTGCCTTGAGCAAAGTTGTCACTTCCACCAACACCCCCAGCAACACCATATCCACCACCATCAGCGGCGTTGCCACCATAAGATGGGGCACCTCCGTAACCACCAGCTGGAGCATTGTAACCACCGCCTCCATAACCTCCAGCTGGAGCATTGTAACCACCGCCTCCATAACCACCAGCTGGAGCATTGTAACCACCGCCTCCATAACCACCAGCGGGAGTATCGTAGCCACCAGCACCTCCTCCGTAACCACCACCACCTCCATAACCACCAGCTGGAGCACCGTAACCACCGCCACCACCAGGACCACCGAATCCCCTTCCTCCAAATCCACTTCCTCTTTCAGTTGCGTAGTTCACCCTAATTCTTCGACCATGAAGGTCCTGTTTGCCAAAAACAAACCTCCAATAAATAGCTGATAGAAGAAGAAGCAATTTTACATTTTCAGAGTCATCTAGACATGACAACAAACATTTATTTCAGGAATACACCAATAAGAGGAAGTCGCTGCCTAACGAAGGTATAGTACTTCAAGATGACGATACCCAACCTACCTATGTTGCCAAGTTTGAGAGGCCAAAAACATCAAGTGGTCTAGAAACATGCATCCTCAAGATACAACCAATTTAACAATAGGTCAAGCATCCAGAACAAGATATTCAGAGTCAAAAAAGAAAAGAGTGACACAGGAATAAGCCATATGACATCTTAGTTTCAAAAGAAACTGGAAAAATGGTGTTTATACCTGTCCATCCAGTTGCATGGCATTACTAGCCTCCTCGGTAGAGGTAAATGTGACGAAAGCAAATCCCCTTGATCTACCCGTTTCACGGTCCACAATGATTTTCGCTGCAAATGTCAGAAGAAAAACAAAGTTAAAAACATCAAAGCCTGGAGTTTTGGGAATGACTTAAAGGGAGTTAGCTAGCTACCATCAACAACTTCTCCATATTTGCTAAAAGCTTCTCTTAACCCAAACTCATCAGTGCTGTAGGAGATACCTGAAGCAACCAATATAGACAGGTTTGAGACAAAACAAGCGGAGACAAACAGAAACAAAGAAAAGAGAGAGTACTCTCTCAGACAGCCGTATAAGAGTTATTTATTTTCACCTCCAACAAAGATTTTAGACGAAGACATGCAACGGACGCTCTGTAGCATTGAGTTAGAGGCAGTGACATGGGTGCTGGTCTGCCTAAATATCCTTCCAACTCTACTTAAGAAAGCCATGAGGTCCGTATCTGTATACTGATCCCAATTTCAAAGAGTTAGACAAATCAAAACATAGATAGTGTTTCCACAGAAAGGCGGAATCATACGGTAAACCCATGAACGAAACCATTTCAATCGTCAATAGAAAATAAAAATGCAACCTTTCATAAAATAAATAACGCAAAACACAAGAAAGTTACAAACTTTATCATCTGTATTCGTATTAGCCACACATATGGGTGAACAAAGGATTATCAGACACAACGATAACAATCATTCTGAAAGAAGAATCAACAAAGATTGAACCAAACCTTAAAAAGGTCAACCCACTAAACCCACATATTCCATCATCACTTATAACCGTGAAAGGTAAACATGTATAAATTCCAAATCAACGTCCTATGTTACATAAGAGGATTCGTAAAACAAAGAATGAGACCAGAAACAATAACAAAGAGAGATAAACTTTATTGTCGGAACATCAAAGATGAAACTTCAGAACATCAAATCTAATCCATAATTAAAATAACTGAACAACTAAATAAAGAATCGACGAGACCGTACCAACTCTGTAGGGTTTAAGGGAGACGATCTCTCTCTCTCTCTGGAAGCGTCTTTCAATTCTCGCCAGTAGTGACAACCATTGTAAGAAAAAGGGCTTATGTCGAATAATAAACTCATCCTGTCCGTTCATTTCTATAAGATAATCTTCACCGTTAGATTCGCTCACTGATCATCTGCCACATATATTTAGACCTGGTAAAAAATTAAACCAATGGTCAACCAAACCGAACCGAACCGGATTCATATGATCACTTATCTTAAATCTTTACTTAGAAATGTCGAAAAATAGTTGAGATTAAAATTGGGTTTAACATGTATGTACTATAATCAGAAGTATATACGCGTGCATGTCCTTTAAACTCTCCTGATTCCAAAAACAAATAAACATTCCTCTGTCTCTTGGCCTTCCAAAAACTTGTTATTAAAACTTACTAAAAATAGAAATCTTCTTCCTTGTGTTCTTCGTCTTCTCATCGTTGACGTCTGACAACATCAGAAGGTTAACTAAAATCTCTTCTAACATCTCATTATCTTCTAAAATATCTTTAAACCTATAATCAATTTTCTTTTGTCTTCATCATCTTTTAGTTTACATTGCAGATTGATATTTTTAGCAGAGTTTTCATTTTGTAACCATGGAAACGTCACAAGAGAACAATTTTTTTCAACCAAATGATCAAACCGTACGACTCTCATCATCTTCCTCTTCTTCTTCATCTTCTTGTTCTTCAATAGAAGCTGAGCCAAGACCTGATGAGAATCTAAACTATAACCAATCTCCTCCAACGCAAATCATGGAGAGATCATCAAACAACACAACCACAACGACTACCTCGACTCCCACCACACCTCCTTATAGAATCCCTTCACACGTTTTCGCAAGAACACCTTCTACAGCTCCAGCTGAATGGAGCACTCTCTCCAACGAATCTCTCTTCAGCATCCGCATGGGAAACAATAGCTTCAACGCAAACGATTACTTCAAATCAGGTGAGCTCACGTTTCCTCAGCCTCCTTCACCAAGAACTCCTCATTTGCCTTCTCCATTACCTTCTCCACGTCAAAATACAAACCAAGAAGGAGGAGGAGGAGGAGGTGGTGGTGGTGTTGTGGAGGAGGCCAAAACTCCGGTGGATATAAACAAGAAAGCAGCTGAAGCAGAGAAAGCGTCTCCTGCAAGTAAAGAGGAAGAACAAAAGACTCCATCAAGTATAAGAGAGTTTATCATGGCTAATGAAGCTGCTGCTAATAAAGATAACAACAAAAACAATAAACTAGATCGTTCTATTTCTCGTCGGTCTGAAAATTTAAGCGTCAAGTCTTTTGCTTTTCCAATGTAAACAAAACCTCTCTTCTCTTTATGTCTTAAAACAGATATATCTTTTGTGTTTCTCACTTTCTTGTTTTTGTCTTAGATTGGGGAATGCAGATAAAGGTGGACTACAAGGCTCAACGCCGCAAAAGAAACAAACGAAGCCGTCACAGCCAGACACACCAAAGCGTTCCTCTGAGGCTGAGGGAGATGAAGGGTTCAAGAAAGAGGAAGCTCCTAAAGCAGAAGCTGACCATCCTCCTAACCGCACCCCTAAATGGTTATCTTGCTTCCCTTGCTGCACAACTTGCTGTGTCTGAGTGAAAGATCTTTTCAGGGGATTGAGTTTGATTTGTGTATGTTAAAAGTTTGATAGAAACAATTTGGTATTATAGAACTCTGTTCCAAGATTTTACAAAGTTGTTGACGTAAAATGTATAAATCTTGTGAAGTAAAACAGATACAATTTGATAAAGCTGTGTCTCTCACTTTTTATTTAATCTTCAAGACTCCTCTGTTAGATTATAGACTTTAGAAGTGGTACTTCAAGCCTTTGCATAAGGGCTGACCAAAGAAGCAATGTGATTCAATAGCTTTCGTGGGGGCTTAGTGGTGTCAGGTAATGGAGATGCCCATTCTTGATACTTGTGAAGGCTACCGGTGAAATCGGTAAAGAGTCCATCAACACCAATCTCTTTGATCCAGTACTCATACTCCTGATATGGGTCTTGGCTGAAGTTAAAGTGTAAGAACTGGTTTTCATTCCTGTACGTGTATGGATGCACCTGAGTTTGCATTCACATGGTCAAGAAAGTTAATATCATGTTTTTACTGATTCTCAGTCTCTGGAAAGAATCTCTTTAAAACCTACCTGTAGTTTATGTGCGTGAGCTCTTTTGACCAAATCTGTAGGGGTTAGCATGTAGTTGTTTTTTACTGGAACTATAGAATCTTTCCATGGTCCAATCCCCACCACAAACTCCTTAATGTAGGTGAAATAGGCATCTGATGTGATCTCTGCGTATGTCTGGTTAGATTTTGAAAGAAAGAAGAGTGAGTAAGGATAAGAAGTTTCAGGAATACACAAAACAAGAAGAGGAACAGAGGATGGACCTGGTTAGTATCTTGAGTTGGCATGACACCATCTATTAATAAGAGTTTTGGTGAGTCTGTCAATTTTGATATGTACACGAGTGAAGATGGGGCAAATGACTGAATAAACAAGGGTTTGTTTAACCACTCCTTGGACAAATATGCGCCTCCATACCCATGCTTCTTAAGAGTCTCCACAACTTTATCCTCAAATTTCTTACCACCAGGCCATTTGACCTGCAGGTATTCAACAGTGATTTAGTAACAAAAAACTCAAAGTTAAAATCGCTTTCATGGGAGATAAAAGCCAAAAGAGCTTATCATTGTCTGGAAACTGAAACTAATGGTGGTGCAAGAGCCTTTTCAAGCCAATAAAAACAAAAGTCAAGCTTGTGAGATTGTAACTTACATGCTGGTTCATTAAAACTGGATTTTTAATCTCAGGATATATACCGACAACTCTTGGAGCATCCCGAGCAATGGCAAGGAATTCTTCAAATGTGATGATAGGGTACTTTCCTGCAATTCGAAAATGGGACCAGCCAATATGGTTAAGTGTTTCCCTCAACAATCTACAGTGCAGGAAAGAAGGGTCGTCTGACCGTTGTATTGCGGGTCCCGGAAAGCATATCTCTGTTTTGCCCGTAGGGTCTTTAATTCTTTGAGAGTAAAATCAACTGCAAGCAATCAAAGGGAAACCAATTGTTAGCAAATAGCTCAAATTCAAATAAACCCTCTTGAAACGTTTAGTAGATGCTTCTTTATGCGGGTTTTAGATGAGATTATGTGCAGTAATATGCTGAGAAGAATCCATTGGCATGCATCCACTTATGTAGATATATTAAAAGAAAGAAGAATCGCTGGGAACATACAAGTGAAAAAGCCAGTGATGTTGAAACCTTGGACATCATATGTCCTTTTACGATCAGCAAACTCCTTGTGACTCGCAACATCGGTTGTTAAGTCAAGGGCAACATCATGGAAACAGATAAGCACACCATCTTTGGATGATAAGAGATCTGTTTCTATGAAGTCTGTACCTTCTTCAATTGCTCTCTGACGAAAAAGACATAAAACTTGCTTCAGCATAATGTCCCAAATAATCAAATCATAGAGATTGATCAAGGAAAGATCAATGGTAATACCAAGTATGCAGCTTTAGTTTCTTCTGGGATCTCTCCATTGGAACCTCTGTGTGCGATGTTAAAAGGACGTGAAGTCTGAATTGGCCGCTTATTACAATCTTTGACTCCTTTACCAGGGTGTTGGCATAATGTCCTTCCAGCACACAGAGTGACTAGAGATAGTAGCCATATCAATAGCAAGCATTCTGTAAAGGTGAACAATAACCCATTTTCATATCAAACTTTCACTTTTATTTTTTGGCTTCTTCCTTATGTTACTGTAGTGTGGAACACATGGCAAAAAAAACTGATACAAAGACTCAAACTTTTCATTTTCGAATTGAATCAATAGAATGTAAATGTATAAGCTTTTTTAGACTCTCAAGTCACAGTCTTGTGTTTGTTTTATTACATTATACTAAAAAAGGAAACATTTCCAGATTCTTTCTTGTTAACTTATAAAGCTCTTTTTTTCAATTTGCTTTTCATTTTTAAGGATGAACAGGGGAAGAAAGTCAAAGGGCAATGATCAAAATTTTGTAAATTTCATTCTTAGGCTAATGTAATAGAACCGATCAATCAAACATACTCAGATGATACAGAACAATGAGAAACCAAGAAAAACTTAAATTGAGAAGTTTGAAACTGAGAAGCTTACTTGTAAGAATCATGACGATTTCTTGGATCAATTGGAATGCTTGTTTAACTCTCTTTCTGTGTCTTGTCTTTCTTCAGACACCCGATTGGTGACTGTCCGTTTACTTAGGATCTATTGTTATCCAAAAGACAGTCCATTGACCTGCTTTGGTGGATCTATCATTCTTCAGTTCAGACACACGAATATTCCGTTTTCGTCAGGTTGTTAATAGATTAAATTAAATTAAATTAAATTAAATTAAATTAAATTAAATTGATATACTATTTACCAAGCAACGTATCTCCTTGCAAAATATTTGCAAAATAAAACCCTCTTGTCTCGCATTTTCTTACAATGCCGATACAATTATCCCTTTTTCATTTTGACCCACGATGTTTGAATTGTTGAGTACAACTCCGATTGGATGGGCTTTGACTCAGGTTATGCATCTTCGTTATCTTCTTTTGCTTAGTTTAATCACATTTGCTTAACAACTAGTGTTGGCATGACATTGACATACTTCAATTTTGTTTTTGTTTTTAGTCTTAGGGTCCGACTGGTTTCCCCGCTACCACCCGCAAACGCAGCTTTTGCGGTTGATGGCGGTTACTAGCGTTTTGCAACAATCACAAAAACCACTACAAATCGCTTCAAACCGCTCACAACCTCTTAAAATCAAAAGCTGGTTTCAGCTAGCGTTTGCGTTTGCGGGCGATTGCGGATGGGTAAAAAAACTATTTTTCTTTTAAATTTAAATTTAAATTAAAATATAAAAATAAAAATAATATAACTAAAACTATATCTACCTTTTATTTTTTAATTTAAATTCACTAAAAATATCATAATCTATTATAAAAACTTTAAATCAAGAATTTTCACTATATTTTCAATATTAAATATATAAATATATAATTATATAAATAGATATATAAATATATAAATATATAGATATATAGATATATAGATATATAGATATATAGATATATAGATATATAGATATATAGATATATAGATATATAGATATATAGATATATAGATATATAGATATATAGATATATAGATATATAGATATATAGATATATAGATATATAATTATATAATTATATAATTATATAAATTAATATATAAATATATAAATATATAAATATATAAATATATAAATATATAAATATATAAATATATAAATATATAAATATATAAATATATAAATATATAAATATATAAATATATAAATATATAAATATATAAATATATAAATATATAAATATATAAATATATAAATATATAAATATATAAATATATAAATATATAAATATATAAATATATAAATATATAAATATATAAATATATAAATATATAAATATATAAATATATAAATATATAAATATATAAATATATAAATATATAAATATATAAATATATAAATATATAAATATATAAATATATAAATATATAACATATAAATATATAAATATATAAATATATAAATATATAAATATATAAATAAATATATATATATATATATATATACATATATAAATAGATAAATAGATAAATATATAAATACATAAATATATAATTAATTATATTAGAATATTTTATTAAATATAGAAATTATATTTTCATCTAAATAAAAAATAATAAAATAATATTGTTATTACTTATAATATATTAATAGTTATTATTTTTTATCATAACAGTATGTTTTGATATTTTTATAATGTTATAATATGTTAATATTGGAAATTTATTATTGAACCACTGTAGTATCTCATAATCAACCAGTCATAAATTTCCCGCAAACGCTCCAGTTTTTAATCGCTATACCAGTCGTACAAATCGTCTAATAACGCTAGAAACCGCAACCACCCACATCCGCAAACTCCCGCAACCGCAATCGCAACCGCCGCGTTTCAACCAGTCAGACCCTTAGTAACAGCAACTTTGTCAGCTGAAGTAGATTACAACTTTATATGTTGAATCCTTAGATCAGGGATTCTCTATTGGCAAATTGTTTAATGAAAAAACTGATGAACCTTCTTGGCAAGATGCTAACAACAACACACAATATCGTATAATATAAAAGCATGGCCTAAGTACAAGATGCTGTCAACGGCACTCATATCATATGACTACGAGTATTTTTCTTAACAGAGACTTTGACTTTGCATGCCATAATGAGTTTTATTATCTGAGTCAAATTTTTTTTAGAAACAGAGATACCTCTCAGGCTACTACACATGTCACATGGCTTTTGAGTTTCTTTCGCATGTCACATGGCTTTTGCGTTTTTACTAACAGAGACTTCCACTCTGTGAACACAAATCTATTTCCAACAAACTTTGGTATGGAAAGTTGAATGTTTATAGTAAATAGATGCAGAGATCTTTGCTTCTGAGTTTCTTTCATTTGCCGTTTTTGTATCATATTTGCAATGGAAGGAAAGGTGTTCTTGGGTCAATACTTGATATGGGTGATGGTACTGTTGGGGCAGCTACACGGATACAAAAGCTGTATTCAGAAAGAAAGGAACGCTTTATTGGAGCTCAAGCACTAACTTATCTCCACTTCTGAAGAAGGACAAGCCGACTATGTTCTCCCTACTTGGACTAATGACACAAAGAGCCATTGTTTGCCGTTGGGAGGGCGTCAAGTGCAGTCGTACAAGCAGACGTGTGACCAAGATTGCTTTTGGTGATTTGTATCTCAAAGAGAATTCTTTCTTCAATCTTTCTTTGTTGCATCCCTTTGAAGAGGTTCAAAGTCTAGACTTATCTGAGTGCGCTTTCAATGCTTTGTTTGATGATATGGAAGGTTTGTTTCCCTGTATATCTTATTTTTTTGTTCTAATTCTTGAAAGTTAAACACCTCTCAATACTATGGTACTATATTCCACACTCCACAGGCATGCAGAGTAGATTAGAAGTTGTCATTGAACCTATTGAAGTGATTAGGGTGGACTATCTTATTTTTAGATTCTTTGTTAATAAGATCATCGCTTGCAGGTTATAAAAGCTTAAGTAGATTAAGAAACTTGGAGATTATGGATCTCTCTTCAAATGAATTCAACAGCAGCATCTTTCCCTTTCTTAACGCTGCTACTTCACTTACAACTCTGTTTCTTGGGTTCAACAAGATGGATGGCCCTTTTCCTGTTAAAGGTGTGTTTCTCCATTTGTAACAAGGTCTACTTATTGCTGATGTATCTTTGGTTAGATCGTTTTCTTTCTGTATTGTAGTCTCTGTAATAATACTTCTTGGAATATTTACATCACTCTCTTTTGATTCTCGCTGGAGCAGAGGTTGGTTCTTCGTCGTTGATGCTTTCATCCACAAGGTGAGGAACTTTTGATGGTAAACTATTGCTGGTGCCAAATCATTTTTCATTTTTTGCTGTTTTTTTCTTCACAAAACCTCTTAGCTATAAAAAAAAACAGCTTGTGTTTGGTTCTTGTGTATTGTCTTGTCTATCTTTGTATACTTCTAAGTAGTATGTGATGTGGATTATAATTTCCATGGATATTGGGTACTATGTCTGCACTGATTTGGGTCAAAATTATTGCACCTTAGAATAAAACTTATAGATCCAATACCAACATGTTGGTCTCCTTTGGGAGTACTGTTTCAGTTAATGTGGTTGTTGTGATGATAGGCATTCTTGTACTTATGTACATTGATTGTCCTTGGTGTCAGGCATGGCTTCGCCTTATCAATGCTTTCATGGCCTCTGCAAAA
Source organism: Eruca vesicaria subsp. sativa (assembly GCA_932364175.1). Lineage (NCBI taxonomy): Eukaryota > Viridiplantae > Streptophyta > Magnoliopsida > Brassicales > Brassicaceae > Eruca > Eruca vesicaria. The sequence goes on from CAKOAT010055044.1 coordinate 41,680, forward strand.
AGTATTTTGTCTTAGAATTATTTCAAGATCAGTTCTCAGATATTCCTCATCAAGGAAAAAGAAGCTTCAACACATATTTTGGAATATTTTTGTCTTATAAGGAGGAATACATATATCTACTGCAATTTCATATTTTTATTTGTGAGAGGATAACATCTAATAATCTATCCACCACCAGATTCATTTCTTCTGTTGGGTGTAAACAGTCACAGCCATGTGATATATAAAAGCTTAATCGATGTAAAGAGAGGCTGACCCCAAAGTCTTTTGTTAACTTGTATTTTTGGTAAATGAGTCTTAGGCGAGACATATATCACACCTTTATTATGAATGTTCTCTACAAAGACCTTGACTCTTCTTAACGTATGTCATGGTTTTAAAGTGTTCTCGTTAACAGAGACTTGGAATTTTCTGATTGTACAGAATCTTTTTCTGTGGCATTTAAATATAAAGGTTGAGGCATTTGCATTGAACCCACAATCATAACCAAAAAAAAAGGAGGGGAAGCTTTTCTTGGGACAAAGTGTGATATGTTGGGTTCCTTTGAGATGGAGGAAACCCATTGGGTTTGGTTAGTGATAACCAAATTTGGATGTTGGACCAATGATATTTATCCATGAGATTAGTATTGGGCCTTGGGATTAATGAGATATTATATAAAGTCTTTTAACCTAATTTTGTGGTAAGATTTTTTGGAGATACACTAGAAGAAAGAAAGGAAGCAAAAGAGAGAAAAGAGAGAAGAGGTAGATTTTCGTATGGGTTTGTCAAGGCATATTTGGAGGGTCCAACGGACTATGTTTAGGCTGATATTTTGTGGGAAGCTTCTTCAATCAGTGGATTAAAGGTTCACCGAAGGGATTTGGATTTCAATGGTTGGATCTTCTATTGTCTGGGTTTTCGTGAAGCTGGTCGTCATAGTTCTTCAGCAGTGCTGTCTTACGTGTTTGGTAAATTCAACAGTGTGATCTTCTTGGTTTGAGCTGAAATTTGGAAGAGATATTGTTGACTTGTTTATCTTGGATTTGTACGGTGAGATTAGTCTCTGGTTGCCGGAATCCTGTGAGCTGAGGTCGTTTGGTTGCTACCGGTTTTGAAGCTTTGTTGTTGTTCTCTTGTTGTTGTTGTTCTTGTGTTAGAGATAGCTATTTATAGCTGAGTCTCTGTTCTGTTCAGATTGTTGAACATAGAGGACGTGGTTGTAATCACATACATTTATATAGTGGATTGTTGAGTGGACTACGATCCCCTGATTTTTCCTTCTCACATCGATGAAATTTTCCACTTAAAAAATGCTTGTCTCATTTAGTTTCTATTTAAATTATATCATGCTATTGTCGAAGTATTTTCCTCATAGATTTACACAAGATCAGGGGAACTTGTAAACATATTCCGCTGCGCCATGACAATTTCTTAGATCAATAGGATTTTGCTTGTTTAACGGTCTTTTTGTATCTGTCTTTCTTCAGACTTCAGACACTCAATTGGTGTCTGTCCGTTTAGTAGGGATCTATTTTTATCCAGAAGTCGGTCCATTGACCTGCTTTGGTGGATCTATCCATTCTTCAGATCATAGTACTAACGAATATTCCCGTTATGGTCAGAAGATAATTTCAGGTTATCGTTAAATTAATTAATTCATGTTTGGTACCAAAAAGAATATACTATTTACCAAGCAACGCATCTCCTTGCAAAAGTTTGCAAAACAGTCCTCTGTTCTCGCATTTTCCCGCAAAACGCCGATGTATTATCTCTATTTTAATTTTGACCCACTATTTTTGTCTCCACGTTTATTATTTTACGTGTATCACTATCACGTGTTCCACCATCATCTTCAGTCGCCGTTCTCCAATCGGTGATCTCCTCTCTGATAAAAGATCCAGGACGACATAAGTTGCTGATTACAAATCCGATTTGATGGGCGGCTGCGACTATGGTAGCTGCTGTTTCATGAGGATTTAGGGTTATCTACCAGGGAAAAAGAATGATGCGAAAACACAGCGTTTGCGTTTTTGGCGTTAACATCACATGTATCTTACGTGGTAGATAAAGCCACACCAGCAACTCAGTTACCGTTGAAACACGTTAGTTAACAAAGCTTACTTTGGATTTTTCTAGCAACAAGTCCTGAAGAGGACATTCCAACCAAAACAAAACAAAAAATTCTAATTTCCTTTTAACTTATTTGTTAAGTACAAAGACTCGACTTACTTGTTTCGTAGTAAATGGGCACATACATACATGACATGTCACATATATCACACAATTACGTCACATACCAATCAAAGTAAATAACGATCACTCACTTTATGCTTGTCGCATGAAGGTATATTTACTGAATTTCTTGTTGAGTTCTTATATGCTGTCAAGCAATCTCCTAGAAGGCTAGAAGGCAACAGACTTAACAGGGAAAATTTGGAACACACTGTTCACTGTTGAAAAATGCAGAAACATAAATCTCTGGGAGTGTATATAACTCATCGGTTTTGGCAATACCGGGGATCTCACTATTCTTTTTTTAATAGGTTCCAATCTGCATGATTCATTCCATTGAAGCTGTGTGATTTAATAACATCAGGCATTTTTCACACATAAGCTCAATGGCTTTGATCCTTCATGCCTCAGTAATTTACTCACTCTGTTTCATAATACGTGTCATTTTAGCCTTTTAATTTTGTTTCAAAATAAGTGTCACTTTACAATTCTAATACAAATTATACTTATTTTCAGCTAAAAATTAATTGCAAACTACATTGATTTTATAAATAATTTTATTTATCTCAAATACTATTGGCCAGAGAGGTGTAATTAATAATAACTTACATATATTTCATCTACTTTCTTTTGAAACAGAGAGAATATCATTTATATTGAAAAAAGAGAACGTCTGGTCACTACTACTAACTGGAAAATATCGTTAGTGGGATCCTTTACAGGAGATTTTACAAGTCCACATTTGTGATTGAGAAATTCTAGTTAGACTACAGCACATATCTAACTGTCGAAATCAAATTTGCTGCAAAAGCATAGGTATGATTTTTACTCTCTGTCATCTTATTTGCGTGGAGGACCACTTGATTATATGTTTCAGTTGAATCTGCCAAGCAATGATTTAAGTTGTTTTCTCCCGACAGAGCTTGGAGATCTCTCAAAACTTAAAGACATTCTGAGCCTTGATCTTTCATTAACATGTAACATAGTTTTACAAAGTTTTTCCTTACGTTTCAACCAATGTCTTTGTGAACTTGTTATTGGGTTCAATGGGTCTTCATTGAGACATATATCACGCATTTATTATGAGTGTTCTCTACAAAGACCTTGACTTTTCTTATCAATGGGTCTTCATTGAGACATATATCACGCATTTATTATGAGTGTTCTCTACAAAAAAAATATGACATGACACTTAAAAAAGAAGACCTGACATCATCTTTAATTGTGAGATGTAAAATTTTCTTATAAAAATTTAAACATTTTTACACGGATTTTAAATATGGTAATAAAAATAACTTATATATCATCAATAATATCAATTTTCCATATAAATATTTATTTATGTTAAACTATTACATATTTTAATATTTCATATATCACAATTAAAATAATAATATATATGTCTCACATTAATAAAAATAAACTAAATAAAGTAACACTAATCCAAAAACAGTTTGACAGTTAAATATTTTAAAATTATTTAAATTTATCTATTCATCTTCATCATTTAAATTAACAAAAAGATTTTTCAGTTTAACTAAAACAAACAAAGTCTCAAATATAATAGAATTTTGACTTGGTTACTCTTATTGGAAATGATAAAACTGATTTTCCTTTTAGTATATATGTAAAAGGCAAAAAATAGAAACAATGTATTTTTTGCCTTTTACATATATACTAAAAGGAAAATCAGTTTTATCATTTCCAATAAGAGTAACCAAGTCAAAATTCTATTATATTTGAGACTTTGTTTGTTTTAGTTAAACGGAATCCATAACATCAAAGACTTGTCATGTATGAAGGAGATAGGAAAACTACAGAGTCCTGATCAGAAGATATATATATTTGAAATACATAATCATTAAACAAAGTAGTATAATTTAAACTATTTTTATAAAATTTAATTTTATCTTTATTAAAATTAAAATAAAATAAATTTAAATAGTTATAGAAAATCAAAAGAAAATAGATTACAAAGATACGTTTATGATTTTTTATAGTTACTGAAGTTAAAATATAAATTAATAATGTCAAAATATAAATCAAAATTTTCTTTTGAAATTTTAATTTCTGCTTATGGTGCATGAAAACACCTAGTTATAGGTAAACAGTACTCACTTTACGTATGTCATGGTTTAAAAGTGTTCTCGTTAACAGGTACTTTGAATTTTTCTATTTGTATATTTATATATAACGGTGGAGGCATTTGCATTGAACCCACAATTCTAACCAAAAAAAAAATGGAGAGGAAGTTTTTCTTGGGACAATATTTGATATGGGTGATATTACTGTTGGGGCAGCTACATGGATACAAAAGCTGTGTTGAAAAAGAAAGGAAGGCGTTGTTGGATCTCAAGAAATACATATTCTCAATTACTATTAAAGAGATGTCTGACTATGTTGTTCCTAATTGGAGTTACGAAGCAAAGAGCGATTGCTGCCGTTGGGATGGTGTAAAGTGCAATCCTGCAAGCAAACGGGTGACCGATATTGATTTTGGTGATTTGTATCTCAAAGATACTTATCTCCTAAATCTTTCTTTGCTGCATTCCTTCGAAGATGTTCGTAGTCTTTCTTTCCATGGAGGCAATGAATTTCTCGGTGTCGTTTACTACCGTTTCAATGGTGTGTTTGATGATGTTGAAGGTATGTGCCAGGTTTTCCCTTGTGGTTAGTTTGATCATTTTGTTTTTTTTTTTTGTTTTGCATTGGAACTTCTTAAATATATATAGATTTTTAACTTCTTATATATGTTCTTAAGAAACCTATTATATGAAGTAAATGTTACCTTATTGTTTCAACATTTTATCTTTTTGATATTATGGTGCTTGGACTTTCGCTGTTTCTGCATTGAGTTGCTCACGTCTGTGTGCTTGTTACGTGTTGCAAACACGTGAAACAATCGTTTCAATTCCCTTCACATAAAAATTACAATAAATGATTGAAATATGTTATCATTATTATATGTTTAGAAAGATTCTCGTTTGCAGGTTATAAAAGCTTAAGTAGATTAAGAAACCTGGAGATTCTGGATCTCTCTTCAAATGAGTTCAACAGCAGCATATTTCCCTTTCTTAATGCGGCTACTTCACTTACAACTCTTTCTCTTCGGGATAACGACTTTGATGGCCCTTTTCCTGCTAAAGGTATGTTTTATATCCATGTAACCATGTGCTCTCCGGATCAATTGAGATTCACCTAGTCTCCCAGGTCAACATCGGTATTAGAGCTGTTATCATTGGTCTAGTTGTTTGCTTAGCCAATCGTAGCTACCAAATCGGCATCTCTGCCTCTCTCCAAACCCTTTTATTTGGGTGTTTCAACGTCGATATCGACTATCAATTGTTCTTTCAAACATTAGTTTTCGGATCCCAGGTGAAGCGTTTCTTCGGGTTGTTTCACTCCTTAAACATATCTATCTTTCCTTTTGTTGTAGTAGGCTTCGTTAATCAGCTTGCTGTTGAGTTTTCCTCCGGTTGTATTCTCTCAAGCCCTTGAGGTGTTTTAGATTAATATAACGTTTGTTGTCAAAAGAAAAAAAAGATCCATTTGTAACCAAGTGGATACACATGATGACCTTATTACCAATGATGTCTATGTTGTTGGTTCGATTCAGTAGTTATAATTGTTTTTTGTAAGTCTTATATTTTATTTGTTTTCCTTTCAGAAGTTAAAGATTTGACAAACTTGGAACTGTTAAACTTGAGTAGAAACAGATTTAAAGGCCCCCTAGAAGTACAAGGTAGGTTATTATTGATTTAATAGCTGCATGTAACATCGGTTCGTGTAATCTTTGAAATCATGATGTTCACAGGTAAAGGTGCTTACATTTGTGTTAAATTTTGTCTTGTGGCAGATTTATCTGCCCTGAGGATGCTGAAAACTCTGGATCTAAGTTATAACAATTTTTCTGCACTAACAGCATTTCAAGGCAAGTTTACTCAAATGTTTAGCAAGAAGCTCGTTTGCATTTATCCAAAACAAAAGGTTTTCGTTTGCAGGCTATAAGAGCTTAAGGAGATTAAATAACCTGGAGATTCTGGATCTTTCTAGAAATACATTCAACAACAGCATATTTCCCGTTCTCGGTTCCGCTACATCACTCAAGAGACTGTTTCTTAGGTCCAACAAATTGGATTGCCCTTTCCCAGAGGAAGGTGTTTTTTCATTTCCTAACTGATAATGTATATTTAGGTTTTTGTCACCAAAATAGCATCCAATAAGAAAAATGACCAAAAAAATTTTACTAAAGAGAAAAAGACACTACTACTACTACTATCATTTACTTTAAAAATATATAAATATACAGAAAATAAAAATTACTTATAATAAATTCAAGTTTATATTTTCAAATGCGAATTTTTATAATTTAAAAAAAAAAAAATTAAACCTCACTCCCAAAATCGTATAGACGGTAAACACTTAATCTAGATTTGTTAATTGTAGGAATATAAGTTATATTTACCCTTTAATAAAACATATTTTGATAATTCTCTCCATTGAATTTTTTTTGGAAAAGTTAAATTAAAGGAACATTCCTAAAGAATTTTTCTTTAAATTTTATGTTTTGCATAGAGCAATCTCAATGGCGGGTTCTAAGCATATGGTTCTCAAAATACATCTCTATAATATTATTTGAGAAGTCACTTTATTAGGTGTTGCGCTCACGTTAATTCTAACGCTGGTTGATTACTATGATACCCCTAATGAATTAAAATACAATTAAATATTTTTTCCTTTTTAAAAATTTCCAAATAACAATATAAAATAAAAAGGAAACAATTATAAAATTTACAAAACTATTTAAAAACGAAAATATAAATATATATAATATGGTTTAATAAAAAATGGAAAGTTCACAAAATAGTAATATTTAATTTAAATATATTTTAAAATAACATAAAATATACCTTTGAAGTAATAAAATACTTTATATCTATATCTTCTTAGATAAAAAAACAAAATCTGTATATAATGTGATTTCATAAAAACATTTCACACAAAAAATATTGCTATTAGAAATTTTTTTTTTCTTTATATATATATTTTCAAAATAATTATTTTTGTATATCTATCTATTTTATTAGATGATTACATAAAATAATAAACTAACATAAACTAACATAAACTGATATATGTTTAATTGTAATTTTTTATAATTAGTATTATTGAAATTATTTTTTAGTATATTTATTTGACTATAATATCTTACGATTACAGTAAACATATAAATTCTATTTTACTTATATAGTATAATTTCTCAAAAACAATCACTTTTTACTGAATATTTTAAGAGATACTAAAAATAAATTTAATAATTAACATCTTTTGATCAAGTAACTAAAATTATTTTAAAATATCACAACACTATATAATTTAACGAGGTAGATATATTATATTTTAATAGTTAAAATTATCTGTTTTAAGAATAAGGATTCTGATTTACTTAAGTATTTTGATTATGGTTATATTAAGTTTCTAAAACATAAAAACAGAAAATAACTACAATTATTTTAAAATACCATAACACTATATAATTTAACGAGGAAGATATATTATATTTTAATATTTAAAATTATATGTTTTCTTAATAAATCTTTTGATTTTTAATTTTTCTGTTTTTATGTTTGTGAAACTTAATATAACCATAGTCAAAATACTTAAGCAAATCAGAATCCTTATTTTTAAAATTATTTAAAATAAATTTCACTTTACCATCCAATCAATCGAAAGCATAAATTTGTTTAGAATTTATAAATTATTTTAATTATTGTAAATATTGATATGTGTTCAAAAGCTTCTAAAAATTCATTACTTACTTATGTATATAATTTAGAATCAGACACTTTAGTTTTTATTTTTTTCCTTCTAAGCACAAAAAATCTTAAGTTATATATAATCTTACTAAATATACTTATATTTCTAAGATAATAACCAGCATAAATGCAAATAAGAAAATTAATCAAAAATTTAATATATTTAAAATATAAAAGATTAGAGTTGAGTTGAGAGAAATAGATAGAATCCAATATATCTAAATGATAACTAAATCGACCGTAAAAAAAATAAAACAAACTAAATATAACATATCTAAAATTATATATATAATTAAAGTAATATAATATTATAATAAAAATTAGACATACAAAACTATAAATTAATTTGAAAATTAAAGTAAATATCAATCAATTATTATTCTATATTTATTTTATAAATATACATGTCCGTGCATGAGCACGGGAAAATCACCTAGTATATATGTATATATTAATATTTAATTAATTGTGAAATTCTCAACTTTACGGGAAACCTAACCGAAAATATACTAACATAGAACTTCACAATTAAAGATTAATATATATATATATATATATATGTATTTTGAGAACTCCGGTGCTAGGTGCTAGAACCCTCTATTGGAATTGCTACTTTCTCTGATTTGATTCAGCTTGACCTACTTGCTTTGAGATTATTAGTTTTAACTTTTTATGCCTTCTGTTAATTTGTAAGATATTTGTTTTATGTTGGACTCCTTTCAGAACTTAAAGATCTCACAAACTTGGAGCTGCTGGACTTGAGTGAAAACAAATTTAATGGCCCTTTACCAATGCTAGGTAGCTCAGAGTACTTTCCGTACAACATATTTTCTTGAGATCATCATATTCACAGGCAAAGTTGTTTTTTTTTCTTTTTTTGCTTTGTGTGGTTTTATCTTGTGGCAGTGTTACCTGCTCTAAGGAATCTGAAAGCTTTGGATCTAAGTGGTAATGAATTTTTTGCATCAATGGGATTACAAGGCAAGTCCATACATATACTATGTTACTTCATTAAAGTTGGTGGTGAATTAACGTTTACTGATGTGTATGTAAATTTGCATTTGATCATCACAGGAATTTGCGAAATGAAAAATATGCAAGAGCTTGATCTCAGTCATAACAAACTTGAAGGCCAGTTTCCTTTATGCTTAACTGACTTGACTCGACTTCGAGTTCTTGATCTCTCATCAAACCAATTGACTGGGAAAGTTCCATCTTCTCTCGGTAACCTTAGATCCCTCAAGTACTTATCGTTGTTAGATAACAATTTTGAAGGCTTCTTCTCACTTGGTTCGCTTGCCAACCTCTCGGAGTTGAGGGTTTTCAAACTTGGTTCGAAATCCAAATCATTTCAAGTAAAATCTAAAAGTAACTGGAAGCCAAAATTTCAGCTGAGTGTTATTGAACTAGCATCTTGCAACTTGGTGAAGGTTCCTTGTTTTCTCCTATACCAAAAGGATTTGAGTCGCATTGATCTCTCTAACAATAAAATGTCAGGATATTTTCCTCATTGGCTATTGGTCAACAATTCAAAACTCGAAGTTTTGTTTCTACAAAATAATTCGTTTACAAGTTTTCAGCTTCAAGATTCTGCTCATAATCTGCATTTCTTGGATGCTTCAGCCAATGACTTCAATCATATGCTTCCTGAGAATATTGGGTGGATACTTCCTCATTTACATTATATGAAACTAGCTAATAACGGTTTTCATGGATTTTTACCATCTTCTCTTGGTAACATGGAAGATATATTATATCTGGATTTATCTCATAACAGCTTCCATGGGACACTGCCAAGAAGTTTTCTTACGGGTTGTTATTCAATGGCATTCTTGACACTGTCACATAACAAACTAAGTGGAGAGGCGTTTTCTTCGGAAACAGTCAACTTTCCTGGAATAAAAGAGCTGTCCATGGATAACAATCTTTTTACAGGAAAGATTGGTCAAGGTTTGCGGAGCATGGAATTCTTGGAACTGCTAGACATTTCAAACAACAATCTCACAGGTGTTATTCCAAGCTGGATTGGTGAGTTTCAAAACTTGCAGGCACTACTACTTTCAAACAACTCATTGGAAGGTGAAATACCTATTTCTTTGTTCAACTTAACTGATCTTGAGCTGCTGGACCTTTCCGCAAACATTTTATCTGGGGGCATACCTCCAAAGGTCAGTTCGACAAGACGGGTATTATTACTCCTTCAAGATAATAATTTGTCCGGGGCTATTCCGGACACATTGTTGATTAACGTCACTATTCTTGATCTGAGAAATAATAGATTGTCTGGGAATATTCCGGAGTTCAGTAACACCCAAGACACACACACTCTTCTTCTTCGAGGGAATGATTTATCAGGTAGCATTCCTCACCGGTTGTGTGGTCTAAGAAACATAAAACTTCTTGATCTTGCCGACAACAGACTGAATGGGTCCATACCTTCATGCTTCAGCAATACATCATTTTCTTTTGGGAAAGAGGATTCAGTATTTGATCAGGATTACGGAAGTATTGTAGCCATTGATATTAAGTTCACTGGTTTTACTCCGCAGAGAGACTTCCGTGTAGAGGGTTTCCGTATATATTTTGAATCTCTTATCATGGTGGAACCATTTATATTGATATACAAGACAATCACCCGGATTAAAATTGAATTCGCGACAAAGCACCGTTACGATACTTACCTTGGTGAGAATCTCAAATTGTTGTTTGGAATGGATCTCTCCAAAAATGAGTTGAGTGGTGATATCCCTACAGATCTTGGAGGTCTTTTGGAGATACAATCTCTTAATCTTTCTCACAATAGCTTGTCAGGGTTGATACCAAAAAGCTTTTCAGGTCTGAAGAATGTGGAAAGCCTTGATCTCTCCTTCAACAGGTTACAAGGCCGGATCCCATCACAACTCACGGAGCTGTGCAACTTAGCTGTTTTCAACGTCTCCTTCAACAACTTATCTGGAGTCATTCCACAAGGAAAACAGTTCAATACCTTTGATGCAAAAAGCTACTTAGGTAATCCTCTTCTTTGCGGACAATCAATCAACACAAGCTGCGACAACAGTCACTATCAAGAACCAGAAAATGGTATAGAGGACGATGAGAGCAAAATCGACATGGTTTCATTCTACTGGAGTGTAGCTGCAGCTTATGTGACTATACTCCTTGGAATATTCACATCTCTCTCTTTTGACTCTCCTTGGAGAAGATTTTGGTTCAGCATCGTTGACGCTTTCATCCACAAGGCAAAGAATTTGTTGTTGTTTGCGGGTGCCGAATCCATACCTCTGCCCTCATCTTCTTCTTCCTACACGGAAGTCCCTTTGTTGTAAAACTCTTCTTCTCAGAAGTAACCTCCTGGTTTGTTTCACATAACCTATGTACTGTGTTTCAAAAAAAAAAAAAAAAAAACCCTATCTACTGTCCCTGCCTTTTGTAATGTCAAACATATATCTTAAAGCTGGTTTGTTGATTTGTTCAGTAAGTATAATATAATATTTGAATACAAAGAACTTGCAGTTGCATGAAACATAATATATTATAAAATACCTGGTACGCTCTCATGGAGTATTAGAATCATGACGATTTCTTAGATCAATCAGAATGCTGGTTTTTACTCTCTTCTTCTGTCTCTTGTGACACCCTGTCCGTTTAATTGGGATATATTCACTATTCTTAAATCTTATCCAAAAGTCAGTCCGTTGACCTGCTTTGGTGGATCTATCATTCTTCAGACTTCATACATACATACGAATATTCCCGTTTTGTTACCTAGCCAAGGAAAAAATGATGCGAAACGACAGCGTTTACGGTTTTGGCGGTAACATCACTTGTATCTTACGTGGCAGATAAAGCCACATCAGCAACTCGGTTTGAAGGTTAGTTAGATCTTTTGTTACACTTACCTTCATAGTTTGTGTTCCTAATCCTATACTGAAGGTCAACTCATGAACCTTCTTTATAGTTGCTACTCAACAGATGCTAACAACGCCACACAACAATATCATAAGCTTGACCCAAGTACAAGATGCTGTCAACGGCACACATATCATATGGATTACTAGTATTTTCTTACAGAGACATTGACTTTGCATGACAAAAAGAAAATATAGTTGATCCCTCTCAGGCTACACATGTCACATGGCTTTTGAGTTTCTTTCGCTTGTCACATGGCTTTTTGATCATACAAGTTAATTTTCAACAACCTTGGCTTTTTCAATATTTCTCGTTTGAGATATGAAAAGCTGTATACATTTATAGATGCTGAGGTATTTGTATTGAACTCACGCTTCTGAGTTTCTTTCATTTGCCTTCTTTTGTATCATATTTGTAATGGAAGGAAATGTGTTCTTGGGTCAATACTTGATATGGGTGATGGTACTGTTGGGGCAGCTACACGGATACAAAGGCTGTATTCAGAAAGAAAGGAACGCTCTAATGGAGCTCAAGCAATACCTTATCTCCATTTCTGAAGAAGGACAAGCCGACTATGTTCTCCCTACTTGGACTAATGACACAAAGAGCCATTGCTGCCACTGGGAGGGCGTCAAGTGCAGTCGTACAAGCCCTCGTGTGACCAAGATTGCTTTTGGTGATTTGTATCTCAAAGAGAATTCTTTCTTTAATCTTTCTTTGCTGCATCCCTTTGACGAGGTTCGAAGTCTAGACTTTTCCGGGTGCGCTTTCAGTGCCTTGTTTGATGATATGGAAGGTATATGTCTATGTCTTAACACTATGGAACTTTCCCTGCATCAATAGGTTATTGTATTCCACTTCCATGCAGAGTAGATTTGAAGTTGTCATTGAACCTATTGAAGTGATTAGGGTGGACTATCTTTTTTGTTTGATACTTTGTTAACAAGATTATCGCTTGCAGGTTATAAAAGCTTAAGTAGATTAAGAAACCTGGAGAGTCTGGATCTCTCTTCAAATCAATTCAACAACAGCATCTTCCCATTTCTTAACGCTGCTACTTCACTTACAACTCTGTTTCTTGGGTTCAACAAGATGGATGGCCCTTTTCCTGTTAAAGGTGTGTTTCTCGATTTGTAACAAGGTCTACTTATTGCTGATGTATCTTTGGTTAGATCGTTTTCTTTTTGTATTGGAGCCTCTTTTATTTTCTATGTTCTGACTGCATTTTAATTTATTCTCCTAGACTCACTTTCAGAACTAAGAAACTTGTCAAACTTGGAACTGCTGGATCTGAGTGGAAATGGATATAACAACTCCATGCCAGGTAGAACCTACGTCTGTTTTTTGGTCTTAAGGGTAGACCTTAAACAGATTTAACTTGTGCGAAATTGTTGCATTGGTTTATGCCATCTTGGAGATCATTCTATCCATAATAACAACATGTGTCTTCCTTTATGTCTCTTTGTCCCGTGGCAGAGTTTACTCACCTGGAAAATCTCAAAGCTTTGGATCTAAGTGCTAACTACTTTTCTAGCTCAATGGAATTGCAAGGCAAGTTATCTTCTTAAATCTCTTTTCCTTTGCTTTTATGTACTTTGTTTTCGAACTGAAGTATATGACTAACTTGAAAGTAAAGAACTCTATGGACCTTAACTGATAAAAGTTTCCTGTGTTTGCTTTCACTTTCAAGATTTTCCATAACATTTATGAACTATGTTTCTGCAGTTTTTTGTGGAATGAAGAATCTGCAGGAGCTCTGTTTCAAATGATGTGGGACTAGGATGGGTTGTTCTCTCGACGTCCGGAAACCGGTCTTTTAAGGCAACTGCCCAGTATGTCAACTCGCCCCTAGCGGCAGAAGGACTGGCCCTACGGGAGGCTGTCAAAACCGGCGTAAGCTTGGGCTTCAAGTCGGTGCTCTTTGAAGCTGACTCTGCTCAGTTAATCAAGGCTGTAAAATCTGATGAAACCACTACTGAACTCTATAGTGTGGTGGCAGATATTATCTCTTTTGTTTCTACCTTCGAGTTTGTTGATTTTTCTTGGATTCCCAGGGAAAGAAATGTTGTAGCTGATGGCTTGGCCAAGGATGCATTAATTGTATCTGAACCATTGGTTGTGGGTGATGACTTCATTGCTCCCAACTAACTTTATCAATAGAAGTTATGATGTGTTTCAAAAAAAAAAAAAAGAAGAATCTGCAGGAGCTCTACCTCCGCGGAAATTATCTTGCCGGCCGGCTTCCTCTGTGTCTTGGTAGCTTGAACAAGCTACAGGTTCTTGACCTTTCACTAAACCAATTAAGTGGAACTATACCATCTAGTTTCAGTAGCCTTGAGTCCCTCGAATATCTGTCATTATCAGATAACAACTTCAGAGGCTTGTTCTCCCTCAGCTTCCTTGCCAACCTCACAAAGCTCAAGGTGCTCAAACTTTCATCAACATCTGATAAGGTCCAAGTAGTTACAGAAAGTACCTGGCTGCCAAAGTTTCAACTAAGTATTGCTTCTCTACCGTCCTGCGGCTTGAAGAAGATCCCAAACTTTCTCATGTACCAGAAGAAGTTGCTTCTACTTGATCTATCCAGCAACAGAATACCCGGAACCATTCCTACCTGGCTCTTGGCTAATAATTCAGAACTTGAAGTTCTACAGCTGCAGAACAACTCATTCACTGTCTTCCAGATTCCTACAATAGTCCATAAGTTGCAGTTCTTGGATTTTTCAGCAAATAATATCAACGGAGTAGTGCTCCCTGATGGTTTTGGACATGTGCTTTCAAATCTGATACATATGAATGGCTCTCATAATGGTTTCCAAGGGAAGTTTCCATCATCTATTGGTGAGATGAAGAATATATCATTCCTGGACCTGTCTCATAACAATCTCTCTGGAGAGATACCTAGAAGCTTATTCACAGGTTGTTATTCATTACAAATCCTGCACCTGTCTCACAACAAATTTACTGGTCATGTTCTTCCAAGACAGACGAACCTAACATCATTGGTAGTGTTGAGGATGGATAACAACTTATTCACTGGGGAGATCGGTGAAGGTTTCCTTACCTTGGTTAACTTGTCAGTACTTGACATATCAAACAATCTTCTCAGCGGTTCTGTTCCAAGTTTGATACCAAACTCATCTGATATGTTTATGTTATTGTTATCAAACAACCTCTTAGAAGGTACGTTACCCTCTTCTCTCCTGGCTAATCAACATCTCAACTTTCTTGACCTCTCTGGGAACTTATTATCCGGAGCCTTGCCATCATATGATAGTTCTATATACGGGATAAAGTTGTTCTTACATAACAACAGCTTCACAGGGGAGATACCAAGAACATTGTTGGAAAATGCTGAGATACTTGATTTGAGGAATAATAAACTCTCTGGGAGTATCCCACAGTTTGTCAACACCATGGACATGAGAATCTTTTTGTTGAAGGGGAATAACTTAACAGGAGCTATCCCAAGGGAGCTGTGTGGTCTGAAAAACATTGGAGTTTTAGATATTTCAAACAACAAGCTTAGTGGAGTCATACCTTCTTGCCTCCATAATTTATCATTTGGATCAGGAGAGTATGAGGAGGTGAGGAATGGAGCCACTGAGGCATATGGCTTTGTACCGAGCCTTCATTGGGAACTTTACAGATCATCATTTTTGGTTGATGAGTTCAAGTTAGACTATGAAACGTACATGAGTTTTGAAATCCAGTTTGCAGCAAAGCAAAGGTATGATTCATACACTGAAGAATCTAAGATCAGCAGAGGAACACTTGATTTTATGTATGGATTGGATCTGTCTAGCAATGTGTTAAGTGGTGTTATCCCGGAAGAGCTTGGAGAACTCTCGAAACTACGAGCCATGAATCTATCTCGGAACTTTTTGTCGAGTTCTATACCGGATAGCTTCTCAAAACTGAAGGATATTGAGAGTCTTGATCTTTCTTATAACATGTTACATGGTAACATCCCTCGTCAGTTAACAAACCTCACTTCTCTTGCTGTCTTCAACGTCTCCTACAACAATTTATCAGGCATCATTCCCCAAGGGAGGCAATTTGACACATTCAACGATATGAGCTACTTAAGCAATCCTCTTCTTTGTGGATTACCAACCAAGAGAAGTTGTCAAGAAGCTAAGAAGAGAACAGAGGAAGTTGATAAAAGAGGAGAAGAAGAAGTTGATAAAAGAGGAGAAGAAGAAGATGATGAAGCTGATATTGACATGATGGTCTTCTATTGGACTAGTGCATCAACTTATGTGACTGCGTCGATAGGTATTCTTGTCCTTATGTTCTTTGATTGTCTTTGGCGTCAAGCATGGCTCCGCCTTGTTGATGCTTTCATCACCTCTACAAAAAAAGTGTGTGTGTCTTAAAATTATTTTGAGAAAATAGTTTTTTTAGACCAAAACCATTAGGAAGTTGTCCCTTTAATCTAATCCCATTTAGTTATTGTCCCATTAAGTTAATTTTTTCCTAAATGGCAATAATACCCTTAGAACAATTTAATAATTTGTAATTATAATTAGAAAATAATAATAAAATTATTATTTTTAATTAAAAATTGTATTAGAAATTAAAAAAAAATAAAAAAAACAAAAAAAAACAATATATTTTCGATTTGATCAAAAAGTATATTCGAAATTAAAAAAAAAATTAAAACTTAAAAAAATAAAATAAGATATTATCGATTTAATAAAAAAATTATAATTGAATATAAATAAAAAATAAAAAACCCATATTTGAAAACGGTTTTTTCTTTTATTATTTTTTAAAAATCGATTTTATAAATATGGAAACTGAATATTTGCAAAAAAATCGAATTTTCCTCTCTTTTTTTAAATCGAATTTCCTTTTAATAAAGTTTTTGCTTTTGAATTTTCCTTTTTTTTAAATCGAATTTTCCTCTTTTTTTAAAAAAATCGAATTTTCCTTTTTTTAAAAAAAAAAATCGAATTTTCCTTTTTTTTAAANAAAATCGATTTTATAAATATGGAAACTGAATATTTGCAAAAAAATCGAATTTTCCTCTCTTTTTTTAAATCGAATTTCCTTTTAATAAAGTTTTTGCTTTTGAATTTTCCTTTTTTTTAAATCGAATTTTCCTCTTTTTTTAAAAAAATCGAATTTTCCTTTTTTTAAAAAAAAAAATCGAATTTTCCTTTTTTTTAAAAAAAAATGGAGTTTTAAATATGGTAACAGAATATTCTCTAAGATATTCTTGCTATATTTTCGGATCTAATAATATTTATCCGTAGAATTCAGATTCTACTAAACGTAGAACTGTGTAAAAAGATATGAAATCAGTTTCTACGTGTATTAGAACGTTGTGCGAATTTAGATTCTGACTTCTACTTGTCTTAGATTTAAGTACGAATTTAGATTTCAACTTCTACTCTTTTTATAACTATATGATAAGCGTGGAATGTGTATTCCAAACTATTTTAGATTCATGTTATCTCCGTAGAAAACATATTCTGCAATTCGTAGAAATAGTGAAAAAAGTAGATTCCGTATTCCAATCCGTAGAATACATATTCTAATTTCGGTAGAATAGATATATGAAATTATTATTTACATATTTTTAAAACAAGAAAAAAATATCACTATATAGATATAGAGATTTCATCATTATGTACTATTTTTTAAAAAAAATTTGCTTCATAAATCTATTTTTTTAATAATTCCGAAAATACATAAAGGGCATTAAAGTCAAAATTGGTACAAAATATAATTTAGCCTAAAGGGACAATATCCAAACCTATTTGGTCTAAAAAAACAGTTTCCCC
>CAKOAT010055044.1:70717-123452 GCA_932364175.1 Eruca vesicaria subsp. sativa
TGCAAAGTAGCGGCAAGGCTGAAATAACAAGAAGACAATGTAAATGAGACCACAGAGAAACATATTGCCAGTTGTCTAAATGATTAGTATAGCAGCTACATAAAGTTCAGAAGAGTAGTATATGTCTTGGAACAGTAAATCATACCAAAGATTTGGTTTCCGGAGTTGTATCGTGTGAAAATTTGCACTGTTCTCCCTGCAAAACATGGAAAGAAGTTTACATCGGCGACAAGAAAACAAACAAAAATTCACAAGAATTTTGTAGAATCCAGCGCCATTGTGCGTACTTCAAGGCACCGTCCCCTGTGATAGTGTCGACAAGATATTACAGGTTTTGGTTTCGGAGCTACTGGTGGTTTGAGTTTCAACTTCTTCACTCCAAGTACTATACGCTCTTGAGCTATTTTCTTCCGAGCTTTTGCCTGTATGAAAATACCTAATCAATAAGCAAACAAGCTATTCCAGAAAAGAAAAGAAAAGAAAAAGACTGCCCATGAAGATATGTTACCTCCTTCTTTCTAGCTTTTGCTTCCTCAGACGGCACAGATTTGTTCTTTATGCAAGTTTGAGAAGCCATCTGCAGATTAAAAGAAAAAAAAAACGGAACAACACAAAGTCAGATTTTGTAAACGCTATACAAGAGAGATGAGAATAAAAGAAGCAGATATAGAATACCGAATACCTTTTCTTGGTTTTTGGAAGTTAGATCATTCTCCTTCACTCCATTTTCTACATCCAGTACCTCAAAACTAGAACAGTTACTCTTACTAGTAGTCCCTTCTCCTCTTTTATCCAAAACCTCATGTGAGACATGAGTCTCCTTGTGCATATCCATTGGGGAATCACCATCAACCCCAGATATCTCGGCATCATACATCTCTTCATCATTAGTCTCAAAGACTCCACAACTTACAGCCTTACTCCTAGTAATTTCAGAAACCTTGTCATCAACTTCTCTTGAATCTACCTGAAACTCATCGGCAACACCAGGAATCTCTACCGTGCTTTGAACTAGATCAATTGCTTGTTTAGGCATAGCATCATAACCATAGTCGTTCACATCCAATGCCTCGCAGAAATTCACAGGAGCGAAGTCTCCTCCACTTCCATTAATGAGTTTCTCAAACCCAGCGAAAACATCTTTGTATTTGCTACGGCCAGATGCATCTTGCAAGTCAGTTCCCTCCAAAACATCTCCAAGCATCAAACTCTTCTCCAGTGAACTCGTATCCATATTCTCAGTTCTTGATTCACCATCCGATTTTGGTTCAAGGATCAATGAACTCTCAGTTAGTACTTGAATCGGTTCCGCAGTTTCTCCCGGAGACACTTGAGCGGTTTCTATTCTCGGAAACACACACAAAAGTATCAGAAATTATAAAACTCAAATCACTAACTGGTTATTGCAGATGAATCAAGCATGCTAGAAGAGTTTCTCACCTGTTCTAGTGACCAGGTACCGGAGAACATCCGGTGTGGCGAGAGATATTTGGTTATTACTTTCGAAACTAGAGCAGAGGTGATGAAGGACAGAGCGAAAACTCCAAGTAGGTAGATGCGACTGTCGGGGAGCAATCGGAGATTCTGATAAGCGGTTCTGGTCATTTTCACCACGAACATTACCCAAGGCATCAGAATGTTTGTTTGATTTACCTGAACTATCACCAGGATTCATTTGACCATGTCTACTCAAACATTCAGTAGATGACTTCTGAAGTTCTTTAAGTGGATCTATCATTTGACCGGCAGAAGCGTTGAGATGTTCCAAATCGTACTTGCGCTCTGAAGGCTGTTGATCTTTACATATGGCAGGAAATTGTACCAACGGCTCGGCAACCAAAACCCTTTTTCTTCTCTTGTGAGAAGCAGAAAAGTACTCGTACAGATGATTCACGCGATCATTGAGGCTGCCGATGTCAAGCTTCAATCTACCAAACTCTCCTGCTAGAAATTTACGTTGAGAAGCTTCATACGCAGCCTTACTTTTGAAGAGCTTTGTGGAGTTTCTCACAAACTGCAGCCGCTGTTTCAAAAGCTGCAATTCAGCTTCTTGGAGATCTCTGGCTGTAGGAGTGGATTTGTGGGAGACTGAAACCTCAGGCAACTTCTTTTTGAAACCTTCAATCTCTGCTGATGGGAGATCAATAGCATCCCGCTCAGCTGACTGTTCTTTGTCACCATCGCTCATTATTATATCCACATCCTCATCAGAAACTTCCTTGCTGACAGAAGAAGCCTCGCTATCACTGCTGCTCCCTCTATCGCTCCCACTGTCATTATTGTCATTATCACTCTCGCTGTTAGAGATACGAGCCTGTCCATCTCTATTTTCAAATCGCTTCTCCTCATGAAGAATACCAGGTAAATCCTTCTCAACGTCAACATTTTCTTGCGCGCTCAGTTTCTCTTCTAGATGCACATGCAAAGAGTCTTGTGAACCTTCTCCCTTCCGCTCGCACACAGAAAAGTTCTCCATGTTGCTGACCCCTGGAACGGGTAACTGGTCGCGACTGCTGTCAGTGATTTGAAGCAATTGCTGGCGTTCAGGCGAGCTGAAAAATAAAAGTCCAGATACGGCAATACAGGGGAAGTTGACATACGTAAAGAGTATAGAAGGTGCATGTGGTATAGTATGCAGCTTCTCAATTCATTCTACACCAAGTTGGATGATAACAATCATTCCATTCGAGTTCATTGGGCACTAAACTAGCACCTTCTCTACTGGACTTTCTTCTCTTATCATAGATTTTATTCTCGTGCACCTACTTAACATTATAAATCACAAGTATTATTTGAGCCGATCCTACTGTGTCATATTCTACAATGACAAAAACAAATAACTATCATTTTGGGTAGATGTACCTTTTGCTATCCGTTGAATGACTTTTATAGATTTCCAAATCTGCTCCTGGTTTTAAGAAACTACCTGGAGCTTGGAAATTCGCAATCTGGTTATCAAAACAACAGTTAGGGACAAAATAAATACATATAACACTTCATAAAACCACACCAAAGTTCACATGACTTACCTTTTTCAAAATTGTTTCAATCAACTTTGCCTCATTAGGGGTTCTATCTCCAACAGCTTTCGCTAGTGCCTAGATAGAAACAGGGAGAGTGGAATCAATCGTGGTGTAAACACATATCAGATATGAAAAAATCTATGTAGCTGAAGTTTGATATATGTATTACCTTCAAGCTCATTGGAGCCTCTTTTAGGAGATCATCCAACAGTACATGCAAGTCAATTTCTTCATTGACATTGGTTTCTTGGCGTCCAGATGTGTTCCTTAATGCATTACTTTCCCAGGTTGATAAATCTTTTTCGCTAGCAACCATGCTCTCTCCGCCCCTTGTCTTCACGTTATCTGCATGGGTTTTAGCAATATTCCCAGTCCCACATGAAGAAGGGGTATCGTATTGGTTAGAAGGAGATGGTCCCAGTGAAGCTGATAGCCTATTTTTCACAGAAGTGGTTGAAGCCTCTGGTCTGAAAGAAGGCTTTGGACCTCCGATTACAACTAACAATAGACGACAAGTAAAACTCTTAGAATTGACAAAACAACTCTTAGAATTGACAAAACAACAAGGGAATATAACACCACCTACGAGTCTTTGAGACCCTAACATGCTACCACAAGTTTTTTTTTCTTTCCTATATACCTGGAGCTGGATCAACTTTCCGCTTCTTAGGTGGAGGTTCTTTCTTCTGTTTATTTGACATTCTCCATGGAGCTGCAGGGAAGATGTTACGAGTGTTATTGGTTGTCCCAAACATTATCATAAGCAACATATTCAAAGGTTTTGAACCCCAAGAGACAACAAAACCTGACTCGACAGTAACATTTAGAGCATGGGATTCATTTTTAAACAAGAATGGCTGTCTACGTTCATGTTAACTTTTTAAACCACTTACTTAAAAGGGAAAGAAAAAAAAATGTAGGAGGTAGAAAAAGGTTTAGCAAAAATCTCATGTTAGCAGTCTAAAACTTCAAAGAGATAGATAGAAGCTGATCAAATGGAGACCAAATAGTAGATGGGAAGTTACCTTCAGCACGAGTTAACTGCTTCTTCAGTGATGGACTCGCAGTGGCAGGATCTAAAACAATTAACCTGACATGACCAAATATGTAAATTCAGGCATAACCACCTCGACGGGATTAAAGTTAAAAGATGAACACAAAACGATGCAATGTGTTACGCACGCACAGTGAGAAACAATCTTAGTCTCAAAAACAGCTCAAAGTACATGAGAGACCCTAAAAAGGACCCGCAGCACAGCAGCCTAACCGTGATAAGAAGAACAATGCGTACTTGCATTATATATTATCATGCCAAAATGTTAGGTCAGAACATGTACTTGTGTGATTTGGTTCTCTGTTCAGCTTCAACTGAGAGCATCTTCAAATGGCTTGTGGTTGACTCATCTAGAGTTCGCTGGACGTTCAATTTTCTCCGAGCACATCCAGCCTCGACCAGCACACCGTTTCCATCTTCACCACTTTGGTGTTCCTCATATATATCACATAAATTGCCAGGCTCCCTACACCAGGTAAATTTGAACTCCTTCCCACCGACATTAATTATCTGTTCAAGAAGTTACAGATATCGAGATGGCATTAAAATGTGAGAACAAAATTTATAGCCCAAAATGCAGTGCGAAATAAATGACAAAAAGGTATGCAGAGGGGTTAACATGACAGCCACTACTAGTTGCAAAACCACAGTTAAAAGCAGCAATTCACAATGAGAAACAACTAACCATACAATAAATTCTTAACCAATAAGAA
Source organism: Eruca vesicaria subsp. sativa (assembly GCA_932364175.1). Taxonomy (NCBI): domain Eukaryota; kingdom Viridiplantae; phylum Streptophyta; class Magnoliopsida; order Brassicales; family Brassicaceae; genus Eruca; species Eruca vesicaria. The sequence continues at coordinate 75,508 of CAKOAT010055044.1, forward strand.
AGTCTATGTGTATATCCAGAATCCACCAAGGAATTAATGTGATGTGATACACTTGCAATCGAATCTTAAATCTTCGCCAGCAAATTTAAGCAACATATATATATTATTCTTCTCTACGGCTATTGTCTTATGCAGAAGTAAACCATTTCACAGGAAACCAAATACCAATTTTCAAATGCAAGATTCGCCCAGTTAAAGAAAGCAACTCAAACTAGGGCTATCCTCTTTCTCTGACTATGTAAATGAAGCACTAGACTCACATTCCCAGTGCTACTGTTAGGAAGCGCATCAAACTTGATCTTGGCGGTTCCACCCTGTGCCTCCACCCGCTTGATCTCCTCCATCAAGTCAGGAGCTAAGCGTATGGTCATTCCAAAAGCCGGAGGAACCTCCCTCGGAACAATACTAAGTGTTTCCTCAACCGTGCGAGACGACGAGGCGGCCGCCTTGACGCTGGTAGTATTCCTCTCTCGTAGGGAGGCGGAAGAATGTCGGTTGGTAGGAGGTGGTAACAAATTGCGGTTTCGGCCCCGTCCACCACCACCGCCGCCGCCGCGTCCTCGTCCTCCTCTTCCCCTACCAAGACCGAGTTCGGACGATCCTCCTCGGTACATCTTCGGGTCAAATTTCGGCACGCGAGCGAAGAGAAGGGATGGAGAGTGAAACGATGACAAGAAGAGAGTGAGAGAGAGAGTAACCCAAGTCTGCTTCTCTTCTTCTTTCCTTAAATACTAAACGTCAAGCCTGCCTTTTTAGGTCTTAGTAGCGAGCTGTAGAAAAACCCGACCCGGACCTTTCGGATAGGGCCCACGCGGTTTACATATCCATGTAATAAAAAACAATGGTCAAAGGTGGACTTTTGAAAAACATTGTTTGATATCGATTGTGCTTTTTGATTGTTTTCTTTAAACCTTTTCATTGCCTAAATTTAGGTTATGAATGGAAAGGCAGAACAAATGCAGATCTCCCGTTCATGCAGTTCTCCTGCACTGCTTTTGCCATTCATCATTTTCTGTTTCTAAAAGCAGTTCAAGCAGGAGATCTGCATGCAGTTCAATATTTTCTGTCTTTTAGTGAAAAAAGCAGGAGATCTGCATGCAGATCTCACCCGCTAACATTTGTAGATGTTGATCTGCTTTTCTCACTAATGATTTTACTATAAACACTAACTTAAATTATATTTATCTGATTTTATAAATAATGTACAAAGATTAACTCAAACTATATAGTTCACACCAATATTATTTTTGTCATTTTAAAACTATAAATATGACATTCAACATTTTCCAAAGAAAAGTATACAATTTTCCTATATAAAATGAGTATTTTATTAAGTTGTACAATATTTTTCAACAAAAAAGATACAAATCTTTCTATATAAATATCAACAAATAGTTTAATATTATTAACATGCTAGTTCTTCAAAGATAATTTTGTTCAACTAAAACAGAAATAAAAAAAGTACGAGCATCTTATGAAAAATTCAATTAACATTTCGGCTGATCTTACAACATATAAGATATTTATTTTGATATTTTAGTATAACTTTTTATTTTTTAAATATATGGTTTATAGTTTTGAAATGATTTTGGCATTCATAATATATAATAAATTGTTTGATCTGCATTTCTCCTGCATGATCCGCTTGATCTGCACTTATCCTGCTTGATCTGCATGAACCGCTTGATCTGCACCGCTTGATCTGCTTTTACCATTCGAAGCCTTAATATCGTCTAGGTGTTTTTTCCGCACATGCGGTTTCATAATGTTACAAAAATTAGTAAAAAAAAATAATATATATATATATATATATATATGTATATATATTTAGATTTCTCAAATTTGACTCAAAACTTGATTTTGAATACAAATATCTACCACAAATTCAATCAAATGCAAAAATAACTTAAAAACCTAATGAAATTGTAACATTCCTCCTTATCAACAAACAAAAAACATGTATTTAGTTTTACTATTATAATCCTCCGATTGAGAAGACTTACAAAGAACTTTTCTTGGGGATGACTTCTTTGTAAGTCTTCTTATTCAGTAGAACTTAAAAATAATTTTATAAAAAACATTTTGATGCGTAAAAAACTGAAATCATGTAAAAATAAACATGTCTCAATATCTCAAATTTAATTATTTTCAACATATATCAATGAATATATATTGGTTCATGAGTTATTGGTGTAGGGTTTGTTAACATATGTTATTTTATTGTTGGTATCTTTATGGTTAGATTCTAAAGACTTACCTTTATTTTTTTTCTTTTTCAAATTAACTTATATATGTTTAATAACTATCTAATAATTTGATCTAAACACTTTCTAAGTTTTTTTCTTAAGTTTAAAAAGGTTTTTTGCATAGTTATTTGATTTTAAGGTTTGGAATACTCACAGAAGACTTAAAAGGAAGTCTTCCGACACTTCCCACCTGAATTTTGGATTAATTTAGGGTTCTCACCTAAATCAAAGTCTTCTATAAGTTTTTCAGGGGTCTTCCATAAGTCTTATAGAGAAAGTGGTCTCATGGATTAGGTCTTGAAAATAATTAATAAATTTTATAAAAAAAAGTATAAAAAATTGAAATCAAGTAATAATAAACTTTTTTCATGATGTAAATTAGTTTTAACATAGATGAGTGAATATAAATTGGTTCATGAGTTATTGGTTTAGGGTTTAGTAACATATGTCATAGTATTGTTGGTATCTTTAGGGTTAGATTCTGATATCTTACCTTCATTTTTTTTTCTTTTTCAAATTGACTATATATGTTTAGTAACTATATAATAATTTGATTTAAACACTTTCTGTAGTTTTCTTTTAAGTTTAAAAAGGTTTTTTGCATAGTTATTTGATTTTAGGGTTTAGAAGACTCACAAAAGACTTAAAAAGAAGTCCTCCGACACTCCCGCCTANTAGATTCTGATATCTTACCTTCATTTTTTTTTCTTTTTCAAATTGACTATATATGTTTAGTAACTATATAATAATTTGATTTAAACACTTTCTGTAGTTTTCTTTTAAGTTTAAAAAGGTTTTTTGCATAGTTATTTGATTTTAGGGTTTAGAAGACTCACAAAAGACTTAAAAAGAAGTCCTCCGACACTCCCGCCTAAATTTTAGTAGAATTTAGGGTTCCCGCCTAAATTTTAGAATAATTTAGCGTATCGCCTACACCAAAGTCTTCCAGGAGTCATCCATAAATTTTTCAGAAGTGTTATGAGTCGAAAATACTTAACCTAATTGAAATTTTTGTCTCCATATATAGAGAAAATTTACACATTCGCTTTCTTCCTCTCAAATGACTGCAACAAAAATGTAATGTTTCTCACTCTAAAACTCTCCAACCTCTTTCTAATCTCTTTGAACATCAAAACACCAAACTTTATATTCATTTCTCATGTTTTTCTTATGTCTTCTCACTAATTTATCTACTTTTGCAGGTTTTTCATTACATGATTCTCATCTTTCACTCTTTCATCACTCTTTCAAAGGTAGATTTTAAATTTTGGATATGAATTTATGTGCGTGCTTATATGTTAGATCCTAAAAAGCTATAGATTCAACCTATTATGACTGTTTTGTTTATTTTGTAAGCATAAATTTTTCATTTTTGAGATTTTTTTTTTATGTTTTGAAGTCATTTGAATGTTTTTGAATTTGCAGGATTTTCAAGATCTGAGTGACTTTGAAAGACTTCTAAGAAGATTTCCCAGAAGACTCTCATAAAACTTTTCAGAAAGTTTCTAATGCATTTAATGCTAGAAGACTTTCCATGAAGTCTTCTAATGTCCTCTTGCCCAAAGTGGTACAAATTTCAGATCTGATACAAATTTTGGAAGACTTATGGGATAATTTTTGGAAGACTTTCGAAAGACTCTCAGAAGACTCTTTGGGAAATCTTCTAATATATTTTATACTAAAAGACTTCTGACGAAGTCTTTAGGAAGTCGTCCAAAGTCTCCTACCCAAAGTGGTACAAATGGATGATGTGAAGTGAAGTCTAAGTCAATCGATGTTGAGGAATAATATCTAGATGTGTAATAATTTCGTTTATGGTCTTTTTATGATTTGTATGTGTAATATTTAGTTTTGAATTATTTTGTAAACTTTAAGAGATGTTAATCAAAAGAATGGTAAATATGTTCATGTTTTGCCAAAAGTACTTGATTTCATTAAAGTTCATGTTTTAACCATTCTACCCACACATAACAAAACACAACAATACAACAACTTAGTAAAATTTGCTAAAACTAAGAGAGAAGACTTCTAAAGTAACTTTAGTTAAATTCACAAAATATCAAAATTAATTGTAAGCTGAAATTTTAAATCTCATGGAAGTTAAAATTATATCTCTGAACAACAATTAACTATTGAATCATCTACAAAAAAAAACTTGCTTAGAACACATTAGCAAACACAAAACATCAACTTGATAAAACATAATCGGAGAAGACTTCTTATGAAGTCTTCTACAAATCTTCTATGACGAAGACATACAGAAGACTTCTCCGTTTAGCTAGTAACATTATTAGACATCTCTGAAAGTCTTCTATAGCTGGAGGACAAATAGATGATCTGTTGGCATATAACTGATATGGACGGTTGTAATCAGCCAAAGTTTTGGGTCGTGCAGCCTCATCTACAGGCTAAGCGGCTCATGTAACATTAGTATCGGGCTCAGGGATAACAGCCCCCTGAGTATCTATCCTCTGACCTGCTGCATTATGTAGATGATCCTTCTGGTCATGCAAGTATTCGTTCTCATCTCATAACAAGAACTAAAGTTGCAACTATGTCTCGCGGCTCAATATCGATCGATGTTCGGGATGAGATATCGATCGATGTCGGTTGAAAGATGTCGATCGACGGAGGAGTTGCTTTTAGTCTTGGGCTTTCGGATGAAACCGAATGTTACCGAACCGACCGAACCGAGTTTATGGGTTTTCGGTTTCACCATGAAATTAAGCCAAGAACCGATCGGACATCTGTCTAAAACATAACGGTTTACAGTTCGGTTCGGTTTGGCAAACACCAACCGATCGGTTTAACCTAAACCGAAAGTAAATTTAGGTTTCCTATATAAATATGTGTTAGTGTTAACCTTCTGTTTTTCTTCAGCCATCAAGCATCCTTCTAACGTTTTATACTTTTCTAAAAATCAGAAAACGTAAAGCAAGTTTCCACTTTTATTTCATCATCTCATTCGATCTTGTCTGAGGTAATCTTCTTCTCTTATCAAGTTTGTACTTTATGATTTTATCTATTGATCTTACTTTGTTCTTATCTTACTTTATTCAGCTTATCTTCTTCTCTTATCAAGTTCTGTAATTTTTTTCAGTTCTTATCTTAGTTTATTCTGCATTCTTCTTCTCTAATCATTTTTTTGTACATTTTTAGATGTCAGCTGGAGAGAACATCGATATGAAAGCTGAAGTGGAAGTAAAAGGACCACCTGCCACAAGAAACAAAAGAACAAAGACACAGAGGTCAAGTGCTTCTGGTTTACCACCAAAGCCAAACAAGAAGTTTCCCAAAAGATCTGATGTATGGGAACACTTCGTTGACAAACCGAAACATAACCAAACCAACCGAACAAACCGAAACATAACCGAGAAAACTGTGAAAACAAAAAAAAATTATAAAAAATAACCAAATATACCGACAAAGTAATCACTTCGGTTCAATTCGGACTGTATGATAATATTTAAAACCGAACCAAAAAACCAGATTTTCAAACCGAACCGAAATTTTACTTCGGTTAATTTCGGTGTGATAATTCCAAAACCGAATGAACCGTAAACCGAATAACCCGACCCGTTTAGCCTGGATAAACCGAATGCCCAGGACTAGTTGCTTTGGTCGATGGTGGTGAGCGACTGCCGGTCGATGAAATTGGTGTCTCTGTCGATAGTGGTTGGCGAGTGTCGACCGACAAATTAATGTTGTTATCGATCGATGATGAGTGTATTCCCTTGCGGATCGAACATTCCAAGTTTGTAGGATCTGATGAGAAAAGTAGTTGTGTTTCCTTGTTGCTTATGCTACTGTTAGGCATGCACCTGGAAAAATCAAGAATTTTTTTTTGTCAAAATTTGATTAAAAAAATAACCTAGACTAAATCTATGGGCGATCAAAACTCCCCGGCAACAGCGCCAAATTTGATATCACTCAAATTACTCTACGGTGTGAATTACTCTCTCAAATAAGAGGTTCAATTGTAGTACTTAGAGATCAAATTCACAAGGAGCTAATGAACTTAATAAATCTAATCAAAGTGATTAAGCTACGTTGACTATGATTAAAAGTAAATAACATGTTGTGAGCAAGGTAGTTTCTCAATTGTTTTGGTTGGGTTTTTGACACTTAAATGAAATAGGTAAACTTTAGGTATATTCAGGTAATCAAGATTATAATCCTACAAATGGTTAATAGTTGTATGCATGATATTATAGAGCTCAAACTTTTATGAACAAACCGATCGGCGTTCGCTTTCTAGGTTTGTCTATTGACCAGATAGTGTCGATCAATGATTCTAGAGGAATATCGATCGATGCACCTTTTTCTCCGTCGATTGATTATTCTATAGGAATATCGATCGGCGCGTTCTTAGTCAAGCTGGTGCGCGAGTTGAATGGTGCTCACTATGCTTCCTAAATCAGCTTTCGCCTTACTAAATCAATCCTAGTTCAATTAGGACGTATTCAGGGTGAGACTCAAGTGTTCCTACAACTCAGAAGGAAGGTTTTAGGTAGATAATCTAGAACTAGGCATTAATGACAATTCTATTGATGAATATCACGACTACCATTCTATAGTTGGGGCTAATCTTTCATAACCTATTTAAACCCTAAAACTAACAGAAGAACTACTCAGACATAGTCAAGCAATTCATATAAAAAATATGGTATAAAACTGCATAGATAAATAAATAGATAATAATGGAGTTTCAATCACAAATCTCTCTGAATTTTCTCTCCAACTCTACTAAATCCTAGAAAAACTTTTTGCTGTGTAATCAAGAGAACAAGAAAGCATGCTTTTTCCTAAACACATTGGCAAGCTATATCTATTAGGTTAAAAACTCGTCAATGGCTATCTTGTAATTTGGTGAAATCTTGGGCTCTAAGTCAGCTGGAACCAAAAGGGCTTCTGCGCGCTTCGCTGTCGATTGATTTCACATGGCGTTCATCGATCGATTATTTCTTTTAAATGTCGACTTCTGATCTTGCTCGATGGCCAGCTTTGATGCTTCCTCACTTTATCTCTAAAATGCTCCAAAATCATCAATTTCTTCCAAATCACTTCTGGACCTATAAATATACTAAATAAAGTCTAAAACATCGTAATTAGTTATTAAAACATTTATAAACAATGGTTAAAAGTGGGTCAAATCCATGGCCGATCATCGATTTAACATAATTAAATGCTATTATTCAAATTGACTTCCGGATAATAATATAAAAAATTGTTTAAACGCAGTAAAAATATATGTTTTGGGTTTACTACGACCCATTTAATATTACTCAAGCAAAAAAACATGTTGTATTTATAGTAATCATTCTTTCTAGTGATTTCAAAAAGTTTTGATATAGAACATATACACTTTGTAGATATAAAGATCTTAAAATATATTTGATGTGAAAATAGATATAGAGATTTCTGTATAAATTATTTCTTAAATCTTGTCAGTTCCATAAAATCTTGTTAACCATGATTTATATTATATTATTTATTTTAAAAATATTAGCAAGCAAAACAAATAGCAAGATGTGGATTCTACTGCTACAACGAGACAACCTTCTTATCATGCAAGAACACAATGAAGACCACCACCGGTGGGTTGGGTTAAACGTAACTATGATGTCTCTCATCATCCTGGGGTTGTCACTTCTGGTATGCTGGATAATAAGAAATCACCATGGGACAGTCCTACATGTTGGTATGGGGAAATTTGAAGGAAGATCATCAATAATGGAGGCAGAGCTCTCGGCTCTTATATGGTCAATACAATCTTGCTCGGCGTTGGGATATCAAAAGGTTGTCTTTGAGGGAGATAATATTTCAATTATCAAATATATCAATGATGGAATATCAAGTCCACGGCTAAAGCACTTTCTATCAACGTTTCACGCATGGAAAACGTCATTTAATTCGATCTCTTTTGTACATGTTAAAAGGATTAGTATTAGTCGTGCAAATTTGCTTGCAAAGAAAGCAAATATTTCTACGAGAGATTGGAGCTTGTTCCATCCTATTCCAAACTTTCTTCAACAATGTTTACTTGGACAACAATCAATTAAATTTTACTCGGAAAAAAAGAAAAGAAAATAAGGAATATGTTAGGTGATTTTATATTTTTAAATGTCTAAAATACTCTGAATGAATGACATGATTTTTTATTTGCGAGTTTCATATAAATGTGTCAAAACTTATAATTTCATGTTTCAAAATATGAGAAAGCATTTGGAGTTCAATGTTTTGGAGAATTGTTCACATTTTTCACATGGTGATAATATCTCCTATTTGAATTCAATAACTTGGCTGAGTTATCGGTTTTGCAGCTGGAAAAAAAGGAAACGGAGGCCACTCACTAGATTTTGACTACTTGGTACAATAAATCGTTAAATATATAAATTGTGGATTTAACATAACTAAACACTATTATTCAGATTAATTACCAAATAACAATAATAAAATTTATTTAAGCGCAATAAAAAAAAGGAATTGGGGACCCATTTGGTTTATACTAAAAAACATGATATAGTTGCTGTAATCATTTTTGTTGATGAGTTTCACAAAATTTCGATGTGTGACGTTTATACTTCGTATATATATATTTATATATATATATTAATAATTTGTTTTTCGAAAGTTATAAATATTGGCTTTATAATCTTAAAATTCTATTAAAGAAATTTGTTATCCATAAAAATATGTAAATTAAAGTGGATTATCCTCTTAAATAAAGCAAAAAGAAAAATAAAGTCAAGAAAGATGAAAGTTTTGCGTTCTTAAACATTTGGCCGTATCTTGTAAATATTTTAACTAGAAGGTGAATTATGAAAATATCTAAAAGAGGGTAATTGCTGAGATCTGGAAAATTGACCCGAGAGGCGTTTGCATTTTGAGAGTATCTACTCTACCATGTCAGACGAGGAAGAAGACGATTTCGGTGATGAGGAGAATCACATTGGAGGAAAGAGAAGATGCTATAGGAAAAGAGTAGTACTAAGAGAGCCACGTCATCAAGAGGAAGCAATTATATAGCTTGAGAAAACAGAAGTTAGAATCATTAAAAATATTCCTTATCCTTCTTTTGAGTTGTTTCTACAAGTAGACTCTTGGCAGGAGAGAGAGCGATTCTTTGTGTAAAAACATTGGATCGAATCAATACGATTTACTATTCATCATCTTCTTCATTCATCAATTTTACTGTTACAAAGGTATCAGAGCCATTTCTTTCCTCGGAATCTATGGCGGAATCGTGCGCAGATGCTTTACGCAGAGAGGTGGTTGTTTGCGACGATGTTGGGAAAACCTTTGGATCGCAAATGGAAACTTTCGAGAAGAAACTAGATGCGGAACACACCAGGATCGGTGCGATGGTGTCGAACATACTCCTAGAGCTTCGTTTACTCTCTATCAATGGAGGAAATGCATCGACCAAGGTAAAAAAACTCTAATTTGGAACCATGCCGTAGTGAGAGTAGGCTATCATCAGCCACGTGCCTCGTTGCCATTGAACCGCTTTCGTCGTTCTGACTGTTGAAATTCATTTGTGTTTGTTCCCGATTCTCTCTACGGCGACGGCTAGAAGCTTCTATCTCTCTCTCTCGATTTTCAGATTGGCTCGGTGATTCACTCGGTGAACGGCTCCGTCGACTCCCTCGACACCGATCAGCTGTCTCACGGGGAGATTCTCCGTCTATTTCCACCAAAAAGGTGATGTCTTTCTCTCGATTTGCATGTGTTCCCGAATAGAGATATTTTCGAAAACCGAAAAGGTGTTTTCTCTCTCTCGATTCACTTGTGTAATTCATTTGCAATTGATTACATGCTTCTCCAGACTCTCTCTCTTTCGAGTTCCAAATTTTCTCGGCGATTCCCACGGTGAAAGGATCCCTCAAAAAGGTAATTCTTCCTCAGTCCATAGCTTTGCGATATTGTCGTCATATTCATGGTCTTAGAGCAACCACATCCAGTTTTGACTTGTGTAATTAATTTGCATGTTGTGATTGAATGAATGTCGTTTTTCATTCAATGTTTTATATTGTATTGATTTGTGTTTTAAATATTTTGAGCTGAGTCGTTCTTGTAGTAAGTTTGATAATAAATTCAATGATAAGTTCAATGTTGTTTATCTCCATGTTCTATTGATACATCAAAACGTAGATTAGAGATTGAATAAATGAAAGAAGTGTTTATCTCCATGTTCGTATTGATACATCAATGTTGTTTATCTCCATGTTCGTATTGATACATCAAAACATAGCTAATGCTTTAGCTAGAATTGCCGTAGACAATGCAAGATGATGTGTGTTCATTTTAACATGATGTGTGTTCATTTTAAGATGATGTGTGTTCATTTTAAGTCTGATTGGACTCTGGTTTTAGTTTTTGTTAAGTCTTTTTTTTTATTGTCTCTATGCTACTAACTTATTACCTCTTTCATTCATTTATTGTTTGTAGATATCTCTTCGGTTAGCTCCGCATGAACCTCATTTTGTAAAGCCCATACTCCATGGTTTCCACACTGGCTTGGTACAGACACATTCTCCCTATTTTCCGTTGTATATGTGTAATGTTTATTTGTGCTTAACGTTCTCTTCTCTGAATTCAGGACATACCACTTACCTTCTTCGCAAATCACTTAGAAGGGAAGATGAACAAGACATCATGGAAATTAAGATCGGACGCTTCCGATAAGACTTGGGAGGTGATACAAGAAGGGACGAGACTCACCAGAGGTTGGGAAACATTCGCCAGAGCACATGACCTCCGCGTCGGTGACATCGTCATCTTCAAGAAGGAAGCACACATGGTGTTTCATGTAACTCCTATTGGTCCTAGCTGTTGTGAGATTAGGTATACACCTCCTCACGTGACCAAGGAAGAAGCCTCCTCACATGATGCTGCCGGTGAGATTATTAAGTCCAATTAAAACTCACTGTCCTTTTTTTATTCCTAATTTTTTTGTCTTATGGATCAGGAGGATCAGGAGCAAGGGCTGATTTTATCTCATTTGAGTACTGTTTTTTGGTTGAGGTCACGGATAAGAACCTAGAAGAAGACATACTTGTAATAAGTTGTTAGTCGTTTTGTGTGTTTATTTCAAAAGTTAACCAAGACTAATTTTCATTTGTTATGTGTTTGCAGTTGTTTCCTGCGGCAGCTACGCAACAATGTAGTGTGTTGAACAAACAATGCCAGGAGGTGATACTAGTGAACAAGGAGGGAAACTCATGGATTGCGAATTTGCTCTTTTGCGAATCAAAGACCATGTATTACATCAGAGGAGGGTGGAGGAAGTTCTGTTGTGATAACAAATACGACATAGCTTCCTTATTAGTCTTCAATGTCGTTGGTGATGGCAAAACAGCTCCACTGTTGTGTGTATGTTCTGAAAGCGAAGAGATCCGCCAATTACTGAAGGACTGGTTGAGCAGAAAGAGTGGATAGTTTAGTGGTTGTTTGTATGTGTGTATTACTATGTGGTGATGGTTGTTGTTTTGGCTTCAAGGATGTATTACTCTGTTGTTTCTATCTCATGGCTCATATTTACTTTGTTAGTGTGATTTTGGATGTTTGCAACTTTGTAATGTTTATTATCTTTCAATGTTATATGTTAAAATGTTTATGTTTTCTATTTTAATGTTATATGTTTTATTTAAAAAAAATTAAAATAAACTATAAGGACTCAATAATAATAAGTCCTTCTAATAATCTTCTAAATTTCCAAAGTCCTTATATTTGTCCTAAACATCAATATATTCATTAAATATGTTAAGGACTCAATCAAAAGTCCTACTGATGTTGTTGTTCTTACGTCTACCGGAAAATTATTATAGTACTATTTACGTTACGTCTACCGGAAAACATATTTTACGTAATAGTCGACATCCGAAGTTTGGCTTTGTTGTTAGTTGATCTAAAATATCCGGTTGAGTATGGTTTTAAGTTTTAACGTAAAAAGTCAGCGTGCATGTTTGATTTTTAGGTAATGACGGCTTTTTTTTTTTTTTTTTTTGTAATGACGGTTATGTAAATGAATACAAAAAGATGTGAAAATGATTATGTTTTGATCTTGTTTCGTTTATGTATTGGACTTCTACAATATAGTTTGATTTAACATAGTCTTTGTCTAAAAATAATTATGAATATATCATGCAATTCAACTTTTTTGCAAAATGTTTTAAAGACTAACAAAGAAATCAATGTTCAACAAAAAAAAAATCAACGAGTATATTACTTTTTTAATCAACGAATATTTTACCTTCTATTTTTCTTTTGAGGTTCGTTTATAATATGGAAGAAAAAGTTGATACAAAAACAAAATTACATATTTACACAACATATGGATCTTCATATAAACATAAGTTTTTAGCATGCACTAGGGCTGGGCAATCGGGGTCCCAATCGGGTTTCGGTTCGGGTTCATTCGGGTTTCGGGTTCATGAATTTCAACCCCATTCGGATATTATAAAAATTCGGGTCGGATTCGTTCGGATTTAGTCGGGTTCGGTTCGGGTTTAGTAACATGTCCAAGATCCAGTTGAACCCGAAATAATTTCGGTTTCGGATACTAATCGGGTTATTGGTTCTAAAAATACTAATTTATACTCAATTAAACTCACTATATTTTCAATCATTTTATTAAATTTGTGTACTTAACTTCAACAAACCATATTGTTCTTCTTCAAAATAATATTGTGAAACTCGTCTATCAACCATATGAGATTTGTCATTTAACTATATGTGACAATTGATGCAGCATAACTTCTCAAATCCTTTACTGCTTTGGTTTTTACTTTCCTTTTATTTATTTAAACTTATGTTTTAGATTATCCTATTATACGGGAGATTAGGAGATTAGCTCAACTTAGTTTTCTTATATATACTCCTCTCACGTCTTTGTAAGAGGCAGATTTGCATTAATAAAGATTTAGAACGTTTTAAAAGAGCTTTTGTTAAAGCACTACGAAGAGTATTCACGCCATAGTTATCGTTTTTGAGTTACCTTCGGAAACAAGTTACCTTCTTCTCGATCAAACCCTTGATTTTGAAGTTTTATCGCTTCCACTCTCCATCAGTTGGTATCAGATTCAGAACGTTTCGGGAAAGAATTTCGTGTTTTCAATGGTTAAGAAAACATGAGTTGCTACCGGTGACAATCGGGATCAAAATCCATACGAAGGCACATCGGACTTCACGGAGCTTCGTACCTTGCTTGTCGAGATGCAGACGGCGACACAAACATCAATCCAACAATTAAGCGAGTCCGTGAGTGTTTTAACAACTCAAATCGCAGCCCTAACAACAGCAGTAACGACACGGCAGGATCCTAACGGCCAACCGGGCGTTATTGAAGCACCACGTCCTCCTCAACCACGACTCCCTCAACCACAAATTCAACCGCATCTCAACAACCCCATTCAACAAGTTCATCAACAACCTCCATTCCAGCACCAACGACAATTACCACACCAGCCACAGTACCGGCGATTTCATCATCAAGACGGTGATATAGCACAACCAACTCATCACGATGACGAGGAAGAGCTCCATCGACAAGTCTATATCCAGGACCTCCAACGTCAGGATAACTATGATAAACGTTGGGAAAATAGTTTTAAAGTTGACGTACCAGAATTCCATGGTGGTCTTCGCGGGGACGATCTTATCGACTGGCTAATATCCGTTGAGGAGATACTTGAATTCAAACAAGTACCACCGCACAGACGTGTTCCGTTAGTCACTATGCGTTTCCGAGGGCACGCAGCAACATGGTGGAAAACAACTAAAAACAACACGCTCAAGAACAGGAAAAGAACCAATTCAATCTTGGGATAAATTGACGAAACATCTTCGTCAGACCTTCTTACCACACAATTACGAGCGTACGATGTATACGAGGTTACAGAACCTTCGACAGGGTAATCGCACCGTCGACGAATACGCAGAGGAATTTGCACTTTTGTTAACTCGCAATGAGATTAATGATAGTCAAGTCCAAAAGTTTGAATATGCAGAGGAATTTGCACTGTCCTCATTTAAGTATATAGCTTGAGAAAACAAAAGTTAGAATCATCGAAAATAATCAAGAAAGTTTGTTATCTTCTTCTATCTTTTCTGGTTTGTTTCTCTGAAAATCACCATGGATTCCTCATCCTTGCTTTTGAGTTGTTTCTACAAGTAGACTCTTGGCAGGAGAGAGAGCGATTCATTTTTACAGAATGTATTGATACAAGTTCAATGTATTTGCCAACAGCTTTTTATTTTATTTTGAACGGAACCAACGGCTTATTTAATCTACTAGTTTTTTGTGCTTGTCGTCTGTTCACTGAGATAGCTACGGACTTAGATGTGTTGCCCCTTCCCTGTTCTAATTTCCAGCGATGGGCTAATGAAGAAGACAGGGTGCCGCAGCAAGAGAGGTTATTAGAGAAAGGAAAATAAAGTCAGGCTATGTCCATAAAGGTGAGATTCGGTCATCTTCTTGGTTTTATACATCACATATACATTTCTAGAATATACGTCGTGAACAGTTGTTACAGAAGAGACTTTGTGATTGTTCGTTGTCCCACATCGATAATCGTTGAAACCCCATAAATAAATGTACTGGATTTCGATTATTTAAACAAAAAAATATGTTTTTCAAAGGTTTGCTAATATTTTTATTTTCCAAACACTTTTTTTTTTAAGAAAACAATCTATCTTACCCAAGTATTTAAAGTCAGTCTTTACTGAAATAACTTTCATCTTTTGTCTTCTACAAAAAAGCCTATTTCATCTTTTATTTGTTATTAAAAACCTATCCCGTACTCATTCACACATATAAATATTTAAATAATAATTGGTTAATGTTTCCATTCATTTTCTATATTATAAACTCTCGCAAATGATTTAAGACTTTTATAAGTACTTCTTATTGATGGTTTTTAATTTTAAATTATTTATAATATTATATACTTGTTGTAAATAGTTTCAAAATTCCTATAAATGATATATTGTTCTTTATAAATCTTTATAAATTGTTCTGTAAAACTCTTACAATGATAGAATTTCCGTTATTGAGGATTTAAAGATTATATCTTTATAAACCTTACAAAATATACTATTTTATATTATTTATGTACCAGTAGAAATTAATTTGTATAAATGCCTTTTTTAAAATTATTACAACCATCACATATTATTTTAAACTCATTTTAATAATTTATGAACCTTACTTATAACGCATTTATATACGTATATTACTATTTTATTAAAAATGTATGTATATTATGACTAATATAGACAATAAAACGTCTTAACACTGATTTATAATAGGGAAACAAAGCTGTTATATTAGCTTTTATTAGTTACTTTTAAAAATATACATATATAATTTATAAATAAATGATTAATGAACAAAAAGAAATTATAAAGCAGTATATAGATTTTCCATAATTGAGTTAGCTATTATAAATGATCATGTGCAAGATTATATGGATTATTTGACAACTAATACTAAAGTTGAAGAGACAATTTGCTAGATATACAATTTAGGGGACAAAATTAGTAAACTACCCCACGCGCCTATAAACTTCATTTTTCTGTTCATATTTGTCTACCCCATTCCGATTTTACCCTTGAATAAAAACACGCTGCCTATAAGTAACCAATTTTATATTCATATGATAATATCTCTAGGCTTCTAGGTTACTGACAGAAATATAGCTGCATGTACTTTCATCTCACCACATGTTTATGCTGGTCTGTGCAGCTTTTTGCACGAGTAATATCAAAATTTGTCACTGTGAATAGCTTTTTCTTTGTTTCATAATAAATTGGTGTTCATTTATTGACGTTTGAACCAGCAAGATATTTTTAAAAATATCATATATAGTAGTTATCCTTAACGGTTACGAATTAGTCTAAACAATTAATAAACGAATTAGTGTCTACAAAAAAGTATATGTCGTTCCTATATTAGAAAAAATTGCTTAACGGTAAATGAATCATTCGTAGATTTGAAGGTTAATAAGATACGTAGCAGTTAATAAATAGAAGGTCAACAATAATGTTGCTTATAGCAAATACGATTTGATTTGGCGTGATCTGAATTACAATTCTAGGTTAATATTTAGAAATAAGTTTGCAGCTATTATCTTTCCCTTCCACTCATTTTGTTAGGTAATTGTATAAGGTGCATTCAAAAATTTAAAGGAAATCTGAGAGAAATCTATTTGTAACAATCTTGATTTCCCGTTAATGAGGTTAATGGTGACTATCAGTGATGATGTGGTTGCTTGTTAAATGTTAACATTGGATCTTATCTGCTAAGTGTAGACTTAGTTGTTATATTAATAGTTTAACCAGTACCAAAGTAAGTCATTCATATTTGTTATTATTACTTTGTGACTTAGCATCTACTAAATGACATAACACTAAACATATATGTTGGGGTTTCGACAATACCAATAATGCACTGGAAATCTAAGAAAGAGCATTCCATTAATTATGGAAAAAACACTTAGGATACGAATTAAGAGGTAAAAACATTAAAATAGACAAACACATCAACATTATCTGCTCCAATACGAGTCACATCAGCTGAAGTGAGTCCTCCACCAATCACCTTAACCTGCAAATACAAACAACCGAATTCATGAGAACTTATATGCATAGAACACTATCATGAGTTGTATCGATTACTAGTAGGCCTAGGCTACTACCGATACATCCATTAAGATAGTCCATTAGTTAGGTAACAACCAAGATAATTATTACCAGCAATGATATAAATTAGCAATTATTATTTGTGTTAACGTTCAATCAGTAACATCTAACCTACTGATACATCAATAAAAACAACAATGGCTTTGTTACATTAAGCAGCAAGTATATATTATGAGCGCTAAAATAAATCTTAGCAGCTATATATTCAAATAGTTAACAACATAAAGCTTAGCAGTTATTTGTTTAATTTATATTAATAACATCTAATATTAATCTTAGCATTTAAAAAATTGGTGTGCCGGTAACTTTAAATGTAAAGAATTATTAATTATTGTAGCTGTTAATTTTCATGTTATCACGTTATGGTTCTAGAGTAACGTCCATCAAACAAAATTTCAGATCTTTGAAATTAGATACATATAAGCAACTACTAATAAAGATAGATGCTAAGTTGCAAGAAGTACATTCAGATGAAGTGTATCATGTATCATACTTGTATTATAGAAAATGAGTTTTTTGAAGGTCAAACGTAAAAGGTTATTACTATTAACATTATCTGATTACCCTAGCTGTTAAGATGCATGTTAGCCAGTTAAGGGCAAAGAGTAATTTACATTATCTAATTAACATTGTGGGTCTTTCAAATGCCATAACTATTAGCAAATACTAATTAAGATAGCTGCTAAGTTACGAGAAAACTTATTTGAGGGGAGAAAACTTATTTATAGAACATTACCAACCTTGCATTACTAGCCAGATCTTGTACTTTTTCTTCACTCTGAGAATTCGTATAATGATGAACTGGCCAAAACAACCGGAAAAATTAAGGATTATAGGCTTTGGATATGATCTCCCAAACATTGTGTTCCACAAGAAGTTTACTTCTTCCAGATCTAGAGTGCTGATTATGGATTCAATCCTCTTCACTTTTGTGGTGAGTACTACCGACGGGTTCTTCAGCGGCTGCAATTATGCGTCCTGGAAAAAGCAGATGATCCATAACGCAGTTTGCTAAGATTTCTAGGCCTGTGCAAGAAAGAGAATTATATTGTTCTTTGGTTTATGAAGAAAGGCGATTGAGAGGGTGTGACTTTTCACAAAAAAAAGAAAAAGAACTATTAAACACTGTAAATGACAATTTCTCATTTGTTCTCTATAATACTAATGTTGGCGTGTAATAGGCTTAGCTTAGATTCTGACATGAGATCTACAAGTAAAAGATGGTGTAGCTATAGACGTATAGGGGTGTTCTTGTATTAAAAAAAGTTGAACAGTCCCCCGGGTATTCTCCTAATTGTGACAATTCCTATGTATATACGGCCTAAATTCTCAAAGTTGAACCTCTATACACTAATAGTCTATAGATATTAATAAATCTGCTCTGAACTTGGATCAATTCAAAATTTGACATAAATCGATAAAATAATAAGATAATAACTTTTTTTAAAAAAAATCAACATAAATATGATCCCATTAAAATTATAAATTAGTAATTTTGTATATACATATTTTATATAATTATGAAAATATTATTATATTATTTGAACTGAGAAAAAGTAAACGGAGGCCACACACTGGGATTTTGAGTACTCGACACCATAAATTGTTAAAGATGCAAATGGTGGACTTAACATAACTAAAAATTATTAATCAGATTAATTGTCAAATAATAATAATAAATTTTTTATCTAGTGTCAATCAAAAAATAGGATTTTGGGGACCCATTCGGTTTTACTGGAAAAACATGATATATTTATAGTAATCATTTTTGTTGATGAGCTTTCTCTAAGTTTTGATGTGTGATGTTTATATTTCGTATATATAAAGATATCATACATATTTAATGATTTTAGAGATGTTCCGTATAAGTTATTTCTTAATATCTTGAGAGTTTATAATATTCTAAATCTTGTTAATCTACAAAATTTTGAAAATTTTATATAATAAGATTAATTATTTTTAAAATATTAATAAGAAAACACAAATAACAAGAACAACAACAAAAAGGATTAAGAACAAAGCCCAGTCTAGTCCAGCCCAGTACAGCCCAAAATAGTCGTATAAAACCGTTTGGACAGGTAAGGTTTTTCTAGGGTTTACGTATTCTGCAACTAACTTATTGCTGCTCTCTCGACTCTTTGCCGGAAAAATAGACAGCCGCAGTTTTCAATGGCCGACAAAGCAAATTTATTGGGTAAACGAAAGGCGGAGGATGGTTTGAAGACAGAACCGCTTCTGAGGAGGCATAAGGAGAAAGAGACTAGGCAAGGATTAGCTGATAGTACTCTCAAAGGAACAGCAGGAGAGTTGTCGGTGACAAAGGCCGATGAGTCTAATTTAATCTCAGAAAAGGAGGTAAAGATCTGTTTTTGGTTGACATTCTAAGTTAGAATCTTGTTCTTATACTACTCTTTGTGACAGGAGGAGACAGTGGAAGAAAGACTTGATGAAAGTCCTGAGGTATGAGTTATCTTCGAAAAAAACACGTACTTACTCTGGGGGATGCAAAAGCTTATGCCTTCTTTTTGTTTTCGTTCTTGTAAACAATTCAGGAATTTTCGAAGATCCTCTTTGTTGCAAATCTCTCACCCCAAACTGAAACTTCAGATATGTAAGTAGCACATTTGACTTCCCCCTCTGCAAGTTTTTTCCATGACTGACAATTTTTTGTTTTTTCCCTGCAGCATTGATTTCTTCAAAGATGTCGGACAAGTTGTTCGTGTTCGTTTTGTGCTAAGCGCCCGGGGCAACCATGTGGGTTATGGTTTTGTTGAATTTGCTTCTTCTAACCAAGCAAAGATGGTAAGAGTTGTTTTTAAGTAGTCTTGATGAAAAAAAGTATTTAGCTATGCACAGCTTCTTTTTCTTTAATCTGAAAGTAGGATTTCTGATTAAAATCTTTTGTTACCGTAGGCGCTGGAAAGGAAGAACCGTCAATCTTTGCATTGTAGCAAGATTATTCTAGATGAAGCTCCCGATTTTGTTGAGGTACCTACTTCTTCTTCTTATTATCTTCAATATATATATCATGTCATTGCTTAGAACTAATAGAAAAGTTAACGTTCCAATCACATTCAGGAAGCTGCCGTACCAATAAAGACTCTGTTTATTTCCGGTTTCTCTCGCGATTCAACTAAAATATCAGATATGTAAGTAGAACCTTTTTAATTCATTTTCCTGCCAATTTTTTGTTTTTCTTTTGCTAATAATTTTATCTTCCATTTTGGACAGCATCGACTTCTTCAAAGATGTTGGACAAGTTGTTCGTGTTCGACTTGATATCTACGTCAGAGGCAGGCTTGTTGGCTGTGGCTATGTTGAGTTTGCTTCTGCCAACCAGGCAAATAAGGTGAGAGAGTATATGTTTATGTTAAATTGAAAAAGACATTCAAGTTTATACCATTTGCTGATTTAATCTTCTCCACTTGTAGGCCCTGCAAAATAAGAACGGTGAATATTTGCACGATCGCAAGATTTTTCTTGCTGATTGCAGTGGAGCTTGTTTCCTGCCACCCAAGTAAATTAGTGTTGATTTTTCATTTTGTTTCTATTTTTTAGAAGTTTTTGATGCCATTACTACAATGTTTTAACTCTACTATTTGTTTTTTTTTCTTTTGTTAATTAGGTTTTGTGTAGACCACAAGGTTTGGTAAGTTTAGCATCTTGAGTTTTGTTTCACATTGACTGAATTCTTTGGGAGTGATATCTCAAGGTAGAGTGTTCTTGATACTTCTTACAGGTACGAAGAAGAAGACTACCTTCAAGAAGAAAGCCTTCCGTTAGACTCTATCCAAGATGTGGCNCTCAAGGTAGAGTGTTCTTGATACTTCTTACAGGTACGAAGAAGAAGACTACCTTCAAGAAGAAAGCCTTCCGTTAGACTCTATCCAAGATGTGGCGGCGATGGAAGAAGGACCTGACGAAACTCCTCATTCTGCTAATAAGGTACTTATTCTCTGAATCTACTTGGATTTGCTGTTATTGCAAAGCTATAAATCCCTTTTCTCAACATAGTCGTGCTGCTTGTTAATTTCAGGAAGTACTCCTTATTGCCAATCTTTCTCCCCAAACAACTAAAACAGAACAGATGTACGTAGCACAGCTTTTAATATCCTTACATATCCTTCTTCTCGGAGCAAGTTCCAAGTTATTCATGACTGATGATATTTCCATCCTCAGCATCCGTTTCTTCGAAGATGTTGGAAGTGTTGTTTCTGTTCGCCTTATTGTAGACCACGAGGGTAAGCATGTGGGCTATGGCTTTGTTGAATTTGATTCTTCTTACGAAGCAGAGAAGGTAAGACTAGTAGTATTAATGATGTTGAGTATTTTTTAAGTAGTCAATTTGAAATTAACACTTATGATTTAATCTTTTTTATACTGTAGGCTCTGAAAGAGTTGAATGGTGAATATTTGCATGATCACAAGATTCTGTTGATGAGAGGACTTGATGATGAAACTCCCCATTCTCTTGAGGTACCCCGTCTTCTTATTGTCAATTCCAAATGTGTCCAGCGGCTTAGAAGGAAGAAACACTTGTTGTTTAATCACACAACTGTTGCCACAAAGTAGAAATATGACTTATTCTGTGTTGTGCTATTGAAGTCCTTTTCTCGTTAAGAGTTTTGATGACACACTAATTAGCTGTTATTTTCAGGAAGCTGCTACTGTAAGAAATAAGACGCTCTTTGTTTCCGGTCTCTCTCGCCGAACCAAAATATCAGAAATGTGAGTAGGAACCTCAAATTACCACTTCTGTTTTCGTGGGTGAATTTTTGTTCGTGACTTACATATTTTGTTCTCCATTTTACAGCATCAATTTCTTTAAAGATGTCGGAGAAGTTGTTCATGTTCGACTTATTGTAGACCGCTGGGGTAACTTTCACGGGAAAGGCTTTGTTGAGTTTGCTTCTGCTAACGAGGCAATGACGGTGAGATGAAAAGAGTGTATTTAATTAGTAGAGTTATTATGAAAGTAACAATTGCTGATTTGATCCTTTTATTTACTATAAGGCGCTGGAAAAGAAAAACGGTGAATATTTGAACGGTAGCGATGTTTTCCTTGCTGTTTTTGAGACACCTCCATACCACCGACGACCCAAGTAAGTTTACTGTCTTATTGCTCGGGTTTTGATGCATTTCATCAAGATTAACGCTGTTATTTATTATTCTTTTTTTTTCTTGTTAATTAGGTATTTCATAGATCACAAGGTTTGGTAAGTGAGATTTAACTCTATGTGCATCCTTGAGATAGGGTGAAGGCTTTTGTTAGCCAGAGAACATAGGGCGAAGGCTTTTTATGACAAGATCACTCTTGATATTCCAGGTACCAAGACTACCTTCAACGAGAAAGCCTTGAGATAAAAGAAGATGTGGAAAAAGGACTTGATGACACCCCCCATTTTACTGAGGTACCTCTTCTTCTTGTTATCTTCAAAAATATATCAGGCCTAGATTTTAATTACACAACTGTTATGTATTATTATGGTGTTTATTCTACTTTTTCTTTTTTTTTGTTCTCTTTATTGTCTTGTTTTAACACACTTGGCTCGTTTAAAATTCAGGAAATTGTAAGAAAAAAGACGGTGTTTGTTGACGAACTCTCTTACAACACAAGCATATCAGATATGTAAGTAGCAGCTTTTAGTTCCTCTTTCGTTATTGGAGCACGCCTTTCATGACTCATGTGTATTATCCTCCTTTTTTTTACAGCATCAACTTCTTCAAAGATGTTCAAGAAGAAATTATTCGTGTTCGACTTATTGTAGACGGCAGGGGTTACCATGTGGGCTGTTGCTTTGTTGAGATGGCTACTGCTAACGCAGCGAAGAAGGTACTGATAGTCATTTATAGTAATATGATGAAATGTATTCAAGTATTGTAATACTTATGATGATGAACTAGTAAGGGTTTTGCTCGCTAAATATTGTAGGCGGTGCTGGAGAATGATAACACTAGCAAGTTTTCTGTTTACGCTGCTGAGATAGCTGCTCCATATCCTTTCCAACCCAAGTAAATGAATTTAAATTGTTTATTGAAGTTGTGACCCTTGTGCCATAACAAAATATAGTAACGGTATTACTATTCTTTTGGTTAATTAGGTACAAGCTTGCATACCTTGCCGAGAAACTTTGGTAAGTGATCTTTTTAACTATTTCACTTTTTGTGTTCACGTTGGTTGAAATTTATTTATTTTTGGTATTATGTGTTTCTTATAATCAAGGTACGAAGATAACCTTCGCCAAAAAAGCCTTTGTGGTCAGAACAAGGTGATGGATGATAAGAAGATTATTCTAGATGAAGCTCCCGATTTTGTTGAGGTACCTATTTCTTCTTCGTATTATCTTCAATATATATATATATATCATGTCATTGCTTAGAACTAATAGAAATGTTAACGTTCCAATCGCATTCAGAAAGCTGCCGTACCAATAAAGACTCTGTTTATTGCCTCTTTATCTCGCTGTTCAACTGAAATATCAGATATGTAAGTAGAACCTTTTAAATTGTTTTCTTGCCACTTTTTTTGTTATTCATTTGCTAATAATTTTTTTTGACAGCATCGACTTCTTCAAAGATGTTGGACAAGTTGTTCGTGTTCGACTTGATATCAACGACAGAGGCAAACTTGTTGGCTGTGGCTATGTTGAGTTTACATCTGCCAACCAGGCAAATAAGGTGAGAGAGTATATGTTTATATTAAATTGAAAAAGATATTCAAGTTTATATCATTAGCTGATTTAATCTTCTCCGCTTGTAGGCCCTTCAAAATAAGAACGGTGAATATTTGCACGATCGCAAGATTTTTCTTGCTGATTGCAGTGGAGCTAGTTTCCTGCCACCCAAGTAAATTAGTTGATTTTTCATTTTGTTTCTATTTTTTAGAAGTTTTTGATGCCATTACTACAAGTGTTTTAACTCTACTATATTTGTTTTTTTTCTTTTGTTAATTAGGTTTTGTGTAGACCACAAGGTTTGGTAAGTTTAGCATCTTGAGTTTTGTTTCACATTGACTGAATTCTTTGGGAGTGATATCTCAAGGTAGAGTGTTCTTGATACTTCTTACAGGTACGAAGAAGAAGACTACCTTCAAGAAGAAAGCCTTCCGTTAGACTCTATCCAAGATGTGGCNCTCAAGGTAGAGTGTTCTTGATACTTCTTACAGGTACGAAGAAGAAGACTACCTTCAAGAAGAAAGCCTTCCGTTAGACTCTATCCAAGATGTGGCGGCGATGGAAGAAGGACCTGACGAAACTCCTCATTCTGCTAATAAGGTACTTATTCTCTGAATCTACTTGGATTTGCTGTTATTGCAAAGCTATAAATCCCTTATCTCAACCTGGTACTGCTTGTTAATTTCAGGAAGTACTCCTTATTGCCAATCTTTCTCCCCAAACAACTAAAATAGAACAGATGTAAGTAGCACAGCTTTTGATATCCTTACATATCCTTCTTCTCGGAGCAAGTTCCAAGTTATTCATGACTGATGATATTTCCATCCTTAGCATCCGTTTCTTCGAAGATGTTGGAAGTGTTGTTTCGGTTCGCCTTATTGTAGACCACGAGTGTAAGCATGTGGGCTATGGCTTTGTTGAATTTGATTCTTCTTACGAAGCAGAGAAGGTAAGACTAGTAGTATTAATGATGTTAAGTATTTTTTAAGTTGTCAATTTGAAATTAACACTTATGATTTAATCTTTTTTATACTGTAGGCTCTGAAAGATTTGAATGGTGAATATTTGCATGATCACAAGATTCTGTTGATGCGAGGACTTGATGATGAAACTCCCCATTCTCTTGAGGTACCCCCTCTTCTTATTGTCATTTCCAAATGTGTCCAGCGGCTTAGAAGGAAGAAACACTTGTTGTTTAATCACACAACTGTTGCCACAAAGTAGAAATATGACTTATTCTGTGTTGTGCTATTGAAGTCCTTTTCTCCTTAAGAGTTTTGATGACACACTAATTGGCTGTTATTTTCAGGAAGCTGCCACTGTAAGAAATAAGACGCTCTTTGTTTCCGGTCTCTCTCCCCGAACCAAAATATCAGAAATGTGAGTAAGAACCTCAAATTACCACTTCTGTTCTCGTGGGGGAATTTTTGTTCGTTACTTATATATTTTGTTCTCCATTTTTACAGCATCAATTTCTTTAAAGATGTTGGAGAAGTTGTTCATGTTCGACTTATTGTAAACCGCTGGGGTAACTTTCACGGGAAAGGCTTTGTTGAGTTTGCTTCTGCTAACGAGGCAATGACGGTGAGATGAAAAGAGTGTATTTAAATAGTAGAGTTATATGAAAGTAACAATTGCTGATTTGATCCCTTAATTTACTATAAGGCGCTGAAAAAGAAAAACGGTGAATATTTGAACCGTAGCTATGTCTTCCTTGCTGTTTTTGAGACACCTCCATACCACCGACTTCCCAAGTGAGTTTACTGTCTTATTGCTCGGGTTTTGATGCATTTCATCAAGATTAACGCTGTTATTTATTATTCTTTTTTTTTGTTAATTAGGTATTTCATAGATCACAAGGTTTGGTAAGTGAGATTTAACTCTATGTGCATACTTGAGTTTTGTTAGCAAGAGAACATAAGGTGAAGGCTTTTTTTTTTGCTGGTATCTACATGAAAAGATGACAAGATCACTCTTGATATTCCAGGTACCAAGACTACCTTCAACGAGAAAGCCTTGAGATAAAAGATGTGGAAAAAGGACTTGATGAGACCCACCATTTTACTGCGGTACCTCTTCCTCTTGTTATCTTCAAAAATATATTTCAGGCCTAGAGTTTAATTACACAACTGTTATGTATTATTATGGTGTTGATTCTACTTTTTCCTTTTTTTGTTCTCTTTATTGTCTTGTTTTAACACAATTGGCTCGTTTAAAATTCAGGAAATTGTAAGAAAAAAGACGGTGTTTGTTGACGAACTCTCTTACAACACAAGCATATCAGATATGTAAGTAGCAGCTTTTAATTCATCTTTCGTTATTGGAGCACGCTTATCATGACTCATGTGTATTATCCTCCTTTTTTTTTACAGCATCGACTTCTTTAAAGATGTTCAAGAAGAAATTATTCGTGTTCGACTTATTGTAGACGGCAGGGGTTGCCATGTGGGCTGTTGCTTTATTGAGATGGCTACTGCTAGCGCAGCGAAGAAGGTACTGATAGTCATTTATAGTAATATGATGAAATGTATTCAAGTAGTGTAATACTTATGATGATGAATTAGTAAGGGTTTTGCTCGCTAAATATTGTAGGCGGTGCTGGAGAATGATAACACTAGCAAGTTTTCTGTTTACGCTGCTGAGATAGCTGCTCCATATCCTTTCCAACCCAAGTAAATGAATTTAAATTATTTATTGAAGTTGTGACCCTTGTGCCATAACAAAATATAGTAACGGTATTACTATTCTTTTGGTTAATTAGGTACAAGCTTGCATACCTTGCCGAGAAACTTTGGTAAGTGATCTTTTTAACTATTTCACTTTTTGTGTTCACATTGGTTGAAATTTATTTATTTTTGGTATTATGTGTTTTTTATAATCAAGGTACGAAGATAACCTTCGCCAAAATAGCCTTTTTGGTCAGAAGCCCAAATCCATTCTGAATAAAAACATGGTGATGGGATATGGTTTTGGTAAGAAGACTACCTTCTCTGACGACGAGTGAAAGAAGATGAAGATGCTCTTCTCGGATTTATAACTTATTTTATATGTAAAGCAAAGATTTCTTTAATCCCCAAATACTCTACTTTTCTTAGTCGCTTGCAAATATTGAAGGCCTAATATGCATTTATTTGGCCTTAAAAACAAAGTGTGATACCAAATTTTCTTTATTTGATGAGTTCCTGTTTAAAAATGACTGTTTTGGTGTACCCTTGTTTTTTGTTGGACTTCTTTTTGTTCTCACTGTGCGTAACCCTTACATAGTTGTGTTCATCTTCAACTTAATCCTGTCATAGTGGTTATGCTTGGAATTACATATTTGGTCATGTCAGGTTATTTGTTTTAGATCCTGCGACTGCGAGTCCATCACTGAAGAAGCGGTTAGCTCGTGCTGTAGGTAACTTCCCGTCTACTATTTGGTCTCCATTTGATCAGCTTTTATCTATCTCTTTGTAATTTTGGACTGCTTACATGCGATTTTTGTTAAACCTTCATATACATCCTACATTTCTCTTTTCCTTTCAAGTAAGTGGTTTAAAGACTTAACATGAGCGTAGACAGCAATTGGGCCACCTAACCTCAGACTTATCTTTCAAATCTAATTCAACTCAAAAGGTCTCTGTGAACTTGCCTTTTTATCGGAGAAAAGCACCATATTGTCCTTGATTCTGAGGTCTTTCCTTCAGTTTACAGACACTTCACAGGGCAATGATATCAAATAATTATTGTGATACTTTTTGGACCAAAGTAATAAATGTGAATTGAATTTGGAAAATACATAATGGGCATCACCGAGATCCCCTACTGAAGGCTTCAGAGAGATTTAATTTTTAGTCGAGACTGAGTGGCATTACCTGGAAATATTAAGATGAAGAAAGGATTATTTTCCAAATGTACTTCAGTTTTGTTAGTTTATATGATTGGTTAATGACAAATAGAAAAATTCATACCAAAGATGTAGCATCATTTAAACAAGTTTAAGACTGTATATATTTTAGGTATTTTTAATTAAATAAAATATAAATAAACTTATAAATTTGAGTCAAAATATGATATTATATTTTAATTCTCTAAAGTCTATTTTATACCCGTAAATTCACGGACATCTACGTAGTTTAACTATAAATGAACATTACTTTGCAACTATTTCATATACAATCTCATCATCTTAAAGTCTCCCTCTAGATATATTTGTACCTTTGTAGTCTGTGTTGTCCTATATTCGTTTTCCAGAGGGAGAAAAGCACCAGAAATAGCCAACAATGGTGATCGTTAGCACATTGTTCTGTCTGATGTTTTACGTTAAACGAGTTTCTAAATCCGACGTGAACTCAAATTCTGTTACTCGGACAAAGATCTTTACGTTGTTATTTTGTCGTGTGTATTATGACAATGAGTTATTTTTTTTTATCAAACCTTTCATTAAAATTAAACAGAGTTTATAGACCTTGAAAGCTGTTTGAAAACATAAACAGGGAATTTTTCGCAAGCACATCCGCTTCTACATTACCACTACGAGAGATAAAACGATAAGAGATAGAGTTAAGGGATCGGCTCAACACACATATGTCATGGAAGATCCCTTGAGAGCAGTCACAGACTTGTTTCCTGTGAGCAGATTAGACAACGAGAATCTAAAAAAACTGATGATGTCTTTAATTCCAGCCGCAATGGCTTTTGAGAGTCCTTCCTTTAGAGCAAGAGCTTCGGCAGCAAGAGCTGAAGCCACAAATCTTTTTGGTGAGCTTCCTTGAAGGAAGATGTTTCCTGATGGGTTTTTAATCACCCAACCCAAACCACCAGCACAACTAGAGCTGTTCCAAGCCGCATCTGAGAGGAGATTAGAGGCAATTACCAGAACACTGGTTTGGTAGCTCGGAGAGGAGTAGTCTTTAGGGGAAGCAGTAGGTTTTTTAGGCTGTTGCGTCGTGGCTTGCCACTCTTTCACATTCTTTATCGCCTTTAACATCTCTGCTTCCGAGAAAGACTTATCTTCGAAACGTAATTGATCCCTGCTAGTCCACAAGACCCAAAAGATCCAAGGGTACAGGGGAGTAGACAGTCCAAGAGGGGGAAGATTTATCATCTTGGTACACTTCTTTAGCAAATCTTCCATTGAGTGACAGGAAGCTCTTGATGGAATTAAGTATGCTGGGAGCAAATCCCACACTCTGATCGCTACAGTCCGTGAGTACATAACATGAAACACAGTCTCTATCTCCCCCACACCTTTTGCACTTCCAATCAACTTGCATGCCACGTTTAATCAGCGTTTCTCCCACTGCACGTGCATTGTTCTTCAGTTTCCAAAGGAAGTGTTTTAGCTTAGGAGAGCTCTTCACATTCCAAATACACTGTTTCCAATTGAAAGAATCAGAGCTGTTCCCCTTGTTTAGCTTTGCCAAAGCATGACCTGATTTTGTTGAGTATTCTCTCGATTTTTCAAAGAGCCAGATACGTTCATCCTCAATATTATTTGAACTCAGAACCAGCTTCTGGATGGAAGACGCATACTGAGGGAGATAGAGGTTTACTTTCTCCGCATCCCATTCTGAGCTGTTTGGGAGAATGAGATCTTTAACCTTCAGGTTTTGAGCAGCTTCAGTTGGGGGCCAATAGGACTGGCTTGGTGGTCAGTAAAAAGCCAGTTCTGTCGCCATATCGGGATCGACTCTCCGTTGCCAACAAACCACCCCATCCCTCTGTTAATAATGTCTCTACTCGCCAGTATCCCACGCCATCCATGAGAGGCCGCGTTTGGGGCTGAGCAGGTGAGAAAATTGATATCACTCAAATGTTTAACCCTAAGGAGTGAATTACTCTCTCAAATAAGAGGTTCAATCGTAGTACTTAAGGATCGAATCCACAAGGAACTAGAGACAAAAAAGATGTAATCCTAAGTGATTATGCTAGGTTGATTTAGTTTAAAATAGTAAATTGCAGTTGTGAGCAATGGTAAGTTGCTCAAGAGAATGAGTTTTAGGTTTTAAAACAATAAAAGAAAATAGTTAGATTCAAGGTTACTATTCAGAAAATTAGGATTATAATGCTATAGATGTTTTAATGAGTTGCTTGCAAATATATGAGAACTTTAATTCTTAGACAGATCTAATAGCTATCGCTAAATAGACTCGTCCATTGATCTGATAGCCGACAATATCGACCGATGTTGCTATCGCAGTGTCGGTCGATATGAGTTGCCGTCGATCGATTACTCTATAGGAGTATCGATCGATATAGCATCAAATCGAATTGAAACTGTGTTCACCGAGATCTTTAGACCCCCTATTGCACGTGCCTAAAGGATCTGAGCTTATGCCAAATGGTTTCAGGATAATGATTAACAAGTTAAATTATTCCATGATCATACTCTAGTTAGCTACTCTAGAGTAAGCATTAGGGTTCATCTGGATAATGAATATAACAACTCAACATTCCATAGTTTGGGGCTAATCTAACAAGTGAATCTAGTCAGACATGGCTAAGCAATTCATAACAACAAGGTAATAATAGAAATTCATAAGATTAGAAGATTGAACTTTTGGTTCTTTGGAACAACAAATCTCTTTGTGTGTTTCTTCTAAATCTAGAATTCTATAACCTTTGATGAAAATGAGAATAAGATGAAAATAATACTTTATTAGAAGTAATAAGAAAAGAACATAAAGGCACTCAAAAGAATGTAAAAGCACTCTAAGCATGCTTTGCCAAAACACATAGGCATAACTATAAATACGATTTCAATTAGGTTAAAAACTCGTCAGGGGCATTATTGTAATAATGAGAAACTTGGGCTTCAAGTCGGCCAAGTAGAACTTTCTCTTCACGCTCTATATCGATCGATAGTACATGGCGTATATCGATCGATGGAGTATCTCGACTTCGTCTTCTATGGATGCGTCATCGATCGATTACACAAGATGTGTATCGATCGATATGTATCTCTGGATATCGACCTTGTTGTCTGATCTTCATAGTCATCTCGGAAAACTCTCCTTTAAGCTCCATAAGGGCACATAAATCATCACTTTACTCCAAAATGCTTTTGAACCTGAAAACATACCTAATAGACTCCAAAACATAGATAAATATTATAAAACATATCAATACCATGGCTAAAAGCGGGTCAAAACCATGGTATATCAAAAATCTTGGTGCAAGCAATATTTATTTTACAGAGTTTGACCCAGCAAGGAGGACGGATTCTTTAGCAGCTTCCAAGAGTGTTTTGCCAGTAGTGCATCATTAAAGATTTCAATTTCTCTGAAGCCAAGGCCACCAACACCCTTTGGACACGTTAATTTATCCTAAGAATTCCAACACATGTTTTTTGTAATTCCAATTTATATCCCACCAAAATCTGGTGAGAACACTTTGGATTTGCTTACAAAGGGATTTTGGTAGCTTGAAGCATGACATAGCATAAGTCGGCATAGCTGCAGCACTGCTTTTAGAAGCACCATTTTCCCTGCCCCGGATTAGAATCTTGCAGTCCATCCATGCGCCCGTTGTTTAATACGGTCCACTATCAACACAAATATATCTCTTTCTTTTCTTCCAAAGTGTTCCGACAATCCAAGGTATTTGCCAATACCTCCTTCATTCGAAATATTGACTTCCCGCTTTGCCCGGATTTTGCATTCAAGACTGGTTTTGGAGAGAAAGTAATCGCAGATTTTCCGGTTTATTAACTGTCCCGATGCTGCCTCATATCTGTCCAGAACTGAGAGAAGAACGGAGCAGCTCGCAGCATTTGAATTTTCAAAAAACATTGTGTCGTCCGCAAACAACAAATGATTGATTGGTGGGCAGTTACGACCGACTTTAATCCCGGGGAGAGTACCTCGAGTTTGAGCCTGTTTACAAAGTCTCGAGAGTACCTCAGTGCAGATGATGAAAAGGTAAGGAGAAATCGGGTCTCCTTGTCGAAGGCCTCTAGAGGGCACAACCTTTCCTTGTGGTCCACCATTTATAAGGAAGGAATACGAGACCGATGAGACACATTCCATGATCCATGAAATCCACACCTCATGGAATCCTAGCCGGTTCAGAACTTCCCTCAGAAAATTCCATTCAATCCTATCATAGGCTTTGCTCATATCCGTTTTCACGGCCATAACCACGTGTTTCCTAGCACCCTATTTCCTCAGAAAGTGTAGTATCTCATGAGTGATCAGCACGTTATCGGAAATTGCTCTTCCCGGCACAAATGCTGATTGCGATAGTGAGATCAGTAGTCCGAGTAGAGGCTGGAGCCGTTTTGACAAGATTTTGGCAATAATCTTGTAATGCGTGTTACACAAGGCGATGGGCCTGTAATCTGAGACTTTTTTGGCTCCCGTCACCTTCAGGATCAGTCTAATATGGGTCTCGTTTTGTCTCGGGTGCAAGAAGCTGTTCTCAAAGAAGCTTCTGATATCTATGTAAATATCGTCACCGATGACGTCCCAAAAAGTCTGATAGAACCCGGCTGAGAAACCGTCCGGTCCAGGCGTTTTATCAATATGAATTCAGAACACCGCATTCTAGACCTCCACTTTATCCGGGAGAGCTATTAACCGTTCATTCATTTCCGGCGTTATTTTGGGAGAGAGAGCTTCATTAACCACTGCCTTAGCATCAGTGTTCCCGGTCGTGAAGAGATGTTGGTAGAACAGAGAAAAGGAATTGACTATTTGTTTTTCCTCATAAAATGCCTTCCCGGTTTCGTCCTCTATGATTGAGAATTTGTTGCAGGCTCGACGTCCCCTGGTAACAGTATGAAAGAAGCTTGAATTTTTATCACCACCATTAAGCCACTGAATTCTACTTCTCTGTCTCCAAAACGCTTCTTCTTCTTCATATGCTTTCTCAAGTATTGCTTTTATCTCCTCTATTCTGCCAGGGACTGGCGAGACATCAGAAAGAGCTTGTTCAAGCAAGAGCTGGTTTGAACTAATTAGTTCTTTACTTGAGGTTGACTCTGTGTTTGCCCATTCCACTAGTTTGCGTTTAACATTACAAATATTTGTAATAACAGAGTCAATATCTGAGGAAATCCAAGACGCCTCGACTAGATTACGGATCTCCGGCTTTTCACTGAGACGTCGATCATACCTAAAAAGGCATTTCTTCTTTATCAGATTCTGGTGAAAGTGAGCTAACAGTGGCCGGTGATCCGAACCTTCAAAGCGTAAGTAGTCACTTCTTGCTGAAGGGAAGAGTTCCATCTAGTCCACATTAGCCATGGCTCGGTCAAGGCGTGATTGGATGAAGTGTGAGTATCTTGTACCTCTCTAAGATAGGGAATTTCCAGAGAATTGGAGATCGCACAATCCAATCATAGATACAAAATTTCGGAACGATAAAAACGAGCCTTCCCACCTCGGTGGTCCTCCAACTTTTTCAGAGTTGTCTAGGAGGTCATTAAAGTCTCCCATGATTAGCCACGGAGATGTTCTGCCCCTTCCTATCTATGTCATACTCTCCCAAAAAATTGGGTGGTCTTCTCTATTGGGGGCACCATAGATGTTCGACACATAAAACGTTTTATTATTGAACTCAATTCTCATGTCGATTACATTTGCAGAGGAAAATAAGACTTCAAGCTGGACATTTTCTTTCCAAGAGAGGGCTAGTCCACCATTTAATCCCACCGGTGGGACTGTATATAGATTCTTGTATTCCGAGCCCTTGTACAACCTGAAGATTTCCTCATCTTGCTTTTTAGTCTCCATTAGGAACGTGATGTCTGAAAAGTTTTTGGAGCGAAACTCTCTGAGACGACAAACTGTCAGTTTTCTCCCGATACCCTGACAGTTCCAGCTCATACTTACTAAGGAAGAGGATTTGGAGCGGACTGAAAATCCGTTCCTTTTTTTTTAATCGCCAGGATTATAGTAGAGCGAGGTTGGGTGCTTCCCCTTGTTGTTCATGTTCCTTTGTTGGTTTGTATTGAGCCTGAGACACACTTTCCTTTTGGTGAGATCTGAGATTTGGAGACTCGACGTTTCTTCAAGCTCGTACCAATGATAGGACGTCTCACCGTACGCTTTTTCGTCGTAGCTGGTTTAACAGCCTTTTCTTTTCCATCTTACAGTAGATTTAAGTCTTTTGCCACTGTTCTGGATAGCTACATTTTCTCCCTCATCGAAGATTTGAAGAGGGCCTAGTCTCAGCGAAACATGAAGTCTATCCTCGCTAAGTGATCTGATTGGTGATCGGTCTTGAGTAGCATCATAATCCTGCTCATGCTCTTGTGCTGTATTTTTAGAGGATGAAGGGACATTGCTAGCTCCTGATTGAAAGATTGGCAGGGTTTCATCCAAATATTGGATATCAACCTCCTGGAGTCTCCCTGATTCTGCATTTGCTGTCCCTTCATGAAGGAGTGGGACTCTTTCCTTGGGTAGGGAGATTCTATCCAAAGGTGATCTTAGTTCTTGTGAGAGGGGATTGCTTTCCCCTGATCTCTGCCTGCCACTGCTGATTCCCATCATCAAGCTAGAACCACCTTCTCTATGAGGTCTAGGTGATGGAGTATGGGATCCTTGAGAACGTCCAGTTTTTAAAGTCGTTTCGATTCTTGAGCCAGAAGCAACCAGTCTCCATTCATTTCGTGGCGTTTGGGTTTTAGATCTAGACTCTGACTCCCTGTGAGAAGAAGCTGAACTGTCTTTTGGAATGAGAGTCTCGCCGTAGCAGGTAGACGGTTACCCGTCTCTTTTGTCTCGACACGAGAAGGGAACGGGTTGAAAGAAGGGTCTTTCCTGGCTCCATAGTTGTAGCGGAACTCTCTATCTTGTTTCCAGTCAACCTCCCGAGAGTGCTGGTGCTGCCATTGATTAGGGTGGGGATTTCTTTGATAGTTGGCATTTTCTGAGTTTTCTCTTGTCTCCCTCCTCGCTGCAGACCTTCTTCTATCAGCATCAAGCTTATCCAAAGTACGCGACTGAGAAATTCCGATTCTAAATGAGGGGATTATGGCGTTAGCTTGAGCTTATTGCAAGGGACAGTCATCCCTTTCATGTGACAGAGAATGGCAAATGAAGCAGTGTTTCTCCAGATTTTCGTACTCTAACTCCACTTGCTTAATCTCCCCTGAAGGGAGACTAATGTCCAAAAACATTTCCAATGGTTTAAGTCCATTGATGAGGACTCTGATTCTTCCCCTCTCCACATCAAACTCCTCCACCGGTCCTAATTCTTCTCCAATTGTTTCAATAGCTGCATCAGACCAGTAATGTGAAGGAATTCCATGGATCGTTATCCAGAATGGAATGAGAGCTGGGAAGAAGTCCGAAACTATTGGTTCCCATCTCTGGAGAATCACCATCCATCTCTTGAAGTGGTATGGAGCTCCTGAGAGGATAGTTTGAAGATCATGTTCAGTTTCAAACTTAAACTGAAACAGGTTTGGCCCCAAGTCCCTTCCGGTGATAGATCTCACCACACGCCAGTGTTGTAAAAACAAATCTACAAGGGCTCTGGTTTTTTGGATCGAAGGATTTGTGACCCTTCTTATGAGAGTAAGCTTGTGTTCCTCTATTCGAGCCGAAGTGTCGACAGCAGGTATCTTAACTGGTGGTCTTCTAACTTGTCTCACCGAGTCAACCACCCATTTGCCTTTATCCGTTCTAGAGTTTGGTACGCCATTAATGACTGCGCAGAAACTTCCCAACTGTAACCTTTATGAATACCTAACTGCAGTGAGCAGTAACTACCCAAACACAGGGCAAAAACCTTAGAGATAAGGTAATTAGGACTGTATTAGACAGTAACTTGAATACATGAAGCTTGAGACATAGAGCTTATTAAGTGCCTAGACAAAGCCATTAAATCTCTGTCTGCTCCTAGAGCATTCTCCCAACAGATCTGCATTAAATGAGTCACTGGACCACCATTATGAGACCGTTCGGGTGAAGCTCCAGAGAGTTGGTGCGGTGGTGATTTAATGAAGCACGACGGAAGAGACTGGTAGGTGCGGTGGAGAATTTGAAAATTACCACAAACTCAAATTCGGAACAGTAGTCTCGAACTTAGCGCCTGGGAGAAAAGTCGCCTTCTCCCTCATTATTTATGACAATAATTTAAAGAACAACCTTAAACTAGACATATATATATATATATATATCAAGGAAGAAGAATGAAGAATTGGATCTGAAAGAAGGCACTCGTTTGATTGAGAGTGTCTACATTGGGCAAGAGAGATCGAATATGTTGATCATGGATCTTAAATTTAATCAGTGTTCTAAAACGCGGCCGCGGAAGCGATTACACGCCCGACTAGGCGCTCCGCGGGTGAACACCGCCTCGAATTGGATCAAACCGGTCCAACTAATCGGATTACCGCCTAACCGGTGAAAAACCTGATTAACCGCTTAAATCCGAATTAAAAACCGATTTGAAATGCTAAATATTTGGACTTTACTTTCAAAATTGGGCCTTAAATAAGCCTATTTTGTTGAAGACTTCTGCTTAAACGACGTCCATCAATTTATAGGGTGTTCAAAGATCTCTCCCACTCAAGTTTAGTCGATGTGGGACAAAAGTATATTGTTTTCAAAAGTTTTTTCCATAAATGGCACTAAAATCGAAGGAATATAATAGCTCGGTAGAAGAGTCGAACCTACTACCTGCGAGAGCTATAAATTCATGACAAACCACTGCACCATGCTGTTCTTATACATAGTTTTCACATATATTAATATACATGCGTATATTTATAATTAAATATTTAAAAAACTAATCCCCGATTAATCCCCGATTAATCCCCGATTAGTTTCCGATTAATCAGCTAGACGCTAATCCCAACCTGACCGCCCGACTAGCGCCTAACGAGTTCTTGAACATTGAATTTAATCAACACCAGTAAAGGGTCTCCCTCCACCACCCCCCCCCCCCCACATTGCCTTTGTGATGCTACCTTTAAATTTTCGGAAACAAATACTGATTCTCCGCCTCAGTCTCTATTCCTCATCGTTACTTGCGTATTTCCTCTTCAGAGTTGTCCATTTTCACCATCTTTTGCAACCTCTCGGTCTTTATTTTTGTTTCGCTAACTTTTAGCTGAAGTTGATTCAACCAAATCGCAATTCATCCTATCGACACTCGACAGCTTCAGTCATTCATAAATAAACAAAATATCATTATCTAAGTTGATTCAACCAAATCGCAATTCATCCTCCCAAGAAGCTCATCACTCATCACGCTCCAGAATAGTATAGTACCTCTTGGATCTTTGCGTAATATCCCACAAACAAAGTTGAGTCTTCAATCAAAGATTCCAATCCCAGTTTGGTGCACATGGCTGAAACACGTCTTCAACCCAATCCAGCATCCGAGAAGGGCCATTGCATACATTGAGCAGCATTTCTTTGTTTTCTATTCACTGAATCTTTCTCCCCTTGAGTTTTATCTCACATCACCGAATCTTTTTTCTACGCAAGTCCTTTCAACCCCATAGAACCAAACAAAAAAAATCATAAAGAAAAAAGAAAATTGAAGTGAAAACTTTGTTGGGGTTTGGGTGTATACTTAAGAATGGTATCTCCGACCTGAAAGTGTATTGAAAACCCAATCATTGGGACTTGTAGAAACATTAGTGGTAGGAACTAACCAATGGAGTATGTATTGACGGGAAGGGACAGAAGCTGAAATCATTAAGACAGTAATCAGCGGAATAAACATTTTTTATAGACTATATTTTGCTTTTATAGGCCATAGGGAAGATGTCTGGTTTTGGAGTAAAGTAAGGGGTTTAATAAAAAAACTATATTGAGTTGGTACATATAGAGAGGAAGATAGTGGAGTTGATTATATCAATTACTTACTTCCATTTCCAACTCCATTTATGCTCACAAAAAAAAGAAGCTCATGTTAGCAACTGACCTTGTATGCTCATGATCAACACAAAAGAGATCCTACGGTCTAAGTGAGTGATTGTTACACCTTGTGCCCAAAATTGATGACTGCAACAAAACAAAAATTAACCACCAAAATTAGATTTAAGGTTTTAGTTTAGAATATAAGCACAGAGCAAACTGTCTAAACTACATAGTACATTTTCTGCTGTTCTTCCCTTATCTTCGTCCTTGGCCCTCATCCTCATCATCTTTCTTGTACTCATCATCTCTTCTTCATCAATCTCAGCATCATCAACCTCGTGGTGACTTTATATTGATTATGAATTATAAGTTGAGTGGTGATCATTCGGAGCTACGAATTTGGATGGGTAATGAATATAAATAAGTAAACAAAAATATGTAATGAGCTATTTATATTTTCTTCTCATTTTTTTTTAATTTCGTCACAATGCTTACTTATGAAATTGAGCTGAATTTGATTAGTATTTTTAGTGTTTTGAGCATTTGTGACCTGTTATAGTTGGTTAGAGAATACAAGGCAGTCCATGGTTTTGCAATTAGGTTATGGTAGTTAACTGCAGGCCATTTATTATAGGATAAAATATAGTTATATACAACACTAATACATCTATAGAAATTATTTCCTAACGAAATTTATCATAATGAACAACTGATGCACAATGACTACATCATGCTAAATGTTTGAAGTTTATATGAAATTACATCTTTCTAGTTCAGTGTGCTATATGTTATTTTAACTAAGTGGAATAATTCACATAGAACATTTACATTCTATATTATACTGTCATATTTTATGGTCTTATCTTGAAACTTTTGGACATATTATAATGTAATCTAATGTAATCAATCACAAAAGTGTTGGGATATTATAGTGTTTATCGATTCAACTTAATGCATTCATATCATAAGTAATAACATATGTAATTTGATCATGGAGAACATTACGTATCATCACTACATTGCATGTTGTATAGATCACTATTTACTTATATTCCTAGTTAGTTGTATTTTGTTATGATTATGAAAAAATCAATAGGATGTCGTCCTTACATGTGTGAAACAAGCACTCGTTTCGCCAACTGCCTTGACCAATACATGAAGTCTTACGGAAATTCGGAACAACCCCAGGTTCTGTGTTCGCTATAAAGACCGCTCGCGTGGGTGTTCATCTATATTAATCAAATTTTTAAATGTTTGGTATATATATTTTTATCATTAACATAAAACATGTTATAGATTTATAATGATTATTATAATTTTCAAGTCTAGTATTATTGGTTTATAGATTCTCACTTTCTTATTACAATCAAGTATTATTGGTTTGATGATTCTATAAAACATTATTGGGATAACAAAAAAAATTAGATTTTAGTGATTTTACAAATCTACTAAAGTAAGTATTATTGGGAGTTGTATTCTTATCCTTTTAACTCACAAATAATGATTTTGAGAATAATAGATGTTTCTCTTGGATTCTTGAAATCATTACATTATTTTATTCATAGATTTTCGTAATATACAAAATTCTCTACAATTCTTTCCAAAATTAACAAATCTCACAACTTTTCAAATCAACAAACTCTATAGAAATCTAAAAGTCCCACTAACACCCCCTTATACACACAAGAATTTCTTTTAGATGCAATTATTTAATTATTGGATCTGAAAGAAGGCACTCGTTTGATTGAGAGTGTCTACATTGGGCGAGAGAGATCAAATATGTAGATCATGGATCTTAAATTTAATCAACACCAGTAAAGGGTCTCCCCCCCCCCCCTCCCCACTGCCTTTGTGATGCTACCTTTAAATTTTCGGAAACAGATACTGATCCTCCGCCTCAGTCTCTGTTCCACATCGTTACTTGCGTATTTCCTCTTCAGAGTTGTCCATTTTCACCATCTTTTGCAACCTCTCAGTCTCCATTTTTGTTTCGCTAACTTTTAACTGAAGCATGTCTGCCTCTGCTTGCTTCAACCTCACAATTCTCTCTAGCTCGTCTCTCTGAAGTTTCTTCTTCTGCCTCTCTGCTTGCAATTTTTCTACTTCTTTGGCTTTCAGCTCTATATCAACACTCGACAGCTTCAGTGACAGTGAAGAAAATGATTAGACTAATCAAAATAGTAGTCATTCATAACAAAGTGTGATTTCTTTCATCCCCAAATACTCTGCTTTTCCATATACTTATATTTCTCAGACTGGATAAACAAATATTAAAATTGATAAAAAAAAATATATATATATATATATATATATATATATATATATATATATTAAAAGAATTCCCTATCGATCAAAAGGAGATTATGAAAGAGATATGCTCTTCTTTTATTTCAAAACTAGGGGTTTGCCCGGGCTACGCCCAGGTTTTTTGTATTACAATTTTAAACATCCCAATTCGGAAATCTAGTGGCTTGACTGCGCTTCGTGTGGGATAGTTATTGTGTGTGTTTGATTTAGGTGTTCCCAGGACGTTGTGTCATTTGCGTAGGTCATATGGGTAAAGCATAGTTGAGTGTTTGATCTGTTGTAAGTGGTCTAGTTAGTAATCGTGTTTTGTTCTTCATTATGTGCTTTGAGATGGGTTTTTTGTAATAATATTTGGGTGTTTGTATGTATATTGTATATTGAGGGTTGGATTTGAAACGTGGTAAACGTTTTTAGTCTTCGTATATTTATGTAGAAGCCGGAAAACCGGATCGACACAGACGATATAAGAAATACGGAGTTAAGGAAAGAAACGATTATATGAGACACGGAGGCGAGATAAATCTCTTTCCTTAACTCTTAATATTCGCTCTGTAGTGAGACGAAACTGTACGAATATTGAGTCCCAGGATACAACCATGGCAGACGAATCACGCTTCACTCGTGAAACGACCTAACAAACTAAATTCTATGAACATTCTCTGAAAACTTACGCTGAGAGATTGCTGGATTTTTTCTGTGTTCAAAACGATTAAGGAATGAAGAAGAGAAGCGAGTTTATTTAAAGAGAAAGACGAGAGCCACTTCCCGCAACAACTGCTGCACGTGGGCGAGAATCTCGCGGAGATCGAGGGAAGTTGAGTAGCGAAATCTTTTCCGCAAGACTCTCTCTTTTCTCGTTTAAATATCTGAGAGGATAAACGGCGTGACGTTTTTTTATTTGTTAGACAAACTACTTGTCGTTTTAAATAAAATTGCATGCTGTTTTTTTTTTTTAAGTTTAAATGGCAGAGCGTTGAGCTTCATTTGGCCCAAAAAGATAACTTCTTATCGGGCCAAGGGCCCTCCAATAAAGCCCAAGCCCAAGCCCAAGCCCAAGCCCAAGCCCAAGCCCAAGCCCAAGCCCAAGCCCAAGCCCATGCCGAGCCGGCCGGACGGCGGCGGCGGCGCGCACGTGGAAGCCTTTCTCTCTCTCCAAGCTATTTAATTAGCTTAGATGAGATATCATATATATACTCCTCATTCTCTTTGTTTCTCCCCGATGTGGGACTCTCTTCATTATTGTGCCATATTGAATTGGGCCAATCCCATTTCTAATTCACGTTTAATTTACCAAGCCCAAATGGCTTATTTAATTATCCAACAATTTACAACCATTGGTGGTTATTGGAAGCTACAGAACTTATATATAAATAGAAACGCAAATGTGCTCTCATGTTTTGATAAGCAATAAGCATAGACTACCGTATGCGATTTCGGAAAGTTGTGTGCAGTAATAATGCAGAAAGATGAAGTTTTAAAGTAGACCATATTAGTTAGAATTAACTCAGACCACAATTAGAAAAACCAACATGAACTGAATCTTGATGTTTGTTAGAGATTGTTCTGTCTCTTTCAACACCAGTTTTAGCTGATACAACACCATTTGAGTTTTAAAAAAGAAAACAAAAAAGCAATTGATTCAAAGATTCAGAGGCAGCTTTTATACCGGGATTTACTTGTTGCGATTGTCCTAAATGGTTAGCCGAAACTATGATGGTCACTCACCATACCTTGTGAAAAAAAAAAAACAAGACTAAAACTTGTTAAACATCTGATCCCAACTATAAAAAAAAAGAACATGTAAATTTGAGATTAGTCGAAATCAATCTAACACTGGATTGTGAGGCAAAGCGTCTTTCTCCGGAATTGTTGTCTACTATTTCCGATTTTAGATCATGTTCACATCTCTAAAACATTTTCTGTGAATATTACATGCTGAGGTTACGATTGAACTGAGGGATTTGTTTGTGAATCTCCGTCGTCGTCTAAGAGGAGCTCGACGGCCTTTCGGGTGAGATTTATTGTCCATAGATGCTGGGGAAACACCAAACTCTCTCAAAGAAAGTGCGACCGGACAGAATCAGCATCGTTGTCTTCCCAGAAGAGCTTGACGGAAATATATGTGGAGGAGGTTCACTGTGGGCCTATATATATATATATAATGATAGTGGTGTATAAGCGATAAAGATGGATTGGAGAGGAAGTAGTGGGGTTCTTGGATTGATTGCCATAATTAACATCAGTTAAGGAATTGAAAAAAGTGAAGCAGAAACGTTAGGCCGGCGGTTTCACAGACGATGATCGTCGATGAAATATATGGGACGGGACGCAAGAGATAAATGGACGTTTCAGCATCTTCTTGCTCTAGCGAGGCTGATCATCTTGGGGAAGATTCCGGTAAGAGCCAAAGGAAACGAGAGCTAGTTGGAGATGCTCTTATAAAATTATTTGGAATATCAAATGATTATACCCCTCATTTAGGAATCTAGTCTAGTATGTTGTAGTGATTTTATGATGTGTAATTTTAGAGGTAAAACGAAAAAGAACGAGGAGAAGAAACAAAGAGAGCCACGAGTCTCGTTTAAGACTAAGAGAAAATTACTAGAATGATACACAAAAGCTTGTAAATGACTAGAATAGTATACATTTTCTAAAAATTACTAGAATGTTTTTAGACTCCTAGTAAATTACAATAAACACTCTTGCTTAATTTTGTTACTATTGATACAAATTTTAATTATTAAATCCACATCATAATTTTGATAATCCACGTCACTAACTAATTTGTGTCATCAACAGTTACACTGGAAAATCAACAGTCCCATATTTCCGGTGAACAAAAAAAAAGTCTTAATGTCACATTCTTCTCCATCACAACTTTCGTTAAACCCTAACCGATTACGAAATCACGAAATCATCTTCGTCACAACTAATACTCTCGTTTCAAACAGTGTTTTCGATATCGTAAATCATTTTCGTCGACCTCGTTAAACCCTAATT
Source organism: Eruca vesicaria subsp. sativa (assembly GCA_932364175.1). Lineage (NCBI taxonomy): Eukaryota > Viridiplantae > Streptophyta > Magnoliopsida > Brassicales > Brassicaceae > Eruca > Eruca vesicaria. Next base: position 118,243 of record CAKOAT010055044.1, read on the forward strand.
GTCTCCGATATCATCTTCGTCGACATCCTCTTCTCCGCAAAAGTTTTGACGTAATCGTATCTACGACATCATCTTCTCATCTTCTCTGGTATGTTGTGCCTGAGTTTGATTTACGACGTGTCCGAGTTATAGATTATGTTGTTACTAAGTTATTGTATTGTGTGGCTGAGTTGAGTTTGATTTATGAAGTGGCTGAGTTAATTATTATGATCCGACTGAGTTATTGATTATGTTTTGGCTGAGTTATTGATTACTGTGGCTAAGTTATATATTATGTTGTGGCTGAGTTATTTATTATTTATGATTTGGCTGAGTTATTGATATGGTGGCTGGGTTATTTATTATGTTGTTGCTGAGTTTTGTTTCTATTGCGGCTGATTTATCTATATATGTGTTTTAGGATCAGATGGTTATTTCTGAAGATCAAGCACGGGATTATCCTCCACGACTTTACGCTGAAGGGGCTTCTAATCTAGAAAATAAAGAGATTAATCACAATTTGCAGATGGGAGATTTCCCTAACGCCAGAGAAGCAATAGGACGGGATGAGTGGGATCACATGAGGCAGGGTCCTCTTGGAATTATTGTGAAGCTATCTGAACGCAAAAGTGTGTGGTCTTGTAGGACTGTCCACTATCTACTATGTCGACAGCTTCGAGTATACTTGAAGGAGATTTGGAGTCTAGTTGGTGATGAACCTATCAGGTTTAGCTTACTCAAATTTGGTGCGATCACTGGGTTAAACACAGATCCAGTGCCAACAGAAAGTTTTGAACATGACCGATACAAAGCGTTTTGGGAGGAGTTGAATCTGCCGCTTGGGGTGGGACCCAAGTTAGATGAACTGAGGGCAGCATTAGAGGTATGTCCGGCCTTGAGTTTTGAAAAGCGTAAATGGTTAGGGCTGTTACTTCTTCAAGCCATGGGACTTTATGCTTTGCATCATAATTCTAGGATACCGTTTGAAAGTGCAAAAAGAGTATTCGAAGATGAAGCCATGATGACGTATCCCGTATCCATGGGGAGGACTGCATATGAAGTTCTTGTTGACTCTATTAAGATGTTGAATCCACAAGGAAGTACATACACCATAAGCGGTCTGAAGGATGTGTTGTTGGTTTGGGCGTATGAATCTGTCATTTGTTTTGGAGAGCGTTTTGGGAGAGTGGTCAATGAGCAAGAAGTTCCACTTTTCCGATGGGGTGGAAAGCGTACACGTTCAAATTTTGATACTGTCATTACTGAGGAGATTAGAAAACATGGCGAGGTAAGGTGTCAACTGATTAATTATTTATTTGTTGGTTGGGTTATAAGTACTTATGTACTTAAGTGGCTGGGATTTTTGGTATTAGTTATTTGATGGCTCAGCTAGCATGTATAAAGTGTCTGAGTTATTAGTTATTTTATGGCTGAGTTATTAGTTGTTTTATGAACACCAAAAACCCGGCCACCATATAAACAATATCTCAGCCTCTTGGTATTAGTTTTGATGGCTGATTTAGTATGTACATAGTGGCTGGGTTTCTTTATATTAGTTATTTGATGACTGAGATAGTGTTTATATGGTGGCATGGTGGCTGGGTTTTTGGTACTTTGTGGATGAGTTATTAGTACTTTGACAGCTGAGTTATTATGTATTCTGTGGCTGATTTTGTAGGTGCGCGTGAGAAAAATGGTTATGAAGAACTCCGTAGAAGAGATGTTTCCTCAGTGGCCAGATGAAACAGATGACCCGCAACTCGTTAACTTGATAACAGACATATATGCAGGTCGGTTTGTTAGAAGTTTTTAGGGAACACAGGTGAAACGCAAACAAACAAACACAAAGGTTTTTGGTGTTTCGTCAAAGGCTAAGGCACCCATTAAGAAGCAGAAGAAAGTGAGCAGCTTCCAAGACGATGAAGTTGTTGTGGAGGGAAAGGGTGCTTACGAGAAGGAAGGTAATGATGATATTGGAGAAAATCCGATACTGGTGAAAATAATGTTTAGTCTGGAGAGAATTGTTTCAAAAATAGACAGCCACGAGAACAACTTCGAAAACTTCGACGCGCGGTTATCCAGAATCGAGTCCAGTTATATGAACATTCCTGATTTAGTCAGAGTTGCAGTGGACGAGTACTTCTCTAAAGTTCCCCAACAATCTTTAACGTTGCCAGCACCACCACCGCCCGCTGCCACCGCCACCGCCGAACTTTTTTCCACAATAGTCAGTCAATAGTCCACCTGCTAAGGCCTCTGTCCATAGTACACCTGCTAAGGCCTCTGTCCATAGTACACCTGCTAAGAATTTGGGAGACACTGTTGATTTCGTTGGTATTTCTCCTGCAAAGGACCCAGCCTTAGGAAGCGGGCACAAGATAATAAGGTTTAAACAAAAAGGAAATGAGGTTAAAGAGAAGGACAANGTATTTCTCCTGCAAAGGACCCAGCCTTAGGAAGCGGGCACAAGATAATAAGGTTTAAACAAAAAGGAAATGAGGTTAAAGAGAAGGACAAAGAGGCGGCTGAGTTAGGAAAGAAGGATGTGTCTCCTAAGAATAACTTAACGGCTGTAAGTAGGGAAGAAGAGGCTGCGTTAAAGAAGAAGGAGGCGGCTGAAAAAAAAGAGAAAAAAAGCGGTTGAGACAAAGCAACGGGCGGCTGAGAAAAAGCAACGGAAGGCTGACGAAAAGAAGGCGACTGAGTTGAAGAAGAAAGAAATGGCTAAGTTACAGAATCCGGTCACAAAAAGGACGCGTCGCGGTTTAATAACGGTAGCTGTACCTCAGCCGAACCAGATTCAAGCCGACAATGAGCTTGCCGATATTACTGACAAATTTCTCGCAACACGAGACGAAGTGCTTCCGGAGTCTGATGAGGATGAAGAGAATATGATCAGATCCGAAAGAATAAAAGAATATCGAGAGAAAAATGTTCAGTTATCTGCAAATGGGTCTGCATTGCAACTCTCTGATAATGCTCTTCCAGCACCAGTTTTTCCTCAGATTGGAGACAATGTAACGACGTGCATGAGGAATAAGTTATTACCTTCACCAGCAATATATGATCCTTTAGCACCGGTTGATCCAGCAAAATGGGATAAACTTATGGAACACCTAGAGAAACATAAAGACGCTCCCACTACCCAACAGCGGCCCATGAGGGTGAGTTCTACAGAATCATCATCACTGAAAGACCGTGGAAAGACATTAAATATGGATGGCTGCATGATGATGTAAGTATTCGCTACGGCTGAGTTATAAATTTTAAGTGACTGAGTTACGTTTTTTTTAGGCTGAGTTAAGTATACTAGTTGGCTGAGTTTATTATTCTTTACGGCTGAGTTAAGTATACTAGTTGGCTGAGTTTAGTGTACTATGTGGCTGAGTTATTTGTTTTGTTACGACTGAGTTATAGATTCTATTATATTGACTTGATTTTGTGTTTTTGCATAGCATGTTAGTTCGTTTCTGCGAATCCTCATAAAAGGTCCATGCGAGATCCCAGCCCATTCTGGACCAAGCGCATTGCATTTATTGACATCTGGTTTCTCAGTCATTGGATTCGCGATTACCAGCAGTACAAGCTCAATCCTAAGATGATGAAATTCACCGGTAATGGCTATGCAGAGTTAATAAACGGTAGGATACCTGTAGACTGTTGTACAAACTTGAAGTGGTAGAGGATGTGGATCACCTGTACGGATTGCTTCCAACAGGAGGCGATCATTGGGTGGCGTTTCACGTGGATCTGCTTAATGAGAAGATTGTCTGCTATGATCCAATCATTGGACACGTCACAGCCGAAAGTGAAAAGAAAATGGTTGATGCATTTAAGCCTCTTACGCAAATGCTACCTTCGATGTTGAATCAAAATATTCCTTCCAAACTCCGAAAACAGAGAATGAAGCAGTTTTCGTTCCGAAAGAGGAAAAGCGCTTACATTCCCCAAAACACCCAAATTGGTGATTGTGGAGTGTATGCATTGAAGTTTGTGGAATGCTTAGCACTTGGCGTGAGTTTTGCTAGGATAAATGATAGGAATATTCAAGGTATACGGGTGAAGATGGCAGCAGAGATCCTTGATGAAGGAGGAACTGACTTCTATTCCCAGTTTGATTAGCCTTTGAACAACGATTTGTATATTTTTTTGGTAATGGTATATTTTATATAACCCAGCCGCAACGTTTCTACAATCCAGCCGTCTAACCTTATATAACTTAGTCATACCACAAACATACCCTAAAATCGGAAAAGTTTAATATAACCCAGCCGCAACATTTCAATAATCTAGCCGTCTAGCCTTGTATAACTCAGTCATACCACAAACAAACCCAAAAATCGAAAAAGTTTAATATAACCCAGCCGAAACGTTTCTAATAATTCAGCCGTCTTGCCTTATATAACTCAGCCACACCACAAACATACCCTAATATTTGGAAATGTACTTTAAAAAGTTATTATAAATTTATATTATCAGTTTTGGATGAATATTTAATCAACAGAATGTGTATACTTCATTGAATTTACAAGTTTCGGATTGACCATGATCTTGAGGTATAAGTTGTCTTACAAATACTTAAAACCTTATGTAACTATATAGGTGTTGAACGCACCAAATACAAAGTACCATATAATTTTTGTTTTCAATTTAATTTGTGTAATTTCTTATATTTTACAGTGGTACCTAACCCATAAACCCTAAACCCTAAACCGTAAACCCAAATACTTAACCCTAAACCTAAAACATAAAATTATCCTAAACATAAAGTCAGCCGTAACAAGCCAATAACTCAGCCATTGGGCGGGAACTTGAAAATATGTTTGTGCGGGAACTTGAAAATATTCCAACACAGACCTGGCCCAGCTCTATATAACGATGTAATAAAGCAACTTTTTCAGAGGAAAAAGTGGGGATTAGGGTTCTAAAAGAAAAATGTCTTCCTCCTCTAACACTATCTCATCAGGAAATGTAAACCGAGTACGTACGAATGCGGAGAGAGGAACACCAAAACAGTGTTGGTGTGGTGCAACCTCAGAGATATGTACATCCGGATCAGCTAAAAATCCAGGAAGATTGTACTATTGTTGTTCAAGAGGATATAATAAGGTTAAATTTTGTTCTTATTTGCCATATATTCATTTCGTGCTACTGAGATCTGATTATTATATTAGTGCAAGCAGAGACATTTATTCAAATGGGCTGATGAGTGCTTGGTAGAAGAGGTTGAG